>CM040994.1:18720574-18841737 GCA_022985145.1 Pangasius djambal
GTTTGTGTTCAATCACGTTGCTTTGGCCCCTGAGCGCTGGGCCCCTAAGCACGGCTTAACCTAGTGCGACTTAACACTTAACCTCTCAATACAAGATATAAGGCTAGATGAAAGCTAATCATAAAGACGCCTCTACTTACTCTACGTATTCACCAGATGGTTCTGAACAACTCACCAAACTAGCAAGGTTTACATTTCCTCCCTTGGGGAAAAAAAAAAAATCAGTGTGAGTAACCAGATCTAAACAGATCACTTGCCAGATAAAGAGGTTTGCAACAAATAGAGACGAAAGCAAGGCCCCCACGTTGCCTGTGTTTACACCAATATTTGCTATTTACATATTTCTCGGCTCTGCATCACTGGGTGCTCGTGACAGAGTGTTGAAAGGCATGTTTATCCAGAGTAATTTCACAATCCTTTGGGAAATTTCTCTTCACCACTTCAACCATTCCTTTCTTGCACCATTCATTACAGAGCAGCTATTAAAGGTAAATCTGTCAAAACAGCCCCAGTTCAGGTACAAACCATCATTTGCTGAAGGTTGAGAAGAGAACAACGGCTCTACATGGTCGCAACTCAGTGCTGCTGTAATAACATAATTACCAGTCATTATGCTGTAAAAGTATATATATATATATACACACAGGTATTTCTTGGTTATTAACATGGAACAGGTCTGATGTCTGTTACGTCTCAGACGCTCCGACGTTCCTACTACAACTGGTCAAATCTGAGAAAGTCACTGATGTCTGTCAAAATAGATAATGCAAAAAGTTTTTGTGTCATGTGACTTATTATGCAAGCATGCAAATATCATCCAGCGCTACCACTGAAATCACATAAACCACTCGGCCATTAGCGTTTCGTTGATGTCCGTCATGGAAGTTGGCATGACGAAAAAAAAACAGTCAACCCAGAACCAGAATCACTTCTCTACAGATCTCTACAAATCTCGTTTTAACTCTAGAGGGCAGTCTTTTCTCAGTTTCTCCCTCGAGCATTGGCTGGACACCATTGGTCGTCTTCCTAAAGTGTTTCTAAACCGTACAAATCAGATGTCTCGGCACAACGAGCATCCAGTTCATCATACGATACCATTTAAGGCATTTCAGGGGAAAAAAAGAACGGAAAACACAAATTATGTGTCATCTTTAAATCAAAGGATTCACTGTTTTTTTTTTTCTATAAAAGCCATGTGATATGATGATCTTTGACAGCATTTCCTGGAATAAAATGGATATGGAGTGAGATAGACAAGCACAGCATTACAGTGGAGCCAAAATATGTCCTCTTGACACAAACAGAGCAAAGATGTGCTCAGAAATACTCATCTGTCTACACAGGAGACACTCGGGTACATGCATGGCCTCGAACTCTGTTACACGCACCATATATTAAATGCTAATTTGCTTTGTGGTTTTGTTGGGTTTTTTTTTTGGTTTGTTTTGGCAGGTGGAGGTGCCAATATTTTTTATTTAGCTTTATTCAAACAACAGCCTAACAGTGCCTCTCTGTTACCGTATATATATATTCATCTTCACTGCTTATACTGGCACCATAAGCCGACGATATTGATAGATGCAAATCTACAGAATCACTGCGGAATTCTGAAAAAAGTGTTAGAAAAGATCTTTTTCTTGGGGACAGAGTCTCATTCCTGAAGCTCAGCTGGCCTTCTCCTACGTTCAGCATGATAAAACACAGATCCTGACCAGCGACGATGGATTGAAGAGAAGCCCGAGAACAAACAGCAAACGTGGAGGGAAACTAGCACGATTTTGAGGGTTATGTCCAACCTGACCGTTTCATTTCTGGCTGGAAATTAAGTCGAGTAAATCCAGCGGTGTAGAAATCATGGAAAGATAAAAGAAATAGCAAAGCGGGGGTGTTCTACTTCTCAGAAGGTATTGTCTATAGGACTATTCTGTACTCTCTTAACCGCTTCCATTTGCTTGAAATAAAAGAAGGGACCAATTAAAATGAGACGTTTGTATTAGGCCTCGACAGGATCACCTGCTGAAAGACCTGGGCGTGTGTGAGAACACAGCTTTCACAACTTCATTGACCTGTTGTCACTGGTGTTATTTGTGTTAGCAGCGTTAGGCGCCAGGATATATTTTGCATTAGTGCTTTCTTCTCGTGTTGCTCATCAGCTGTGGACTATTTATTGACTGTCGCACGGTTAAACCTTTGTTCTTTCCATCGCAGGTGGTGTGACATAGAGCCATTCACTCGAGCGTGACCCGGCGCTCACAACGATGATCAGAACCAAACAATAAACCAAAGGCCAGATGGACGAAGCCCCACGTTTCCGTCTCACCGCCCTTCTTAGAAAATATATTTACACTGTAATTAATTGTGTACTTTTAGAATAGAAGGAGCAGATCCGTTTAGCAATGAGATCTTAATGCTTCTAAAAAATGGAAAAAATCATGGAGAAATCAGACGTCCTTTAAATTTATTAATTTTTTAATCTGAATAAGCAAAATTTGCGTTTCCGAGCTTTTTATACCTGTGCTTTAGTGTTACGGACATGGATACAAAATTTAAAAAATTACAAAAAATAGTTTTGGAGATTTTTATTTTGTAGTTAATCGCTTCCGGGAAAATGCTTAAAAGTTTTTGATAACGTATCTAGGCACAACTTTGTGACCGTCCAATCACTCTCTAGAATGCATATGCCCCGCCCCTGGGGGCACGTCTTGCTCTACAGGAGCAGCTTGTTAGCAGTAAACACAGTTCCCGTTTCCAACCATCACTTGTTTAAGAAAAAATTGGTTGGATAAAATGGTTTATTCATTTGGAAGACGGAGAAGTTTATACGAGGTCACAGTTAAGTAACGCGCTTCTCAGAGGTGTTTTACCCACTTGTGCTTCTTCCTACTGAAATCTGTAGCTTCCTCAGACTGAATGAGAACGCCATCTGGGCTCCTCCATCAGTAAGAGTCAGTAGAAGACTCTTTTGCTGTTCTCTCTAGTTAGTTATGTCAGTTTGGTGTATCTTGAATGCTATTGGCTGTTGTATAAATCACTGAAGCAGTTCAATACGCCATCACTCTGACTTCCTGTTTCAGAAGGAAATACTGTACATCATCATACGGAATCGAATCATGTCTAAGAAGTTATTTCTTAAGGGACTTGAATATCCGGGGCAGTTTTAGAAACTTTCAAACCATCAAATAGTACACACTCAGAAAAAAAGGGTACCAGTGTGTACCTTTTACTTTTGTACATTATTTGAGATATCGGGCATATCGAGATCTTTTATATCAAATTTTTAGGAACCTGAAAGCAGCTGATTTGATCATTTTTTACTGAATCTTTATTTTTTTTTCTCCTTTTCTATTTTTTTTTTTTTTAAATAAATAAAAGTATCAGCAAACTTTTTAATGCAACACGACCGTTTTGTTGGCGGTGTTTTAGCAAACCGACAGTCTATCATGACGCACATCGTGTATCAGAGAAATGTCGTCAATACCGTGATACGATATTTTTGTCATATCGCTCAGCTCTGTATTAAAGGTACAGAAGATAAGACCACCCTAGCGACAAGGAAACGTGCACTTTAGTACCCTTTTTTCTCAGAGTGTACCTTACGTCCTTCATAAGCTCCAGATTACTGTAAATATACCTTCGTAAACCAAAGCCACAGCGTACCCTTTAATTCCGTAAACCTCTTTAATCCATCATTCACCATTGTGTGTATGCAGCCAACCTGCAATGCAGTGTATTTATATTAATTAATGATTAAGCCCATTAACCTGGCATCTCTCTGTTAATGATTGAGCTCATTAACCTGATGCTGCTTTATTAATGATTAATCCCATTAAATAAAGCCCTGCACAGGTGCACCAAACGGCACTGAGGATGGACAAGAGCTTTTGGCTCCTTTAAGAAGTGTGCTTAATAAAACTAACATGGTGGCGTATTACTTTGTTCGGAACCTTTGTTTTGTGTTTTTTTTTTTGTTCCGTATTGCTTTGTTCTCGTTTTCACGGCAAAACAGTATGTCGTTTTGGCAGCTTTTAAAAAGTAGAGGTGTAACGATCGCTTGATTTGGATCGATGCACCCAAATGGGTCCTCATTTGTATTCAATAATTCATATTTCTAAATGTGTAACTCTGATACGTTCGTAGTAACTCTGTACTACTTTGGCAACAGTCCTTTTGTATGTGGTCATCATTCACAAGTTAACGGTAGACACGGATTCTGAACGAAGATGGTCACGCGGCGAGCAGAAGGATACAAAACTGAATTGTATCACATCGTATCATATCACAGCAGGTTCATCAGTATCGGCAAATATCGAATCACTGCCTTATGAACTGAAATCGTATCGTATAGTATCATAGCAGATTCAGTGGTATTGTCAAATATCAATATTTCTTCTTCTTCTTAAATCCATAAGCAAACCAAAGTGCAATTTAATGCACCAAATGCAGTTGTAAAACCACTCCTGTTGAATGAGTAAGCCTTTTTTTATTATTATTATTATTATTATTATTATTATTATTATTTAAACTGGGTGAGCTGCATTTTCTGATACAGAAAAGGCTAGACGTCTAGAAATATATAATAAACCAGGATTTCTGAGCTGAAAGACAGACTATTCTGAATCAATTCTCTTTGCTGTAAAGTCTCCTAAATAATCCATCAGAGGAATATAATCTGGATTGTTTGATACTGCCACTACATATACATAAAGTCTGTTTGAAGCTATCTAAAAATCTGTTGCATGACTTGATATTGTGTTTTGTTCCTCTGAATGGGCCGCTTTCTCAGTCTTCTTTATCAATGGATCAGAAAAAAAAAAGAAAAAAGATTTGTACACATTTGCGTATAGACGTGAATAATAATCTTCCCACAACTAACTCTCAGTTTTCAACAATCCTGAATATTCAAAGTACGTCAGTTAAGTAGATTAACCATGCGCAAGTAAATAAACTTCATTTTTCTGTTCAGAATCAGAGTTTAGAGCTTGACTGTTTATATACTTGTTTCATATTCTTTGAAACTCGAAGCTGCCATTATAAATGACAGATCTGTAAATAGCTTTTATCCCTTTCATTCAAGATCCAGCCACAGTTTAAGCCACAGCTTAAGGCAAACTTGCATTCACAGCTCACGCGCGCTGCATTGCACACACACACACACACACACACACACACAGAGAGAGGCACACATGCCTTTTTTCTTCTTTTTTTTTTTCTTCTTTAATTTTTGTCAGCTTTGCCAAGCGTGATGTGAAGCTGCCTGCTCCTACCTGCTCCTCGGGGCTCCCGTTCAAATCGTTCTGTCAAAATAATCATATTTTTCCAGACAGGTAGAGAGTTTTTTTTTTTTTTTGCCTTATCCTCTCGTGGTCTGCATGCCTGTGCATGTCTGAGAGCTTCTCCTGTCACCACGCCTAGAGCTCAGGTCCAAAAACACGGCCAAAAAAACCGACTGAAGGGCACGAACGAGGCTTCGGGGGAAAATCTGCGCAGATAAATATCAATCAGTTGCTTCTGAAAACCTGTTCTGCATCGTCTCAGCCGCAAATGGCTTCACTCCTAAAACAAAAGGTTCCGGGATCTTGTACACGTTCACTTCACAGTCTCACTATCAGAAACTTTCACTGTGTCTACAGGAACTTTAATGGTTTCTTAAAAGAACCCTGATTTCAGTAAGAACCTCTACATGTTTTGCCACCTACCAAATGAAATAGTGCATAAAAATACACCACCAGGTTTGGGGTACTGATTAGGTGAGTTCCAAGTCAAAAAAAATATGATGGTTCCACCAGATCACCTACTGAATTTAGAGTTCATTTAGGAACCGTTTATTCAATATTAAGGTTCATAGAGGCACTGTGAAGGTTTCTGAGAGTGAGACTGTACAAGATCTTCCAGGAACCTTTTGTCTTAAGCCTGTAGCTAAATCGCAAACAGTAGTCAATGTTTTGGAAAACCTTCTGAGGGTTCTTCGGGTTGTTTCAGCTGAGAAATTTTTGAGTTGCAAAAGAACAATAAGGAGCCCCAAAGTTTCCTAGTGGAACCTTTGTTTTGTGAGCTGGAACTCATATACTAAATCATTAGCATGCCAAACGCGGTGGAGCGCTATTTAGTGTAGACATTTACATTTAGGGGTTCTTATTGAAATTAAGGTTCTTTAAGGGACCAGCAGGACTTGGTGAACTTTTACAACTGAAGATGATCCAGAGAACCCATAAACAATCAGGAAATAACAGAAAAGATCATGTGGAGTAAGCTACTAGAATAAGTTTGAGGTACCCTCTTAAACCAGAAGGTTCCTGGAAGATCTTTTATAGGTTCTTTGAAATGGCTCGCTATCGGAAACCTTCACAGTGCATATATGAGCCCTAATGGTGCATACATGGTTCCTGAAAGAACCCTAATGTCAGTAAGTTTGCTACTGTGAGCTGGAACTCACATATAATCTTGTGAAACATGGTGGAGCGCTATTTACTGTGTACTGTTTACACTTAGGGGTTCTTACTGAAATGATAGAGTCCCTTAAGGAAACCATTAGTACGTTCTAAAATATCTTCTATAGGATGTGATTTAGACAAACTCTAAAAACTAAAAGTTCTTGGAAGACCTTGTACAAGTTCTCTGAACAGTCTCGCTATCAGAAACACTGTGCCTATAGGAACCTCTACAGTGCATGAATGGTTCCTAAAAGAACCCTAATTTCGATAAGAACCCCCAAAATGTATAGGTGTCTTCAGTAATAAACAATACAACAAAACACATCACCCTGTTCGTCATTTGAATTACGTGGGTTCCAGGTCCAAAATGAAGGTTCCACTGGAAAACTTTGGGGTTCCTTATTGAAACTAGGATTCTTTTAGGAACTATTTTTTTCCCCAGGAACCTTGCCTTGTTCATTTGGCCAGCTGAAAAAACAAGCTATCTTCCAGGGAACTAAATTTCATACAAGAGAAGATATTTTAGAAGAACGTTTATGGATCATTTGGATTGTCACAGTGGAGAAGTCTTCTTAAAAAGTTCATGAATTACAAATGGTTGCTTAAAGAACCCCGATTTCAATAAGAGCCCTTAAGTGTAAATAGTGCACAATAAATACTCCAGCATGTTTGACATTATTATATGAGAGTTGCAGCTCACTAAACGAAGGTTCCACCAGAAAGCGTTGGGGTTCCTTATTGAAACCCGAGTCTTTTAGGGAATCATTTATACTTCGTGAACTGACTGCGTTTTAAAATTCTCCACTAAGACCCCTTAAAATATCATCTTCTTCTCCGTACGTCTTAAAGCAAAACATTTCTGGAAACATCTTTGTATCGTCTCGACAGCAGCACCTTACAAAAAGTGTGTCATCAGTTCTTGAGACAAATGATCCCTGAAAGAACTCTAATTTCAATAAGAACGCCAAGCTCTTAGACAACAAAGGCTCCTCGAGGGTTCTTCGGGTGGAAAGTGGCTCCACTTGGAGCCGTGAGAGTTTCTTCTAAGGACGTAGCCTATTTAGTGTAGTTCAGGACGCAGCCCGGACCCCAACAGTTCCGTGTTTATATAAATTATTGGTCATGTGACCGGGAACTCGGTGCTGTATGTCGTAAATGAATAAATAGGAAAACTTTTCCAGCACTACGATTATCAGTACCAATGAACACTTTTGCTCCTTAGTGTGTTGCTGTAAGTTATAAACGAGAGAATTACATTTTCTGGCATGCTTATAAACTCACAGGAAAACTTTGGGGCGTGTGACGCATGTACAGGTGTGTATCTGAAACAGGAGGGCTGTAAAGACACAGACTCAGATATCTGTCTATCAGGCAATCTATGCATTTTAAACACTAAACTCAAATAAGCACAAGCAAAAGTGAGAATCATTTGAAGCGAACGGCTCAGAAATAAAGGTACTCAGGTGTACTTTGCAGTGGGACATCTTTTATAGCGCCTGTATCCATCTTTCACCTATAATCAGAGCTTTAAAGGGTCCACATGGACCTGCCCAGGTAACAGACACACACCACTGCAGAGACGAGTTCAGTACAGTGTGCTACCTTTGCGACAGTGGATGCGTCCTGGGCGCGTGGCGCAACACACTCTCCTGATCTGCTCTATCAGCTGTCACTAAGATCCATGCACAGAAAGCTGGAGAAGGAAAGACGTGAGAAGCACGTGTGTGTGGTTCACTTACAGCCAGTTGCTCGCGTTGGCGGAGAGAAGCGCCAGGAAGAGCATCAGCAGAGACCTGAGCAAACAGCCCGAGCTCATCTTGAAACTTATATAAAATCAAAATAATAATAATAATAATAATAATAACAGCAACAACAACGACACAATCCACAGGCGCGAGGGAGGCGAGCGCACTTAGAATAATAATAATAATAATACTAATATATTTTTTTTTTGAGGCAAATCCCACTTTAAGCGATTAATCCGTACACGGGTATCCAGTCGGAGGAGCGCGCGCGTCTCGGTGCCTCCTCATACACTGTTCAAATCAGCTTGACAATTCAGTCTTTAAGGGAGGTGTGGATAGTCTGAGTCCTCGTATGCGTTCTTTCTGTTTTTTTTTTTTTTTTTTGCAATATGTCACGCACGGTGTCTCGTCTCCTTTGGTCCCGGTTTCGTCTTGTCTGTCCGCGCGCGCCGCCCGTTAACGCGCAGCCCCGCGAGACTCCGGTGAAGTTGAGCGCGCGGTGTGTGTGAATCAGACGCAGTGACGCGCCGCCGCTCTGAGCGCCGAATTTAGTCGCTCCTGGAGGATTCGGAGGGGCGGTGCGACATGTGGGGGGCAGGTTTGTGTGTGTGTGTGTGTGTGTGTGTGTGTGTGTGTGTGTGTGTGTGTGTGTGTGTGGAGATAGAGGCGGGTTTAGAAGCGCGTTATGTATGATTTCTGCAGCAGTTCACTCTAGTCTAGGTCTAACTTCTCTCTGCTCTCTTTTCCCTGCATGTCAGTTGTGCACTTTAAATGAAGTCAAGCTGATATGTATGGTGAAGGTGAGTTCATTAATGATAATAAAAAAATAAAATAATAATAATAATAATAACAACAACAACAACAACAACAACAACAATAATCTGGCTATTATTATTAGTAGTAGTAGTAGTAGAGAGAATAAATATTTATATTTTACACAATATTAGATTATACAAAAATGTCAGGCTTTTCTATAATAATAATAATAATAATAATAATAATAATAATAATAATAATAATAATAACAACTACCAAGAATATTATTATTATTATTATTATTATTATTATTATTATTATTATTATTATTATTTTAAATATATTTATTTAGTATTAAAAACAAATTAGACAGTATATTGATTTTTTAAATTATTAATAATATATTAAAAATAATTCCTACTTTGCATATTATATTATATTATATTATATTATATTATATTATATTATATTATATTATGTTTCAGGACTAACACTGTAAACACTGTAAACACTGTAAACACTGCACTGGACTGTTTGACTCATGACACAAACGTTCATTTCCTCTCGTTTCTGTTGATGTGTACTTCTCCGTTTCCTGAAAGCTGTGTAATGCTGAGACTCTTCACCCTGACGTTACAACGACCTTCATGATGCACGGCTTTGGGAACTTCTGACCAAAGGACTTTAGTCTGTTATACACTAAACTCTACTCTACTTTTCACAAAGAAATAAAGCATGTAGAGAGCATGCTGATGATGATGATGATGATGGTGTGTGTGTGTGTGTGTGTGTGTGTGTGTGTGTGTGTGTGTGTGTGTGTGTGTGTGTTGGGGGGGTCACTTGAGTCTAGAAATGACCAACAGAGGGAGAGAGTGAGTAAAGCTGAAAGATGCTCTCGGTATGCGTCATCTGAATTAGAATTATGATAGCCATGCTCTTTATCTGACCACTTCCTTGTCTGATTATATGCATCATCATCATCATCATCATCATCATCATCATCATCATCATCATCATCTTCATCATGTACTGGTCATGAGGTACATCATTTTTGCTAGGGAAATCCTGCTATTAACCTTGTGATGAATTGCAGGACTACAGTTCTGGGTTCACAGGTGAACTGATTGGTCAGAAGGTGTTGCAGCTCTGACAGTAGCGCAGCTACAAATCACAGGTTTATATTAATATGCTCATTCTGACATGTTATCGTCGCTATAGTAACAACTTGTACGGCGGACGTTTTATATCCCCATGAACGGATGTAAAAATGTGCGTAATCGTTGATATGGCACAGTTTTCTGTAAGGAGACGATGGAAGGAGTCTCCAGTGTCGGCACGGTTACAGTCAGAGGTTTCTTCAGGACAGAGGAGTTTACGCTTCCTAACGTGACAAGCGCTGGCGACGTAAGTAAAACTTCACAGATATTTCACAACTTTAAACATAATTGTAAATTGCTTAATAAGGAAGTACTTAAAATGGGTGTAAGAGGAATAAAACCTTTCAGAGGGGTAACACTTAACTCTGCTTGATTACAGTCACATCACAGCACAACACTGAATGTTTCGTTCCTTATGTAATGAATAAACTACTCCCTACACCTTCCTAATCACATTTTAACCCCTGCTCCTGTCAAAATGTCATCGTCAGGGAGTTAATTCCTCTGGTCAGACTCTGATAGCTCCTTCAGCACCCACTGGTGTGAATTTACTGAGCTTTGGCTGCTGCACAATCCCACACTTACAAAAGAGGTGCGATCTGTTATCCCCACAGACGCCGCCGATGATGCCGGCAACAAGACTCTCCGGAGCCAAGGAGATGGGGTTTGGCTTCCGGACAGCACACTTTTCTCTCTCTCTCTGTCTCTCTCTCTCTCTCTTTTTTTTAACACTCTCCACATTTTCCATTAAAGTGGCGCATCAGTCTTGAAACCGCAAACAACACAGGCAGCTTCGCTTGTACAGGCTAGTGGGAATGGCAGGCCTGCTTTAGTGACTGGCTGAATGTGAAGGTCTCCCGGTGGCTGTGGCTGGCGCTTTCCATTTGGATCGACAGTTTCAGAATATTTGAGTGTCGCTCAGAACTTCCTGCCCTGTGTTTCTGCGATGAACTCACTCTCATTTCTTTAGCATGGAAACAGCGCAATGATGCTGAATCAGTCCAGGGAAAATGATTAACCGGATATCAAGGAGATTTACTTTTTGGCAGTGTAACAGACTCTACAGTTTGGTACTGCATTGCTTCAGGAAGTTTGTGTTTATGTGAACAAGCTCTCATGAATGACTTAAAGCAAACTATAGGTTTCCTCATTTGTTTTATTGATTGATTTTTTTATTTTTTTTTTTTACAAACTAATATTATGAATATCGCTCCAACTATGAACATGGATTTTTGAAACTGGGAGTTACTGGTAGTCACTTTCAAACGAGCCACATTTCAATGAAGAGCCTCAGGGCCATTTTAGTCGTTTTCGCTATTCTGAGATGTGGCACTACTGTAGTAGGAGTTCAGCAATAAAAATGGAGAATCCCAAACAGTGCAAAAACAGAATATAAAGATATGCTGTTCCGCTTTGTGAGATTTGTAGATATGTTACTTACATGTTACTGTAATATATGAGAAAATGTTTACATGTTGCATTCGTTCCTTGGCTATATTCAGTATCTGGAATACAAATATGTAAGGGGCCAAAGCTCGGGGTCGCAGAAAATTCATAATGTTCATTTTGGGGTTCAAAAAGTCTGGGAACTCATGAAAGGAAGGGTTCGGTGAAAAATCTCATTCATGTTCTATTTTTCCTCAAGACATGTTTGCTTCTTTGATTTTGCATTAAGGCTAAAACAGCTAATAAGTAATAGAAGCCTATCTCACCTGAAATCTTTCCTATGAAAATATAGACTCGTGTGTGTATCAGTCTTACGAAACTCGTAGGATGTCTCTGCAGCAGAATTCGGAAAATTTTGGACACAATTCGGGTTTCTGTCTCTAACAAACTGACACCTCAAATTTAAGAATCCATCTACAGTTTTGTCCAAAAGCCTGAGACCAGATTTTTTTAATTTAAAATTGAAAATAAAAATAATATTTTAGAATTTTGAAATATTCAAAACAAAGAAAGTAAATGTTCCTGTTTAAATGCAGATGTGTGATATTGACCATGTTAAATGTTTTGTACGAAAGGTCAGAGTTTTCTCTTGCGTAATCTCCTCTATTGAAGCGTGTGATCAGACGAGACGCCGATGGATTTGATCTAACATGGATCATAAGGCTTTGCACAAACTTGAGGAGTCCGTGCCAGCTCGAGTGCACACTGTCATTAAAGCAAACCAAATACTAAGAAACTCTGAAATTCATGTAAATATTTCAGAGATTCTCCTTTTCACTCAAGCTGTTGTCAATAATATAATTTGTAATGAAAACTGTTGCACTGAATTACAAAAGAATGCAAAATAGAAGCATTTTCGCTAGTGCTTTGAGACTTTTACACACTATATATTAGATAGTTTACTGAAACGATGTGGAAATATTCCCACAGAGATCATTTTGTCTAAAGAAGTCTGAAACCTTGCTAGCTGAGTGTGAGTTCCTCTCACTGGGAATGTCATGCTTTGATCAGGTGGGTGTATAGCTATAAAGCTACGTGCTGTAGCAAAATGGACAAAAGCCTAATCAGTTCAGTTTGTAATCAGAAATGTCCGCAATGCTCCTGCACCACAGTCTTTAAATGTAATTTTATCCCTTTTTACTTTAAAATGCTAGATTTTTAGATTCTTATTGAGATTCATGCAAAAGAGAAACATTTTACTTCAGGAACATCTGTCATTTTTACAATAATATTCATATATATATGAATATTTGATATAAATGTCAAAGTTTCACTATGTGGAGGCTTTTCCTGTGCCACCACACATCTTCTTGCTTGAATGTTAAGATATTATTAACCTAAAAATCATATCCAAATTGCATTTCAAAAAATGATCTTCTAGTTATCCGAGATGGCCGACCAATAATGTTACAATAGTTAGCTAGATTTTAGAAGTTTTGTCCATGTTTGTCCGTGTCCTTAAACACACCGGCAAGTTTGGAAGAAAGAACTGGATGTGGATTGAGGCAGATATTTACAGAAATGATCTTGAGTGACTTCCGTAGCTTGTTAGCTACATTAGCGACATAGCTGTGGTGCAAAGCTAACTAAACAAACGTCAGACGGCGAACAGTAAAAAATGAAAGAAATAAATACGTAAGTGAGGAACTGACTTGTGTTGCCAAAATCCCGTTTCTTAATTTCATCATCAGATTGTTAATTTGTCTCTCAGGTCTTTATGCTCTCTTTTAGCTTCTTTTTTCGCCTTCAGACACCAAACACGTTTTTTTAGCTAGTGTATATGAGTGTGTAAACACATCATAAGCTTTGCTAACCTAACAGCAACCTGTTGAGCCTAGAGGTTAAAACGAGGCATGCTCCATGAATGCATGACAACCTGTCAGCACGTAACACACACTAACAGCCTGGTGTTTATGTGGTGAATCCGTCTGAATCACGGCGCTCTGAGACCGCAGGCTGCCCGTGTCAGGCTCAGTGTGTGATAACTGATACCTGGGTTTCCATTCTGCAGCCAGCTGCCTCCCTGAAATAACACCGTCTCCGGCATTTTCTCTCCCGCCTCGTCCACTCTTCAACCTTTTATAGCTGTAATACTTCTGTAACTAATTGGATTTTATTTTATAGTGAATGCATATTTCGATTAGATGAGGAAGAAGATACTAAGTGTACCAAATTTCTCTGTACATGATCACAGTTCGATGTCAGAGAGCACTGCAAGCTCAAGTTAAAAAAAAAAAAAAAAGACATCATAAAAGACAGCGATATCATCGCTCTTGTAAAGGTGCCATCTCCCTTTTTCATCATCACTGGATTAATCTCATTGTGTAATGTCATGACATCACTCACAATGTCTATTATTAATAATCTTTAGAAACGACAAAGCAATATGCCTTCACTGTCGTTATTATACCTTCGTAGAATAAAATTTGATATTTAATTTTGAATTGTGCAACGTCATTAACTGGGCTGTTACATTACAAGACTAGCTAGCTAATTATTTAACGGGTTCGTTTGGGTTCAGGATTTTCATTTTGTCGGGATTTTCCTTTTGTCAGCGTAGCAAGGCATCTGATAGCTGAAATACTTTTTAAAAACAACTTTAACAACTTTCAATTTCCCAATAGGAAATGGTTTTTTACAGGCATATCTGAAGAAATTTAATAACAATGTGAAAAATCCTTACTAGCTACATCATAGCTACATATTAACGCGGCTCCACTTTCAACCCTGACCTCATTTGAACTACTGATCCCCCTCTAAATGATTTCAGGGGATGTGAGTCTTGCTAATCTGCAGTACGTTTTGCACTATTATTTATAATATTTTAAAAATGTTTTTTATATGGTTTGGTCAGATGATCTTCCCAGCACCAGGCTATGGAGGACACGACCCGAAAACCAAACAGTGAGTTCCCAATCCATCAGGTTGCCTTCACATCCCCTTTCACACATTTCCACACACACACACACACACACACACACACACAAAAAACCCCTTAACTAGCCAATGCCAGAGGTGCAGAGGTTAGGGCCGAATCGAGCGTCCCTGTCCGTGATAAATGAAATCCGCCGTGAATGGAGAGGCTGGGAAGGGGAAAAAGGGGCTTAGTCATGGAAAGGCTTTGCTTAACAACCCCACCGTCCATGGCAACTGGGACTGGGACATATATCTGGCCACAATGACATTCCAAAGCTGGACAGATTTTATATAGCCCCAGCTTACGCAGGCGTAGCCAAGGCAACGGCATCCCAAAGGTATGCTAACGGTGGTGCGCAAGACCCCCTTTAACATTTGCACTGAGCATCAGCCACTATAAACATATCCCACCCTTCCCTAGCGCCCGGCTGTGAGTTACGGCTGTATTGTGACGGACTTTTTCACTCCGAGTCTCTCGTACACACACACCTGCTGCCACGGGGAGAGAAGAACAAGCTCTTTACACTCTCGATTCTGATTGGCCAGAAGGTGTTGATTCATTTTCTATAACAGCAGCTCTGACAGTAGCGCAGCTTTACGTTAATGCACTCGGTCTAATACGTTATCGTTTCCATGGCAACAGCTCATTCACAGGGACTTGTACGGCGGACGCTTCACATAAACTGAGTAAAAAACTTGTATCATTGATATGGTGAAGTTTTCTGTGAGGACACATTTATTTAACATTTATGGAAGGAGTCTCCAGTGTCAGAGGAAAGCTGTAACTTTAAGTTCCATCTTAAGGACAGAGGAGTTTACGCCTCGCGGTTTCTCTGTAACATGAAAAGCTGATTTTTGTTTTGTTTTAGTGACTTCAAGAGAGAGAAAAAGAAGAGACTGGTGAAGGAATGTAAGTCATAATGTGTTTCGCATGATCAGTGTTCCACGACATCAAATGTAATTATAAATGGATAAAAAGTGTGTTGTATTGTTCTGTAATAAATAAAAAAAAAATTGTAATCTCTGGCAAATTGCTGTGGTGGAAGAGGAATAAAACACTTCAGGACATGCCCTTAGAGGACAATAATGAGCTTCTTCACCACCCAATTGTTGATTATTTTCCAATAACAGCATGACACTGAGTGTTTTATTCCTCTTATATGCTTACATAACCGCTACCAAATAGTATATTTCTCAGCACCATGCCAGACTGTACTGATACATGGTGTGTGTGTGTGTGTGTGTGTGTGTGTGTGTGTGTGTGTGTGTGTGTGTGTGTGTGTAGATACAGTCTTTTCTCAAAGGGAAATCCTCACTGTCACTGTGCATCACGGTGAAAGTGTTTGCACATCGCTTATCTTCACAGATCACACCAGTTAGCGTTTGCTCATGCTTTGTTCCTCCCCTCAAATATAGAGCTGCAATTCTTTCAGGACCTCACAAATATTGACCAGGTAAAGAGGTAAAGAGCGAGGGTGTGTGTATCTGTGTGTGTGAGTGTGTGATTGGGGGGGGGGGGGGGGGGGGGGGGGGGGGGGGGGGGGGGGGGGGGGGGGGGGGGGGGGGGGGGGGGGGGGGGGAAGCGAGGGGGGGTGTGGTTTGAGATCCTGTCTAGCCTTGAAATAAACGAAAATGAATCATAAGCGAATAGATTAGTGGGAACGGCATTTTGTAAGCAGATTCTCTGCATTTTCAGTATCAGCGACATGAAGCCATAACAAAATTAGAACAGTCACTACCTTTTAAAATGATTAACTATTAAAATTAAATATCAGCGTCACTTTACAGATCAGTGTTCAGTAGGTAATATTAAATTCTAAGAGTCTATGGTAAGAAGTTCTACTTATCCGAGAAACAACGTGTCAGTTTTCAACCTTCGCTTACAAAAAAAGTTTAAATCTACAACCCTTAGAGTTCCTTTGGCCATGTAAACCCCTATGACAGTACGAAGTGCTTTCTCTATCCATGTACAACCCTTTTAGAAACGTATCCAATAAAACCTTAAGGAACCATGTTTTTCTGAGAATGTATTTGTTACTAATTAATAAGATGACAATAGTAGTGGCAAGAAAAGAGAAATATAATTAAATGGTAATTTAGCAAGTAATATAGTTGGCATCTGGTGTTATACAAGTAATAAGTCAGTATAAAATTCTAAAATAACACCAACAAAATGCTATTTTTTGTTGTTATTTAATATTAAATTGTTATTAAATATTTTTTTTTTAAAATGTAAGCTTAATAAAAAGAAATGTAAAAATAATGTTAACAGCTTCCTATAAATGTTACTTCTTTTGTTGTGACTAAATTATTTAATTATAATGTAATACGTTCCTGTAGTTCAGTCATTGCTATATCGCTATATTGCTATATTACAGAAAAGGACTTCACACAGTTTCTTTAAAATGTCTATACTTCGCTTATAAAATCATAAAAAAACAAAGATTATGGGTTATAGTCCCACCTGGGTATTTAAAAATGAATAAGAAATGTTAATTTAGCAAAACTTTTGCTGTAAGCAATTACGAAATTGACGTGTTGTTTATAGATAAGTGTAATATATATATATTATTTTATTAAGTTATTTTATTGTCTGTTTTGTTATTTATTATTTTTGAATTACTTTCTAGGTTTATTTATACTCCAGCATTTACTTTCCTGCTCGCACAGCTGATGGACTTTTTTTCACATGATCTTTCATGTTCCTGATGATGATGATGATGATGATGATGACGATGATGATAAGTGGTCTGCACACAGGTTTCAGCGGGGCCCCTGGCACTGACCAGCACCCTTGACCGTGCACTCCAGTTCACTTCCACCCAAAGCCGACAGATCAATAAGGGGAAACATCCCGATGGAAGATAACACACAGATGCGCTGTTGTTCTCTCGTCCAGAGATATTAGACGTGTTTGCTCATCCCAGCAAACATTTGCTCACACAAAACCATGCAAGTGCCCTGAAACCTCTGTATATCAGCACCCGATTCTCCATTCTGCATTCTGATTGGTCAGAAGGTGTTGATTCATTTTCTGTAACAGCAGCTCTGACAGTAGTGCAGCTGCAAATCACAGGTTTATTTTAATGTTCGAATACATTATTGTTTCTATAATAACAGCGGGTTTATGGGGACTTGTACGCCAGACACGCTACTAATTATAAACAGATTAAAACATGTGTAATTGTCGATATGGTGAAACAATTTTCTGTGAGGACACATTTATGGAAGGAGTCTCCAGTGTCAGCCCTTTATTTCCAGACAAAGTCTTCAGGACAGACAAGTTTGAGCTTTGTGGTTTCCCAGTAACATGAGAAGATGCGTTTTTTTTTTTTTTTTTTGTCTTATTGTCTTAAAAAAGAGAGGCTCGTGAGAGAACGAATGTTCATAGCTGCTATAACATAAGTGAGAAGAGGAACTAGCTTGTTTCGTGGATATTCAGTGTAAATATAAATGGATCATTCTTTATTTGCTGACACATTGTTGTGCTGTAAGAGGAATATAACACTCCAGGATGTGCTGGTATGGTTAAATAATCATAACTCCACTTCATCATACCAGCCCGTCATTGATTATTTTCCCATAACATCACTTGTTTTATTTCTTTTGTACCACAGGAGTATATTTTTGTTCATGAAAAAAACAACACACTATTCTTTTTATCTGTTTGCAGTTACATTTAATGTCCGCAAACTGTGTTTTATTCCTTGCTTATTGATGTGTTTCCAGTTCATATGACTCTGAATCACAGGAAAGAGAGTCGCAGGTGGCAGAAAGGAAGATAAACAGAGAGAAAGTAAAGTACGAGTAAGTAAAGTAAATAAATGAAGACTGCACTTTAGTGATGGAGAGTGGCTTTATGTCGTAATGCGATACATTTCTGTGAGAGCTGGAGTTACTTTACCAGTCTGAGTCTAATCCTGCGCTGGCCCAGTACCCTGCTGTGAGAGAGGGAGTTACTGAGTAACCCAGCTCATTGGCCATCATCGGCATTCTCTCTCCGACCGCTGACCTCAGTGTGCCCGGCGCTCGCCTTTCTCACTCTCGCTGTCTCAGGCTCTCTCTCTCTCTCTCTCTCTCTCACACACACACACACACACACACATAAAACACAAAACAGTCCTGTTTCTAGTCCTAATTCTCTACCACTGGAGTTGCATGGGACCATTATTAATGACTTAATTTTTTGTTGCTGTCGTTGCGTTAAAGTTTTCGTCACTTGATCATGAAGGAGCTTCGTCAGTTTAGAGCTTCAGAATCACACCAAAAGTTCATAACAATGTTATGTGGATCATCTGGTGCTGTGGTAGGCTGAAAAGTAAGTGTATACATGTGTGTGTTGGGTGAAGGTGACGGGGTTGAGGGGTTAGTCCCTCCCAAATGAACAGCTGAGTTATCTTATTTAGTCTGTATAAAAGCTGCCCAACTGTCATAACAAAGGGCCTGGACAGCAGGCCTCTACGGCAGACAATAGGGAGTCAATGGCTCCAAAGAACGACCTGAATGTGCTGATTCACTGAAAGGAGACGCCGCTTGAATGTTGAATGGGACGGAGGGATGCCCATAACAAAGCTCAGATCCGAACTTAATTGGGGGGCATCAATCAGACGGTTCACGCCACTCATGGGCTCAGCGGTCACTTGGTGGGAATTCAGGTTTAAAAGCAGGCTCCTTTCCAATCTTAGGACTTTGGACTTCAAGTAGACAATGACGAATGGAAAAAATATATTACCATGAAAAAACACTTCAGCATCAAAAATTGGAATGCATACTACAAACATGACATGCACTGTATACTTGGAAAAAAGTTCTATCTGGAACTCTCAGTGGTTCTTTCACTTGTTCCTATAGGCAAACTCTTACAAAAGAGGGTTTTCCATTCACTCCCTGAGATTCCTTTCAACTCTTGAGGGTTTTTTTTTTCTTTTTTTTTTTTCCGAAAAGTGTGTCAGGAAACAGTCAAAGTCTAGAACTATTGTCGTTCTTCGTTGTTGTACTGCAGAAACTTTTGACTGGCAGTGCACTTCTATCTGGCACTCTCAAGGGTTCTTTGGTTTGTTCCTCATAATAAACACGTAAATGTTCTTTGTAGAACCCTCCAAGCCTTTTTTCTAGGAGTGTAATCAGGAAGCTGTCAGTTAAGCTTCACCTTTAAAAAAGGTTAAGTCTTGAACCTTTTTGGGTTCGTATTTGTACTCCAAAGGTTCTATGTGTGCACCCTGAAGGGTTCTTTGACCTGTTCCTGTAAAGAAACCCTTTAAGGTAGAACCTTGTTCTTGTGTCAGAAAATGTAGAAAAGTAGAACCTTTTCGGAAAGTTGGACCTGTTTATTATTGTAAGAGTTTTTCTGGAAGCAGCTAGTTAAGCTTCAGTACTTACACTTAGTTAAGTGTAGAACCTTTACAGTGTGTTAGGCTGTACTTCTGGGGGAACTCTTAATGGTTCTGTTGCAAACCATGCAACACAGTGTTTCTTTATAAGATTTGGTCATTTAACACCAAGCATTTTTTTTTTATATCTATCTGCAAAAGAAAAGAACTATCAAATTATCCTTTTTTTTTGTCTGGAAAGCCAGGGGTAGAACAGGAATTCAGGAATTCAGGAAAGGAATTATTGTTCTTATTTGTGGGTGCAGTTGAAGGTAAGCCAGATCCCGGTGTCACGCTGTGCTTTGTGATGGGAGCGGGTTTATTACAGCCAGAGGACAGCTCACAGACTGCCGGATTTCTAACCTGTGCTTTCTTACCACACGTTTGTCAGAAGAATGGAGTGACTTTCCTCACTGAGGCAGGCCTAACAGGATTTGGTGTGAGGCATGACCCTGGGCTTTGTTGTATTGTCTGCCCATCTTTCACATTGCACTGAATTTAGACTTACTTAAATCCACAGCAAATCTGTCTTTGTTTTATATTCAAATGTCTGCAGACTGTGCGAGGAACTTTCCCACACGAGGACCTGATGCAAACATAATGCTGCTACAAATAGTGCTGTTTATACACTAAAACATTAAATACGATTTGTTCATTTGCGTTCGCTGACGATAAATGTGGTAAGTAAAGAATAAAACGCTTGGGGACATGTTGGTAAAGAAAAAGAATCAACAGTGAGGTGTGGTGTGCTAAAACGGTCGAAGAAGTTGATTATTTTCAGAAGTGTTTTAACTCGCTTATTCCATAGCAGTTTCAGAACAATTCCAATTTTTTTTTATTAAAACAAGTTAGTTTCTGTTCGCACTTGCGTTATAGCAGCTATACACACTCGTCCCCTCACCAGCCTCCTCACGAGAAACCAGAAAGCGGAAGCGCCTCTGTCCTGACAATGTCTAGAAAATGTTACACACGGTTACAGCTTTACCTCTGACACTGGAGACTCTTTAAAGACTTCTTCAAAGGTTAAATACAAGTCTCCTTACAGAAACCATATCACTGACTCCATTTCTAACCTGTTTCACATGTCCGCACATGTTTATGTGGAGAGTCTGCTATGCCTATGCTATATCCCTGTGAATGAGCTGTTACTATAGAAACAATAATGTATTAAAATGACTGCATTAATATAAACCTGCACTACTGTCAGAGCTGCTGTTCTAGAAAATTAATCAACACCTTCCAGGAATGAGAATTCAAGAATTATGAGCACTGTGGGTTTTTTTTTTTCTTTTCTTTTTTGGTTGGGAAGCATCACTGAAATGTGTAACCAGGGCAACACAAAAGAAGCAGTGATCGAGTGTAATATCAGCGAAACACCATGACAGGTTGCCTCACACGTAGACCGATTAATAATGAAGAAGACGTGGGGGTCCGTGCTGTGTGTTTTCACCACCGAGGTCCATCAGTTATCCCAGCTACACCCTCCCATCCACCCGACATGCCCTCCTCTCTCCTCCCCGCCCCTTCTACTGCCCCAGGATTCAATGCAACAGTGATATGTAACTCAGTGACTGTTAACTTATTAACGCATTCCTCAGATTCATTGTGTTTTCAAAATCCTCCCTGATTTTGTTCATTTATCAGAATTACTTTCAACACAAATCACAGGAACACCCGGCCACACCGCAGTAAATCTCAAAAGCGATAAAATACAAGAAAATGATCAATAGGATGTGTAAATCTTTAAACTTTAAATAACATAGACTACTGATGGTGTGTTGTTTTCCTGCTATGATGTTATCAAGTCATTCTAAAATTGTTGTTTTGCGTAGATTGAGTATTCAAGCATGACATTAATAATAATAATAATAATAATAATAATAATAATAATGCTTTCAAATGTAAGCATTTTGTTTAATCAAATATTTTTTTTTACCTGCATAAATAATACATTATAAATGTGATTATTTATGCAAGTTGCTGCTTTATAGATTTTTACCATATCATGTTTTTTTTCTAGAAAAGATTCAAAAAATGTTTGAAAAATTTTTTGAAAATTGAAAAATCTTTGGAAAACTGAAAATTTAATTTAACATAGTTAAATAAAGCCCTTTGGACCAAAACAGATATCAAAAATAACATCTCCTAAATCTTTATTTAGTCCCCATGTAGTAAATGCATTATTACTGTATAATTATTATTATTGAATAATATTAAATTGTATAATTATTCAAAAATATGTTTAGTAAGGAATAAAACACTCCATGTTGTGCTGTGATAGGAAAATAATTAACATAATTAACTTTTATACCCCAGCAATTTGCACTATTTATTTATTTCAGAATAAATTCAATAAACTAATGCTATTTATTTAAGCTTGTCATGTTACCGAGAAAGAAGAGTAAACTCCTCTGTCCTGAAGATGTCAGAAGACGTAAAGTTGCAGCTTTACTTCTGACTGTTGCTGTTACAAAGCGCTGACACTGGAGACTCCTTCCCCAAATGCTAAATAAACATCTCCTTAAAGCAAACTTCACCATATCACTGATTATATGCGTTGTTTATGTGGAGCGTCTGCTGTACAAGTCCCTGGGTAAGTATCGACACCTTTTGACCAATCAGAATTGAGAATTCGACAGCGCTGTGTTCTTTGTTCTTTGTAGAGTTAGAAATGTGACGTCATAAAGAGAGCTCCTGATAAATCCATAAAGCTCATGCCACGAGCTCTGTGAAGCGGAGGAACATCCATTAATTACACTGTGAGCTTAGAGCGCTCAGGGAGGGAACAGGTGCTGTTCGTCTCTGTCTGAGCGAGCGCTGTGCCCTCGCTACCCCCTCACGCACTCATCACTCCTCCATCCAGAATCCGATTCATCAGATCTCTCTGAGATCAGCTCCTGCTGCTGATCGCACCTCGTCGTTCCTGACCTCTGCAGCATGCCAGAGATTTAGGAGACAGAATCACGACAGTGCTGCTCACGATTATCGAGCTGTTTATGGAGAACGCTAAAATTAAAAAAGTGTATCACTGGATAGTTTCATTAGGGAAGGGAAGTAGCACGTAAGCAAGTGATGAGGAAATGAGAGAAATGCTCAAATTGTAGCAGTAAATCGGTGGGTTTATTAGAAGGAGAAATTGTTGCTAAACAATCACATTAACCATGATGGAATTTGGGGGGAAAAAAAACACAAAAAACAAAAACAAACAGCTGGACTCAATTTTCGTGATTTTTTTTTCTTTTTTTTTTTTTTTCTGTGTCCCAAAATCGCACCACCACTTTCTGTAACTGGAACTTAATGAAATCAATTTACACCCTGCTTGCTTGCTTTCTCTCTCTCTCTCTCTCTCTCTCTCTCTCTCTCTCTCTCTCTCTCTCTGGCTCTGTGAGAGAGCACTGGGAATTTGATGAGTGGCACTTCCACTAGAGAATGAAAGGAATGACTTGCCACTTTTACAGCCTTGTGGTTAGACCTCAGAGCCAAACTTCCCTCCATACCACATTCTCTATTGTTTATAACCCAAAACGTGTCACATAATACACACACACATACACACACACACACACACACACACACACACACACACACACACACACACACACACACAGACACAGACACACAAACAGATGCATTCAAACTGCAGCTCTACAGAGTTCAGACGTCTAATTACTGAGGTATGAACTGAATGTTTTCAGCAGTTTTATCTACTGTGAAGCATGCAAGTAAGTGGAAAATGTGTTGTTTTGTGGCTACTGCAGCACATTGGATTTTGAAATGAAACCGTGAAAGCGTTAAATGTCAGACTGAATCTGAGGACATGTGTACATCTACAGGAATCATCATCTGTTTTATATATAGGTCTTCAGTGGTTTCTTCCACAAACAAACAAATTACTTTTTACGACATGTGTTTGAATTCCATTACGGTTCTCACACATAATCTCTACGGTGGCCTGTAAGTTCAAAACGCTTTAAACAAACCAAAGATGCAACAGCAAATCAGAAAACAGAACGGCAAGTCAGAGAACACAACAATAAATAAGAAAACATAACAGCAACTCCAAAAATGCAACTGTTAAACAGAAAACGCAGCGAAAACTAAAAACATAGCAGCAAATCAGAAAATGCAACAAAATAAAACCCAAAATGAAACCTCAAATCAGAAACAAAACCATAAAACAGAAAATACAGCAACCAAAAATAAATCAGAAAACACGACAAAAAAATCAGAAAACGTAACAGCAACTCCAAAAACACAACAGTAAACCAGGAAAACAGCAAATCAGAAAATGCAACAAAACAAAAAAGAAAAGAAACCAAACCAAAAACACAACCATAAAACATAAAACACAACAAGTAAGGAGGAGTAATTCAGTGATTCTTTCTTTAGGCGGCTTTTCAGTGTTCCAATACTCACATTAACGCTGGGTTCGTTTTAATGCTATAGACAGCATGTCTAACATACCATCATATGAATGCCACTGAAAAAAACAAGCACAACTCTTTCCTCTTACTGTAAACATCTTCTTGTTTTTGTGGTGTTCAGTAAGGACCGCCCCTTTACATTCTGACTTAATGTCAATTGTTAATGCTGAATTTGCTGTTGCCTTTTTTTTTTTTTTTTTGATTTGCTGTTGTGTTTTTGGTTTGGCTGTTGCATTTTTTTTGGTCTGTTAATGTTTGCACTTATGGGCCACTGTAAAAAATCTCTGCATTGCTCTGCTCGGGCCTTAATATGGCACACACCATAAATTGATTGCAATCTCTTCCCCATTAGATCATAGCTCTGGAATCCCCAGTGGAATCAGGGTTCTGTGCACACACGCCACGTATCGCTCCCCTATTAAAACACAACTATGGCACAGAGGTTCAAAGCAATGCCATGTCTTTCCTTTTCCACCCCCCCTTCTTCCCCCATTCTTATCCAACCCAACAATGAGGTTAGAAATACTCTCGAACCCAAACCCGCTGCATGCCCCAAAAATAGTCAGGCGCGGAGGTGGGAGACCGGTGATCAGGGGAAAGATTAAGATACCATCGGTGTGAGGTGCCAGTGGGGATCAGAGTGGAATCCATGCCAAGAGCTCAGCCTCAGAGGTGCCACTCATAGAGACGCGGGCGTGACGGACACGGCCGGTACAAGTGGAAAGAGCAGCGCTAAGTTTCAGAGTAGAACTATTTTTAGGACGCATTGTGATCAGGGGAAGAACATTGTTCTGGGATGTAAACCTTTCTTAAATTTCTTTTGTGTTTTGCTTACAAAAAATATAGCACAGCACTGCTGAATGTTTGTCACAAGCTACATTTTTTTTTTGTCTTATTAACTTATAGAGAATAAAGAGAGGGAATGGCAGCTGCAATGTCAGTAAGAACAGGAACTAACGTGTTTTGCGTGTATTTAATCGCCCAAATTAAATATAACTTTAAATAGATGAAAAGTATGACGTGTCATTCTTTAATTAATTAAAGCGATCATTGTGGGCTAATTGCTAGATAGAACACTTTGTGATGTGCTGTTATAGGAAAATAATCAACTTCGGTGCTAGGTGCTAACTCCATTTCTTCATACCACCCCCTCGTGTTTTATTCTTTACTTCCTGATCGTGATTACAGTCTATAGGCACAACAAAAAGCAAAAAACCTTCGGATAACAATCTGACCAAAAACCTTGTTTTGGATCTGGTGCGTATCACCGGGATACAGCGCTTAGCAGGACCACCCACTGGAGCAGTGCAAAAACTTCTTCCCTCTGTTCTGATTGCATTTATTTCACCACTTCAATCACACCACACTAAGTTTTGGGTGCCACCACCTAAATCCAATTGTCAATCCGTGTGGTGACTGAATTAAAGGAAATAGAACAAATAAACAACTAAGATGGCAGAGCACAAAAAAAAAAAGATGCCTTAAACACCAGCGGGCTCCAGCGACAAAAGCCTCGTCATGCTCCAGTGGGGGTCCTGCCTCTAATCCGGAGGGCTTTTGAGCGGCACGGACACTGGTTTTGTTGTTCTTCATCAGGGACAGCTAGGCGCTAAGCAGTCGCGAGAGCTACTGGCGACAGGTCCGACCCGGCGAGATGACTCTCTAATCCTAATCATGTTGTCTGGGTCACATGACCTTTCGCTAGCTGTAATAGGGAGGATCATGATTGGGATTTATGTTGAGAGAAAGGTGCCAAGCCCAGCGTCCCGGATGTCTGGCTGCACGGCCATGACTCACTGAGACAGTAATAGGCAGGAAGACACATGGTGAAGGCTACACAATACCGTGTAGGGACATATCCACAAATTGACATTCCTTTTATTGAAAAAAAGTGCTTTTTTGTTAATCAACTGTAGCAGTTCTCAGACAGTTAACACGAGGACTCTCATTAAGAAGTGGCTCCTGAATTAAAGAGTGTTAGCAAGGCTTTATTTTTTTTCCACCAAAAAGTCCTCTTCGACAAGAGGACTCGTTTTTTTTCCTCTTTTTTTTCTTTGTTTCTAGTGAAAGGCTATTCAGGGCATCTTAATCCTGTTAACAAGATCCCTGACTGTGGGTGTCTGGGAAGTTGGATCAATATCAAATTCTCCCTTTTCAGTCTTTTCCTCAGGCGACTGATAGGCCTGCTTAAGAGGCTCTGGCAAAGAACTAGAAATCTCTGATTCCAGAATCGAGTCACATGGATTTGCTTTATTGTTTAAAAGCATGATATTTATTGATTTGTTTTGATGACATTGCATTCTTCCAGTAGCGTATAATGTTCTCTCTGTTCTCTTTAGCACATTTGGTGTTACTAAATGAAACTGTTACATGTCCAAACATCAAGTTTTCGACAGTTTAGTTCCACTGTAAACAGATTTTAAAAAAGGGGGATTCTCCAAGGGTTCTTGATTCTAGTTTGTAACACTCCCTAATAAGAAAACACAGATTTTAAGGGCTCTCCCAAAAAGAAGGTTTCTTTCTTACTTTCTTACAAGGGTTCTTAATTTAACCTTTTTTCCTAATGGCATAGCTAGAGCTAATATTATTATTATTATTATTATTATTATTATTATTATTATAAAGAATTGAATCCTTAAAGGTTCTAGATAAAACCCTACAACTGACTGATAATAAGTGAGGAATAAAACACTTGGGGTTATGCTGTTATAGGAGAATAATCAAGGACGTGGTGGTGTGTGAAGCGGATTTGATTTATTTTCCTATAACAGCACATCCTGAAGTGTTTAATTCCTCTTATCCTACAGCAAGTTGACAAGTATTACAATGTACTATTTATTAAATAACAAGTCATACTTTTTTATTCCATTTTTAGTTACATTTAATGGTGTCGTTCCCTCGACAGCCTCTCTTTTTTCCTCTCTCTTGAGCGATTCCTCCTTTACAGCTTTCCCTCTGAATGCTACAAAGCGCTGACACTGGAGACTCCTTCCATAAATCTTATACAAGTCCATGAATGAGCTTTTAATGAGCTGCGAGTGAGCTGTTACTATAGAAACCGTAACATATTTGGATGTGCAGAATCGATCGTTCGGTCCTTTTAGGATGTTACGAATCTTTAACAATTCAGAAAAGTGTTGAAGATTCCTTTTCATTAAGATTGTCATCTCACACTCCATATACTTACACAATCGTTGGCAACGTTGTCTTAGTTGAGACATTCAGTCTAATACTCCAAATTACTCATTGCGGTGGTAACCTGATCCTTGATTACTCTTAGTCTCGACTGGAGCTGCCGGATCACACAAGGCCCTTGATTTAGTTTTGCGCTGTTGAATTTCTGGTGACTAATGTACCAGTAAATGATGCTACGTCTAAGTAAAAGGGGACGAGCCAAGCCAAGTGGAACTCAATTACCTCTGACAATCCTTGTGAGCTTCCAGAAGGCTCTGAACGAGATTCCTGTGTAACACGGACGTATATTGTTCAGCGGAGAAGACAATCCAAACCAGACCGATCACTTCTTGTGGTTTGATGCTTCAGCCCCTTTCCCATATGATTAATTGTGCATTACTGGCAATGACGCTGCTGCCAGGCAACAATTGTCCATTTTTCATGATCAGATTCATCCCGCTTAAATGAGGCAATAAAAGAGAAAATAGTTGCACTGGACAGGATGATGCATTTGGTCTCTGAGGATTATATCCTGTAGTGTAACCATGCTCAGATTCCCTCGGGATTCTTGCTGTTAATGCATCTGGAAGACATTTGTCTTTTCCAGCATTGCCACTTTGCCTAAAAGCCCTGTGAATCCTCGTCTTTAGATCTTCTTAAACACTTAAGCACTAAATATACACAGCTAATTAAAAAAAAAAAAGACCTGTACGGCTCTCTTTGCTCTGCTAGCTCTCACACTCACTCCTATCTAACAAGGTCTTAGCTTTACGGTTTCCTTAGTCTGTAGCCTGTTTCACTAGCGTGAGGATTTTTTTTTTGACCAAGACTTTATAGCACTTCTGGTAAATGCTGTAAATGTGAATGCTCAAGAGACAGAGAGTGTGTTCTTAAAAGCATTCGTACACCAAATCCTATTCTTTGTCTACATACACTGTGATTTTTTTTTGACCCGACTTTGTTGCTGCAGAAAAAAATCGCACATCGCAAAAGAATTCTGGTTGTGAGTCACAATTTGTCCGTCTTAGAACAGCCAATTTTGTGCTATTGTTAGCAGAGATGGACAACGTCGAAGTTCTGGCAATGTCAGAAATTTGTTGATTAAAATGTCATAGCGTGAGTGCTACTACGATGCTCATCTAAAAGCTATCAATAAGAGGACAGAAAAGTCACGGGACAGCTACAGACAAGCTAGTGGCGATGAAACGACAGGCTAATGGACAGAAAAAGATCCTCAAGCTCGTGTTGAAAGTGGAAGTGAAAGTTCGTGTTCATGTGAGCCCTTTTTATTACACCGATGACGTAAACAGAACGTATAATATTTCTTTAATCATTTGAGGACTTTAATCGTATAATCTGACATGAAGAACACACATTATCACACAGGCCGTTATAGGCTTTTATTTGGATCTTGTACAGTGTGACAAGTAATAATCTTAAATTGCACGGCGGTCTTTATTCCTGTCTTTGTTAATCTTGAAATCTAGCACTCTTTCCTCCTCCTATTGGATCCACTACCTGGAAATTTCGCCTGTCCGGCAGCAGGTTCTGCACTTCTGCAGCGCTCCTTAAATTGCTCTTGACATGTCCGCTGAAGCTTTGGCTACGTTAATTGTTCTGCTTATTTTTATCTGTCCTTTCCTTCCCATTTTCTTTTCAGCAGTGAACAGGAGAGCACTTTTCCTTTTTACCCCCCTCCTCCCAAAGCCAACTAGAACTGCGTCCAAAAAAACAGGAGCTACGTGTGGGCTAATTTTCACATCTGCTTGAGTGTGAGCCTTAAAACAACAATCACTTAAGATAACAAGACTATATAAATTACAGCAGCAATGAATTTAACTAGCAAAGCTCTTAAACCCTCAATATTCAGCGTTCCAAGTTTTCTCCTCGGTGCAACCCAGAGAGTGAGTCAGATAACGTGGCGTGCGCTAAAATATCGGCTCTATAGGGACCAGGTTATGGGATGTGCCAGGTTTCTGGCAGGTTTCAAACTATTTTTTAGTGAATCCTCTTTGTGAAGTGGTGTTGTAAAGTTTTACTATGTTTGTTGCATCCTGAAGTGCTTTGTTCCTCTTACTTCATGGCAATTTGCCACCGATTACAACGTATTACTTAAAGAATGAGTTGTCATACTTTTTATCCATTTATAGTTACATTTAATGTTGTGGAATGCCCATGAAAATACTTCGTTCCTGTTAGCACTTACATTATAGCAGCGAAAAACATACCTTTTCTCAACAGCCAGGTTTTTTTCCTCTCTTGTTATTAAAGACAAACATGCAGGATGAAGGTGTATGTTGTCAGATCGTTATCAGGCCCCTGTATGGAATTTTCATTCTTTCTATTTCTTCTCGTTCAGTGACAGCACCCTCAGGCACTACCTCTTTCGCTCTCTTTCTCACAGGTCCAAGGGGTCAGGGATGTTTTGACTACCAAGTGTCCAACCTAATGCCCCGTCCTCTGACATTGCCCAAAGCAAAATTGCCCCATCCTGAGCTTATCTCACACTTTAAGTGTGTTCATCCTGCTGTCTCGAGAGCAGCACACCATCACAATGCCGTGGGCTTCACGCTGTCCAATTGTTACAGTCGTAAAAACTGAATTCTTCTAGGTAGCCTTTCTGGAAGCGTTTCTGGAAAGTGCACTTGTGGTAAACATTCTTCCAAGTCATTTTAAGAGTTTTTCCCTACGCAGCACCCACATTATTATCACAGGCCCAAGCAGCAAGTGATGAACTGTGGGAAATGTGGTTTAACCAAAAAAAAAGACCAAACTATAATAATAACAATGATAAAAAAAAAAAAGAAACAGACTGTCCATGTTGTTGTTGTTGTTGTAGTACTTTTTCTTGTTGTTGTTGTTGTTGTTGTTGTTGTTGTTGTATATATTGTTATTTGGGCTGTTGTCTCAGCAAAATGCCTTCTTAATAGCACCCATTCAAAAAGTACGAATTCAGTTGCAGGGTTCATGGAAAGTCACGGATATGGGTGGTCTTAGATATTGATCAACTGGTGCTTGGTGCTTCCAGTGCAGCTTGGTTTTCAGCTTAAAACCATGAGGCTAATGCGTTTCCCCAGCTCAACGGCTGTCGCTCCAGGCCTTGTTTTTATACATTAGCACATTCCCTCATGACAATCCTTTCGCCAGTGTCGTTTGCCTCCATCCAAAGCCACCCAAGACGCCGAAACAGAAATGGCGCAGAAATATCCTTGGGCCACAGTTAGAGAAGAGGCTGTTTGGGGTTCCTCCAGAAGCTTCCTTTACTTCTCTTTTGTTAACCACCAGGGATGGCCTCTCTCTTTTGTCTCGCACCTTTATGGGATTCCAGTCGAACCGATCTGTTTTGGGCCTGCAGGCACATCGTCAGACATGACTGGTTTGTCATGAAGAAGGCTTGAGTGATGTCCAGGAGGGGGATAGGGTGTGGGTGTTTGGGTGAATGTGTTGCTTCTCTCCAGCAGGTCAGTTCCAGGTTGCATCTCAGCCAAAAAAGAGCCCGAGGGGTTTCCCTCTTTCAGTGCCTGGATGACACGGGCCTGTTTAGTCAACAGAGAATGGAGGCAGAGACTGATCAATAGGCTATGGATTTAGCTTTAGTTGTCTAGCCTTCTCTTTCACCTGTTGGCTTCAGGTCCACTACTGAATACTGGAAGAGAAGTTGTGCTATTATAGGAACACAATCACAACAGGATGGTGTGATGAAGTGCTGTTAATGCTACCACTGCCAAGTTTTCCATTAACAGCACACCCTATGTGATTTATTCCAATTTTACACCGCAGCAATTTGCCAACGATTACAGCTTTTTTTTTTATTTAATAAAAATACAACACTTTGTACTTTATATCCATTTATAGTTACATTTAATGTTTTAGAACATCTGTGAAAGAAGTTCCCTTCATCACTTGCGTTATAGCAGCTATAAGCAGTCGTTCCCTTACCAGCCTCTATTTTTCTCTTACCTGAAATTAATAAGCCAAAGAAACACAGCTTGTCCTGTTACTGAGAAAATGCAAAGTGTATACTCCTCCGTGTAGTGCAGCTGAAAGTCACAGGTTTATACGAATGCGCTCATTCAGCACATTCATGGGGCCTTGATAAAAAAAAAATGGATTTTTAAAATGTGTGTAATTGTTGATTTGGTAAAGTTTTCTAGAAGGACATATTTATTTAACATTTATGGAAGGAGTCTCCAGTGTCAGCGCTTTGTAACTGTCTTTGTAAAAGTTTTCCGGCATCTTCAGGACAGAGGAGTTTACACTTCTGCGGTTTCTCTGTAACATGACAAGCTGAAAAAAGACTTTATCGCTGCTATGATGTAAGTGAGAACAGGAACTAACTTGCTTCTTGGATGTTCCACAACGTTAAATGTAACTATAAATGGATAAAAAGTATGTCATTTAATGTGTGTGTATTAATTTAATCCCACTCTTGATTGGGTCGTTCACGTCTTTACACTTTTTCTTTATTAGCCCTGCTTTATTAGTCTTTGCATAGCTGTATACTCTGTATATTTCATTGTACTTTCCTGAATTTAACTTATTTCATAGATTATATTTGTGGTTTAATGAATATAGATATTTGAAATAAAGCTCGCTGTTGTGATTCGCTCTGGTCAGTAGCTGTGTATATTTAAATGAGTTGTTGTCCGTGTATATTTGCATGTTACTACATGTTGGAGGAAAGTTTTCTAGCAGATAACACGACAAAGCATTGTGCATATCCACCTATCGACAAGAGCGATTTAAAAGAAAAAAAAAAACTCAACAGTGGCCACTGTCAGGTAGGTGTGTAAAATTTGTCACTTGAAAAATGAAGCCTCTGCTTTGTAGGAAAGATTAATTCGCCTCCACAAAGAAGCAAAGGTCTGGCATCTCAGCTAACCTCTGGATCGACCCCAGACGGTAGGGGTTAATGTGACACTTTTATAGCTGAGTAACAACAATTTGCTTGGCAGATATTCAGCAAAGTGTAAAATAACAAGAAATGAACAGAATCACCTAACACTTATATTTGTATTGACTGAAGTAATAACTGTATAATACAACATTATTAATATAACATATTCCTTACATACATACATACATACATACACATTTTGCTTCAGTTTTTGGTACAATTTGTTCTGTTTTTTTTCTTTTTTTTATGAGTTTGGAAGCTATAAAGTAGAACATTTCTGGCATTTAGTGTCTAAGAACATCGTGGTCCATGCTTCATAAAAACTAAGAAAAACAAAAAACCAGAAGGCTTTCAAGCAATTCCCAAAGCTAATGACAAAATTTGAAAGAATGCAAACAAGCTAGCATAAAGTATAACATATTAGCAAATAAACCAACACAAAGCAATGCAAATTACTAACAGATACAAAACGAAAACTGCAGCTAAAAGCCACAAGAGATGCATGGGCATGTGATACTGATTAACACAGAATCACTAAATGAACTGTCACAACTTCTGACATTGACACAAAGACTGCTAAAGACATTTAAGAAAAAGAAGATACTGTTCATAAAAACTTTTCTGTTTTTTTGTGACAGTCTTTCATTTCTCGTGTAGCTGTGCTGCTGAATCTGGTTGAATTATTAAATATAATTGTGTATCATCAGTTTAGAATTGAAAGCTAACTTTGTGTTCAAGAAACTGGGTATAAATGGAGAATAACAGTGGGCCTAGAAGAGAACCTCGTGGGACGCCATATTGTACATTTTAGACTCTGAAGATGCTCCGTTAACACTAAAATCCTACTGTTGAACCAGTCTACTAATCTACCATGGTCAATAGCATGGCACGGAAATGGAATTTAAAAAAATCAGTTCAGTCCAGGCAGAAAAAAATATTTTAAAATTTTTATATTTTTGGTTCCAAACCTAACATAAACCTAAATTGGTTAGATGAAAAAATGGTTAATTCTATATCTATTCAACATCTATTCTATATCTAACCATAGGTTTGGAAAACTATTAGACCTATTGGTAAGGACATGTCCACACACACACACACACACACACATACACAGGTTATGAAATTTTACTGTTTGCGCTCCAATATATTGCTGTAAAATAGACATTGATCGTTTACAGGAGGTTGTTATTAACAAAAGAAGTCCAAATGCAGAGTTACACATTGTCAGTAGAGCTAGCAAATTCCCTTTTTAAAAATTCATATTCGTTCTAGCTGGCTGAAATCCCATTGCTAGTTTGGGTTAGCTAGCTAAGCTGTTTTTCTCTCATTCTCATGACTGTGGTGCAAGAACAAACAGACTTTCTATTGTTAAGTTTAATTGACCTGATCCAAGTCATGAAGCCATGTAAAGTTAAAGCCTTAAATGAAATCATGAGAGATGTGATGTTGATGTGGGAGTTTAGTGGTAAGACATGAATAAAAAGCTAGCAGGCTATATGGATTTAAAAACTGCCATTTCCATTCTGGAACAGTTAAGGATGATTATGTTTTTCGACCGTGTATTTGTTCCTACCAAAACACAATTAGCTCTAGCTTTGTTTTTGTTCCTCGAACCGGTTCAGAGCCCTGGTCCATAATGTCCAATGCTGCACTGATGTCCAACAGTACCAATACAGAATATCTACAAGGCAAAACAAGCAGTCCATCAATGACCATTTTAGCCAGTTCTGATTCTGAAGTATGATGTTTCTAGTGACTGAAAAACCACAATGTGCTTGTTATGTACAGAATAAAATAAGACACGGTGTCCTGTTATAAGAAAATAATCAACAGCGGGGCAGTGTGATGAAGCGGGGTTACTGTTATCACCCCAAAGTCCATTATTATCCTATAACAGAACATCTGAAAGTGTTTTATCCCAACTCTCTGCCAACCTCTGCTGTTACAAAGTGTTGGGACTGGAGACTCCTTCCATAAATATTCCATAATAAATGTCTCCTCACAGAAAACTTGACCATATCTATGAGCTGAACGAACTGTTTCTATAGAAACGATAACACATTAATATAAACTCACCATTCATGTTACAACCGGTAGTACTTTCAGAGCTGCTGTTATAGAACATCAATCAACACCTTCTGACCAATTATAAGTAAAAAAGCGCCATTTTTTATTTATAATATGCCTTCCACAGTTGAGTTTCCAATCTTTGTCTGTGTTTGGCTAAAATATATTTTTTTATTATTATAAATAAGCATTATGCACTGCACCTCCCTCCCTGTGCTAAGCACTTTTATAGCCTTCTTATGTTGTCACAACACATCACAAGCCCATTTCAATCTGATCTGAAGCGCGTTTAAAGATGCCTCAGGGTGAAAACCAGTGCAATATAGGTGGTCGACATTTCAAAACAGGACTGTGCATGAGAGAGGAACGGGTGAGATGTGTTTGCAAACACCACCGAGTCGACTCTGTGTGTGTGAGGTTGATGGCTACAGGCAGCAAGGCGATTAGCAAGCCACTCAGCGCGCCGAAGCTACACTTGAGCATAGCGCCTTTCACAAAAACTCTTAGTGCTCCAGTAGCTTCAGAAGTGGAAAACATATTTTCTCTGAACGTATTTGCTATGTGAGCAGCTTGGATACGAAATAACCGTGTACCATGACATATATCATTTAAATACAACAGCACTACTGTGTTTACAGATCTACACAGGATGCGGGGCTATGTCTCAGCCACCTTTTGACCTATGACCTCTGTCCTTTTCTATGAAAAGGAAGATGGATTATGGTTTTTAAAGGCGCAATAGATCTTCAGTTGGAGCTACACGGTATAAATGGTCTGCCATTTTTCTAGCGTCGGCTTAAAAGCCTCTATCAACATGATCATAGTTTCATGTGTTGCCATACAAAAGATCTGAGTTTTTTTAAATAAAAATTTTTTTAAAGTGTGTAGTCGTGTCAGATTGCATAATGATTAGCGGTGGCGGTGGTCTCCCTGGCAACGTGAACAACTTGATGTTGGAAATCAGGGATGTAAAGTTTTTTTTTTTTTAATGCAAATTTCTACTGGTCCACTTTATGTGGCACCAAATGGCAACTAACCACTCAGTAAACATGTGGTGATAAGAAATGTTTATTGTGTTCATTTGAAATTACATTGCATGTGGTGAGAGGAAAAAAAAACTTTGTGCCTCAGAAAATGGCATCGAAATAAATGGCATCTGATGAAATTAATGCTGATGAATTTTTCGTCACAAAATGACTCGTCAAATGCCTGCAAATTAGTATGGCATGTATTTTCTTTAACTTAAAGTGGATTTTGTGGAGCAAAACCCTGAATAATGTTTCATGTTTTTGTGAAAATGAAGCCTTTGGTAACAATTTAGTGAATAAAATGATTCATTTTCGATGAAATGTGAAGAAATTTCTAGTCTCCACCCAACATTTTTTTCTTGGTTTCAGCGTAGATTAATCAAAATTCATTAACAAGAATCCAATTCCTTGTGCATTTCCTACTCAATTCCCAAACAACCGTCATCCAGTTTGGAGCCTGTGTATCTGTTCAGTGACCGAAAACTGCTTTCTATGTACTAGTCGAATTATTAGGTATAAGGGAGTTCATAGGAAATAGTGAGATTCCACAAATATAGTCATTTGATCCCAATGAAATGGAATAGCGCACATCAATCTAGTGGCATGAACAAATTCACATAATTCACAGTGATGCTCAAATTATGTTATTTCAACAAAAAAAAAAAAAAAACTGACAGTAGTCAAGTTTGTTTTTTCAGCCTGTAAAGGAAGCAAGTACACCTAAACATCAGCTTGTTTTGCAGGATCTGATGTGTGATTCGATTGTTTTTGGCTGAGCTCCCTACTTCTCCCAGGTGGCTTCTGAGTTTTTAAAACAGAGCAGGTTTTCCTCTTGACCCATGTTTAGGAGTTTATATAGCTCTTCGGGACTGGAAACTTTTTACTGTGTCTTTATAGTATGATTCAACGACGCAGGGTCAGTTCATGGTCATAACTGTGGAAGAGCACAGTCGCCTCACACTTCAGCTTTAACAGACGCTGCAGGTGCAAAAAAATAAATAAAAAATGGTTCCACAAGCGGCCGTTCCATTCCGGGATTGCTTTTTGGACTGCAGTCCATGGTTTGTGTATGTCAAGGATTTCCAAGCAACAGTTTCTCAGCTGTAAAAACATTTATTCATTACTTAGAAGCAGCGTTAATGTGCAAGCTAACTACACACGTCACAATCTGGTTTTTTCCCCCATCCAATTAACCTCACTCAAGACAAATAGCATATACTGGAAACATTTAGATGGCATTCAGATAGCTCACCCACAAGGCTGGCGTTTACCATGGAGCTAATTATTTATAACATTATTCATCACAATGTTTGGAGCTGATGGATTTAGATTATATAACTGTAGAGCAAATAATCAGGGCAGTGAGTTTGAAAGATTTCGCCTTCTCGCTTTCTGTCTTAAATTGGTCTTTCTACTTGATCTCATTTCTCAGTTATTGCTCCGTGCACATGATGCATTAAACCAATTTTCACCAGAGATCTGGACAAATGTGTATCATTACATTATAAAGTTCTTGGATCTGGAGCTCAGTTCAGATGGAGATTTTAAGTACATATGAAATGTTACATGTGATAAGGAAGTAGAAATAGATGTTTTACAGTTACAACCATTTTCAGCTGCATAATGAAATCACTGAACATACAGATTCCTTGTCATGGGTATTCCTTGTCATTCCCTTTAGACCGCTTCAAACGAATATTCGTAAATTCATAAAAAGTGATGTTCTTGAACATGTTCTTGGACATGTCTGGTTGAGCGTAAACATCATTTGAAGATTGCAAGTATCTTCACGTGTCTTGGAGGGAGCACGTGCCTTCACCTTTCCTGGTTGGTAGACGTCATATCATAGAGGAGAGCTGGCTGGTGTCTAGGAATAGGCCAAGACTAAATTCGGGAGAAAATGGGGGGAAAAATTGCATTAGAAATGGACATGCACAGTAACTTACTTCAGTGAAACGGTCTATAGCTCTTTACATAAAAAACTGCCACTCTTCAGAGCAACAGTGCGAGTGTAAAGGGTTTGGCCTTGCCCTTGTCCGATGAGTGAAAGCTCTCAGAGCTACTATAACACTGCTTTCACTCGCAGTGAATCACTGCGGCCTCCAGACGCTGGGGAATGTGAGCCAGGGGTGGCGTATCAATCTGTCCAGTGGGCTGACAGGAGTTTCATGGGAAACGATCAAGCAGGACTGACACCTGAAATGTGGAAGTAAATGAGTATACAGAACAGAGACATAGGTTATGTTCACTTTACAAGCTTCTTTGCACAATTCTGTTTTTTTGTTTGTTTGTTTGTTTGTTTTTTTGCTCAGATCGGATCTGTCCATCTTTACGGGTCACATTCATAATATGCTGCATATATAAGCACTGGGGAAATGTTCTCATTCATGTAGCACAGCCACATCTCGTCCATGTATTCGAAAAATGAAAGCTGCTCAGGTCTGATTTGAAATGTACATACAGTCCTGAGGCAGAAAGCTGTGTCACTTCAACCTGGTAAGGTGAATGTAGCCATAGTCCGAAGACTCTTAGCCGCTGTCATTCTTCGCACTTGCACCACCTACCTGGCTTCAGGTGCTTATTATTCCAAAAGCTTTTTGTAACCTAGCAAGCAGCACTATTCCTCCCACGCCAAGGCCTGCCTCTTTTGGAAACTTTATGTGCTTGCTGTGCATATTTGCATTGCCGTGTTTTATTACACTACTCCCCCCTACCCATTTCCTTTAATAGGTGATCCATGGAAGCGTCGCCAAGGGGTTGCTGTTTGCAGCCTGTCAGAATTAATGTGAGTTAGGCAGCTGGAGTGAAAGTTTTTCACACCAAACACTGTGGAGCAGTGAGGGTGAAAAACTCCACAGGCCATGGCTGGACCGGGAGCTTGATGACAGGCTATATTAATATGCAGGATATGTGAGCCACCAAGGACCATCCCAACAGCGGTGACCTTAAGATCCTGCAAGACTCTCGGCGGACTTGGGGAAAAAAGTCAGACTAGAACGACCTCCAGATCCGATTTGTCAATGTCAATTTGTCAATGACCCTTATTCTTTGGCCCTCTGAATTTTTAGCTGATGTGTAAAATAATAGCTGGTTATGGCTGAGCTATATAACTCTAACGCCTAATTAAAAAACAATGTAGCAGTGACCTTAACACCTGTTTCCTTGTGTAATTAAAGACAGACCATGTAAGAGTAAATCAGTAGACGGGAGTAGACGGGTGGCTGAACCTTTGCAAGGTGCAGCGCTGTGATCGTCAGCTCAGTTTCCTTAGGCAGCATGCTAGGAGTGATTGTGATAGCTTTGACCTTTGACCTCCACTAGCCTGCACTGTCTGATGTTTCAGGGAAGCCAGAGAAGGCCACCACGGGTCAGATAAACAGGAACTAATTACGATCAGACTGGAAGGATCGGTAAGCGTGACGCAGTGGGTGGATTCCATTTGCCACTGATGGGTGGTGAATCAAAGACTGCGGTACAATTGCAGTAATCTACAGATGTTCCAGATGCTCTGCGATGTACAAAATACTTTTCAGAGAAGGCAGAACACAACATTTCGACAGACTGGTAAAAAATAAGTTTGGAAATGAAACTCCTGATGACATTGTAAGACTGTTACGGTGTATTCAGGGACAAAGTTTCTGCCGACTTTTAGTGCACTCACTCAGTGGATTTATCACGAGTAACTATCAGGGACACACACTGGCACACAAATACACATGCCGCCTTTCTGCACAAGGCATAATAGACCCCGGGATCGAACATGAGAAAATCAATCCTGAGCTTCTCATCACATCTGACCTCTGCTCCTGGTACAAATCCTGAATTAATTAAAGAGGGAAATCCCACTGGCCAACACAGAGGCAGATTGAGTGTCTCCACCCCTCCCTGTAAGCAGAGGATTAGAGGAGCTGACTCAATGATGAGAATATGTTTTCTAACCAGCAGGTAACTGCAAATGCCAAAAACAAAGAGTGTCTGCTCCTACCTGGCTGCTTATTTGCCCACCCACCTGTTCATTATTGTTCTAACAGAACCTATTTACACGTCATCAGATTCCTCGAAACATATTCCCAGAACTGTTTCTGGGATTTAACCAAACCGGGTTTGGTTTCCGCCATGTGTCTTGCTCATAGCCACGGCTGTGACCAGGATTAAAATTTTAGTGAGTTCCAGAGCGTAGAAATGTGTCATAGTTAATATATCATGATGCTGAATGTGCGCTACATCAATATAACAGTAATAATAAATTATAATAAATTAAATGATAGAACTGTGTACAAAGATATGTACAAAGATATGTACAGTAATTAATGAGAAACTGTGCCTGTATAGTTTTCTGCTTTTTACAGTTTAACTACAGACAAGCGGCATCTTTTTCCCCCCATCACCTGGTGGTTACAGTATATACACGCAGAAAACTAAAACTTTCCGAGGCCTGAACCTCAGTGCCTTCATGGTTAATTACAGTCATGCTTATAATTGAGTCATCCGTGTCCATGCCCTTAGTCCTATCGATAGATCACTGGATGCTTGGCCCCCTGGCCATTGACCCAGTTGGATATTGAGTCTTCCAGCGTCAGCTTACACCGCTTGGCCCTGCGGTCGCTTCCCAGAGCTACACACATCACGACAAGGAGGAGCAAGGGCCCTATTGTTCCCCAAGCTGGCGAGCATACCTTGTCCACTCTGTCATCAGGGACTTGTTGAGCAAATACTCGCAGGTATGACCACAATCCGCCCTCGACACAGGCCCCTCCTTATTCACAATCTCAGTCTGGGCCTATTGGAGAAACCTGATCTACTTCGTACAAATTACCACAACAGACTTTCTTCTTGCATAAGAGAGACTTGATTTAAAAAAAAAATTTTCCCAGTACTTTTAGCAGAGATCTTGTTTTTCTCCTACCCAGAGTACTACATTGTGTGACCTAAATTTCTGGAGGATTGTAATCTTAAATGAGAAGGGACGAACCGCAAGCCTCGTGAAAATGATCGAATTGCCCTGCTGCTAGGGCTCAGTCTGCAGGGAAGCGCTCTTGTTAAACTGCCATTTCCAATCAGACGTCCGTCCGCAACACAGATCAGGGGGCTGGGGTGGGGTTTTAATGGAGGGGGTGAAAGAATAAGAGACCTTTCTCCCTTTCCCTGTACAAGCTAAAGGTGCACTGTGGAGACTATCAGCTCGCAGCATGCTTATTTAGTGGCATGAACTCTCAATGGAGTCTCCATGACCAGGAGCAGCAACTTGTGGCCTCTTGTAGCCAGCTTTATGACAAAACTGTCTCTGTTAGCAGTTTTTCAGACTCGATCCTAATGTTAAGCAGCTGCAGTTTTCTGACAACATGTTTACTATTATGATGACTGTAGAGGGGGTGAAACTAATCGAACAGTTGAGAACGAACAGGATTATTATCGGCCAGCAAGACAGGTTTGTTAGTTCTTGATAGGATGGCAACCAAACTGCACAAATAACAAAAGAGACAGCCTGTGCTCACTCAGGATCTCTTAAAGACCCATTCATCGTCGTAAAATGGTCATCCCTCCATTTCAGAATAAACAGACTGCAGATTTTAATGCGCTCACTCATGGGTGGCCATCCGTGCCCACCCAAACAGTCCATTGGAAGGTCTGGGGAGGTAATTTACTCTAATAACATACCCCACGTAGTCTGAACACGGTTATTAAATACCACTGCTATTCTGGGCATGGGCTTTTCATGCCAGCCAACATCCTTCTGTCAGCCTAACATCTCGCAGCTGAGTAATTCAAGAAGAAGAGCAAAGTCACACAGCAACAGTTATGACTGCGCATATTATTTCAGGAAAGAACGAGTGAAACAAACATGGCTGCCTTTGTTGCCGTTGTTTGCCGCAATTAATAACATTTTTTTGATGTGTATAGTGTCTTTGTCAAACTTAAGGTCACTTTAAAATTTTAGAAAAAAATACACAAAATAATGCTAAAACCCACAGACACACATTACACATGGGAGATCAAGGCACCAATCAAGCTTAGGTCTAGAGCTCCAACCAGAGGACAAGCAACCAGCAGACAAATTCAACAAGTGATCAAAAAGCTTAAAAGAATAAAAACAAAAGACTGACTCCAAAAAAATCAGACAAACAAATGCAAGACGAAATGAAAAAAGAAAAAGAAAGAAAAAGCTCTGGTGAGAATTACACAGCGTAGTCTCAAGCATAAACAGAAGCGAATATGACTAAAGAATTAGCATCACTGGGAATAACAAATAAGCTGGATCATGCTGTGATATATTTGTGAATGGGAGGTTTAGGCAAATTATTGAGCGAAGGGAGGTGTGTATCTTGCAAATAGAAGGGGACCCAAAACTGAACCTTGTGGAATACCTTGAGGAAATGATACAGTTTGTGTATCGCAATAAAGTGTTGCCTGTCAGTGACAGATGATTCGATCCACACCAGGGCTGTTTACCGTGATATTTAATCACTTTATAACAGCTATCAAAATCAATGACTTAGATGTACTTCTATAATATTTCAGTTCCTACAGATATTGTTCGACACCTAGTAGGGTTTTCAAAATCCCGTACTACACATAAACTTTCGGCAAACGCCAACATAACCGCAAGCCTTCTTGTAATGTAATGTAATTAAATCTTAGTAAGATAATTTATTTAGTTAGTTTTTTTTTCCAGATTGAAGGCTCAGCATCAGGGCTCAGGAGAACAGAGGCAAGTTTACTAAAGGCAGGAGCACTTTATCCCAGGCACTTAGCATCATTCAAGCCTCTTGACATTGAGGTTGACACAGTGGCTACGCTGTGGCTTTAACTCCCATGATGTAAAAAGAATACAATTCAACTTAATTCCCTCCTTGCCTTTGCCAAATTGCCTGCAGGTTAGAAGATAAAACTGTTTTCTTAAAGATTAGCTAAAGCCCCTTTTTTATACTGAAAGAGACTCAATGGGCTGCTATATTGCTTTTGACGATCAGACACCATTTTAGTCCATTTTCTAGATTTTCTTATTTGGTGAAATTAAATGTTACAGAGAGAGTAGTAATTAGTTGCAGCTTTAATAAGATTGTAAAATTTATTCAACTAAACTGAAATTCTGTCTTGTGTTAATCTTGTTACTTGAATGTCTTGTTGAAGGATGTATTTTACATTATACAGACTCCATATTATGTCAAATGTCATTATATAACAGAAAAAATGCATTAAACCTCCTTCACTAAGAAATTCAGATTATATTTAAATGTATAAATTAGATATTTCCCCAGTTATGCATACACCCGGGTTCCCTTTTCCTGGTAATCCAGTGCTGCATGGCCTAGATTCGCATACCGAAACGTGATTGGCTCTTATATTTATGACATAACAACATCCATCTGTGACATGTTCAGTACTAATTCAGATTTCCAATGAGGATTTCAGCCCTTGTTTCTTAAAAGAATGGGGTAAAACCACCTTAAATTTCACACCTTGACCATATATTTATATTTATATTCTTTGGAAATTCTTAAGAAATCACACAAAAGAAGCTCAGCTGATTTTTTTGATTGTAGAGTCACCTAAATGAGACATATCACGCTTATTTGATAAAGAACGCTAATATGAAATTAACCTGCTTAATCCAGCTGCAATATGCCAGAGTTGCAATATGCCAGAGTCCAATGAATGACACATTAAGCAAACACAGTCTTTTTTTTTTTTTTTTGCTCATGTAGGAAAACACAAAATGATGGATCTCAGCAGCGAGCGAGACCATCGAGAGGTGACGTTTAGCGGGCAGCTGCTCTAACACAGGCTAGAATCTGGATGCCCTTTTGTGAAATCAAGCATGAAAGGCGGGAAAAGCTGTTTATGATCAATTACACGGATAATATGTGCCTGTCACTAACCCTTATTACTGTTATGAATTAGTGAGCCTTTAGCTTCACGGATAAGCAGCTGGGAAAAAAAGTTCCCATCCCTATCAGAAAAGTGGTTAACCATTTGATTAAATATAAATATAAATCAGCTCTGTCTTTGTGGGTTTTTTTTTTTCGTTTAAAAGATGAAGTATGAAGGGAATTGAAGCTGCTCTCTCTCTCTCTCGCACTCCATTGACGATAGTGATGTCGATGTCGAGCGTTGTTCCAAGTTATGTTCTTTTGCCAGAAAGCAAAGATCTGTATTTAACTCCATGACAGGGCTCCAGTGAGTCTTAATGCCCTAATTACTGTCAGCACTGTGTGTGTATATGTCTGCGCGTGTGCTTAGCCGGGGACGAGAGTAAAAGAGAAAAAATCCAGAGAGTAGCACGAGGTTTTGAGAAGTGTACGGGTGTTAATAACCAGCTGACAGGTGTTGGGGCTGGAGTCGCGCCACTCCGCACGTGCTCAAAGCTCTTTAATAATTAGAGAGAGCAGAGGCCTAATAAGAACCAGCTGTTTCAGTGCCGAGGCCACTGGTGCCCTTGCAAAACTCTCTCCACCAGGGCTTTGTTTGAGCCTGTAGAGACTAGGTCTTTGTTTGGGTACATTAGGCTCACAGTAAATGCTATAATATCAACAGTCCTGTTAGCAGTGTAGCACTTTCAAGGGCTGAGCCATGAAAAAAAAGTTTTCCCAGAACACAGCACTGAGAGTAAAAACAAATAAATGATAAGATCCGAAGATCCGAAAATTTTCAGACTGTCAGCCGACAAATGGCTCACTTCATAAAATCTACATCTTCCAGCACAATACGTTAGTCATGCCGTGAGTCAGAGCTGCATGAAAACATTCCAGCCTACACAGCGTTTCTCTTACATAAGTATAGCATCCAAATAAACAGGCAATCAACAACCAATCAGTGGGATGACTAACCCGGTTGTGTGCCTGAAACACAGTGTGTGTAAAACGTTCTGCTCATGCTTCAGGTCACTATTGTGATGAAATTACCAGGATATCAGGACGAACTGGCTGTGCAAGAAGAAGTTAATCAAGAGGTGTCTTTTATGGGGTAAATTACACAGAAGGACTCGTTAAAATGTCACACATCTTGATTTGTCGTAGCACTTTTTCTCACCGTAGTGGGTTAGGGAGTGTACTCTCACATGAGCGGCATGTTAGCAATTAGCAACGTGATCATTACATTCCAAAACTCACAATCCACATCAAAGTATGGACTTAAATTAAACCATTGTCAGACAATTTTACCATGCATACATGTACACAGATATTTTTATAAGTGTAGTTTTTTTATTTGAAAAAAAAATCCCATCCACACGAATGGGATTTTTCAAAAATCCGCAAAAGCGATTTGAAAACTCTCATATGAGCACTCCAGCCCTGTAGGTGGCAATAAGTGCATCGATGCCTCAAGCATAACATTAAGAGCTGTGTATTGAGTCACTGAGAAGGCGAAATACAGAAAAAGAACAAAAAATTATAAAAACGAGAATTGATATGTGTAGACTGATGATGAGGTGGAACTACTGCTTAAGGTTATGCTTGGATATGAAGCGTTCTCCCGGGTTGTAGCCAAAATCGGTAGCAAGGAGTTATATTGCACGAGCACGTTATCAAATAAGAAATTCCAAACTACAAAGTAACAGCTGTGATCAACAGAGTCGTAGCTCATTCCTAACACACGCAAAAGCGTAAAAAAAAGCATGCGCAGGTTGTCGCTGTGACGTCACCATTTTTAAAAAATAACATGGAAACAGTGAAAAGCAAAGTAATGAAGATTTATTTTACTTTATTCGTGAACCTTGGAGGGCTTTTTTGAAAAAGTTTCATTTTCATTTTCATGGGAAGCCAAAACTGAGCGAATAAGCTACGTTTTTTGGGATTTTTTCCAAAATACGTGTGGATGTAGCCTCCGATTACGCTCTCTGTCTGCAGGATAATAGCCTTTATTAACAGTAGACTGTTTACCTAATGAATCACCTCAGCTCCTCAGGGCTGCAAAGGTTTCTTGGCCTTCTCCCCGTTCTGGAACGATCATCCGTGGGGTCGGTGGAGGCGAGAAGGTTTGTCTTAGAGAGCTAACAGGGCCGTGGCTTTGTCAAACAAGCGCAGCTGTGAAATCAGTCATTTCAGAAGGTGTGCTAGGCTGCCAAGGCGCATTAGCGTCAGGCTGTGTGAGTGTAATGACCTGTGCACCTCGCACAAGAAGGATCTCGCTCTCTTAACGCTCGAACACGCTGTCCACTTGAGAGTTATTGGATCATTCCATACCTTATAATTCAACATAATCGGCAATGAAATTGGATATAATGTGACAGGATGTCATCGTTCTTTGCTTTGCTCATTCCTTCACCCCTCGATTTCCATTCTTATTCTCTCTCTCTCTCTCTCTCTCTCTCTCTCTCTCTCTCTCAGTCCCTTGTCTGTGTCCTTTCTGTGTGATTATGTCCTGGACATGTCTAAGCCTGTGAGGTGCAGTGTTTGATGTCAGTTCATTTTCTCCTGCTGCTGACAGACCAATGGTCACGGGAACTTTCGGTTCCCAAGGTAGTCCCTCTGTAATTGTGGAACCACAATCCCTCTCCAGTGGATTACAGGATTTCTGGCAATTTTACCTCCCCGAGATGATGTTGCTCTGTGGGGAAAAAAAAGGCAGTCCTTCTTCAGGACGCAGGAAGAGAAGACCAAGCTGCTAACTCACTTCCTTATTTTGCTGTCATCAAGCACAAAAAAGATATCATGATATTGACCTTTAGACTTTGTTTAATTTTCCTGTCATGAGACCTTACAGCCACGATATGTGATACAATCTATAAACTAGAAATTCTCCCCCTTAGGAAAAATCACAGATATTTCACATAGGATTATGTGAATAACATGTAAAGGTGTAATTCAACCTTGTACCCTTTAATTAAACAAGTGAACCCCACTCAAGTGAACACACGTGAACAATATGTGATCCCGTGTGAAGGATTATTCCTGCGAGAGGATTATGTACGTCTGAAAAATGACACCATGTTGGAAAATTAAATATGAAAATTAATAAATTACATAGGGGAAAAATGAATGATTCAGGTGAAAGTTTCACATTTGAAAAATGAAACTACTTGTGAAAAAAGTAACACAACTCATAAGTAACATAGTTCATAAACGTGAAAATCAACGAGTCGTGTGAAATGAACATATGAAAAATAGCTGAAGGATTTGAATAAAATCACATGGGGACAAAATGAATCATGAAACATCACTTGTGGAAAGAGAATTGTTTGAATAAAATCACGTTTATAACACAAATCAGGAAAACAAATCACACGTGAAAATTATTAAATATGTGCTATATTTGCAAGGGTGTGAAAAATAAAGTGTAATTTTCAAATATGCATCATGGGATCACGGGATGACGTTCATGTGGCTTTTTTAATAAGGGTCCCCAAAAGACCAGTGTATGTTCAGCATCTATAATGTCCATCAGAATGCATGATGCAGTACTGCTATATGATGTGTGTGAGAGCACGTCTATTATTCAGTGGCCTGGAGAATTGCATTATGACTTTCCCTTGAGGAATGATACTACATTAGCATGAGCAGCTATTCATCTTTGGCTGAGTTTTTGTCGCTTGAATACGACCCCCAGGAAGTGGACCAACAGCGTGCTTTAAGTTCCTGTGATGAGCTTTCGGTTCGGCTTTAACTGCTGAATGATTCCTCTCTGCCCTGAGTTACCACCCTGACGTTTATTATTTTCCTGTAACAGCACAAACTGCAAAATATAAACTTCTCTGTCCTGAAGAAATCGAAAAACTTAAAAGTTACACCTTTACCTCTGACTGTTAAAAAGCACTGACACTGGAGACTCCTTCCATAAATGTTAAATAAACATCTCCTTACAGAAAACCTCACCATATCAACCAGTTTTGAAATCTTCAACATTTATGCGAAACGTCTGCCACACTGTGTAAGTTGTTACTATAGAAACGATAACATTAGAACGAGTACGTTAATATAAACCTGTGATTTGCGGCTGTTATAGAAAATTGACCAATCAGAATTGAGATTGTGAATGAAGTACACAGACCCCACCCCCCCACCCCCCTCCCCACTTCAGGTTTATGTAATCCAAACGAAGTAGATTTCAGTTTCAGGTTGTAAAACTGGAAAAGTTCAAGGGAGTGAATACTTATTCCAGTTTAAGTATTTAGTGCTGTGAGAGGGAGAAAACTCAGTCATCACTGGTGGACGAAAGTGGAAGTCTTCCCTCCCTTTTCCCGTCTTCCTGTCCTGCGTGGCTGTGTGGTTTATCTTCAGCTCCATCGAAGCGTCTGCTGAAACACAACAGGTAAACTGTTCATGCTCTCCCGTAACAAAATCCTTGTCAGTTTGTCTCTCACTTATCTCGTAAGTAATGGACTGCTATTTCTCGTTTGACACTGAGAGCCAGTATGAATGAAAAACGTGGCCTCTCTTCTCTATCTAAACTAGCCTCTTATCTAAACTATAGTGCTATGATTTAATTTTCTGAACGTTTGCTTACATTCCACTCAACGGGAACCGAACCATTGAGATAAATGATTTGATCTCTTTCGTTTTTTTTTTCTCTCCCTCCCTCACTCTCTCCTCCCCACCCTCTAAACTTGAAACTGTACTTTGTAACCTCTCAGACCATTAGTGAAAATTTATCACCACTGAATCCTGCTGTAAGTCACTCAGCAAGCTGCGATTTGCCAAGTCCTAAATTTCCTGACGTGTCAGGGCCTGAAAGAGTGCGGAGGCCTACGCGAAACTCTGGGGTGACTCCTCTTTACCAGAAAAAAAAAAAAACCTGTAAATGCTAATGCGCTCCATATTATGAGACTATAAGGGTTGTGGATGTTAGCGTGTAGCATATAGCATGTGTATGTATATATAGATCTGTTGTAGATGTTTTTCTCTGGAATTGCGTTAATTCTGACTCGTTGCTAATAAGGGCCTTTGTCAAGGCGACGCCTGTTGCTGAATGCCGACTTGATGGTGTCGCGATGGTGGTGCCAAGTTGGCATGCCAGGAAACAGGAAATGGATCACTGCTTTGTGTCACCCTAAAGAAACAGTAGATTGGTTCCCAGGGCCAAATTGCTCCAAAAGAATGACGTCACCTTTGAAATGTGCTACACTTTTCTTTTTTTGCTCACTAATCAGCTGATTAAAAGGACTGCAGTCCTACAAATGCAATACAGTTTAAGCGTATGATAGTGTTATGTGACTGTTGTGGTTTTAGGTGTGTTTGGTGATTGTATTAAAAGATATACGATTAAAAATGTAAAAAAAAAAAAAAAAAGAAGAAGAAAGAAAGAAGAAGAAGAAAAACTACTATTTATCCTTGAAATCATTAAAAATACAAGACCTTTAAGGAGTGCTTCTTTATATTCCAGACACAGACTAAAGAGAAAAAACATATTTTTTATTGCAAAGCTATAAATGCCACATTCTTGTCACATTCTCTGTGGCAAGACGGAAATTGAAATCACCACACCAAATAATATGTACATTAAATGTATACAGTAAATTACTCTGCAATATGTAAATGACTGTGCAATATGGAAATGACTGTAAAGTACTGTGCAATATGCAAATTACTGCACAATATATAAATGACTGTGGAATTTGTACTGTGCAACATGTAAATGACTGTAAATTAATGTGCAATTACTGTAAATCACTAACTTATTGAGCGATATGTAAAATATTGTGCACTATATAAATTAGTGTAAATTTTTGTGCAATATATAAGATCTTTCATGTCGTCGGAGACATCACAGACCTAGTAGTAGTAGTCAATTACTTTTTTTAAATTATTAGTCAACTATTAAAAACGAATAGTCATCCAACTCCTAGTACAGATCACTCGTTTCTGGTCATATGGTCGCTGGGAATTGTGTGCATGTGTATGAATGTAAATGTGTGTAGAATTGCTAATCATCTTTCTTCCTGGTTCGCATCTAGAAAGACAAAAAATTCCTTCACGATCTTTTAAAGTAATGGAATGTTTCTACTGGCTAAGTATGTGCCATGCTGAAAAGACTTGCTATTACATGTAACGCGTGTACAGTAAGAAAACTGATTACGCTAGACCTACAGGACTCTGAGACGCAAAAAAAGACGAATATGAGGAAGGAAACTACACATCTCCTTATCACCATGCAAAACATCAGGTTTGACCTCTATCCTGCGCAAAAGCTTGACGTGGAAGCAGTGTGACTCTGCGAGGCAGTGATTTGAGTGATGCGGCTTCCTGCTGACTAATAGGATGGGATTTTCTCCGAGAGGAAACATCCCTGACCACCAATCTCATCATCCATCATTGTTACCGAGTGGCTAGAAGTAGGAGGAGGATTTGTAGCGCGCTACATTTCAGCTTGGCACCATCTGTTTTTTGTTTTTTTCTTGCAGCATATCATACGATTCCTCACATTCCTCATCTTGCATTCTCCTGCATTCGCAGTGTCGCCGTAGGCCTCATGTGCTCATTGACCTCAGTTCAGTATTTCTTAACTATGCAAAAGACAGACATGTACATGCATACCGAAAACACTTGAGAAATAAACAAAATTAAGGTATTCAATGGAAAGAAAACACAAGGGATGTCTTTTACACAATACTGAATTAACTTTATGTTGAAATCAAGTATAAATGTGCATGGGAAGTTTTTTCATTCCATGTCTGATGATTGGATAACTGATTTTTGCAGTCGTTGATAGTGTAAACAAAGTAATTAGTGTGCTTGTGTGTGATACTGAGACCTTTCTCAGGAATAGAAGTCTAATTACATCACGACCTACATACAAGTGGCCTGTATATAGAGCCTGCAACATAAGGTGTTGGTGACCTTACATTTTTAGCTCCTTTCTGAAAGATTTTAACCCCTTAAAACCCTAACCAAAAGAACGACACTACAGGAGTTCCACAGGAGTCCATTTTCGGTCCACTCTTGTTCTCCAAACCTATTCAGCGGTCTTGGTTGAAGGAGTAAATTCCCAATTCACATTCCTCATAGACTTTTAGAAAATTCTTCAAGTGATGGACTCAAACGTGAACGTGACCTGAAAAAGAAAGGATTTCAAAGCAAATTCAAATTTCATAAATGATTTCAAATTCTGAAATATTTGGAAAAAGGGGTTAAGGTTAAAAAAAACAGTGTACTTATTGTCTTTTAGGAGGGAAACGATATGTTGCAAATGATGTCATTAAATCACTTTCCCTCCACTTTTAGCCTGTTTTAGCCAGATTTATCTTAGAATATTACTTCTATCTCTGTTTTTTCTACGTACTTTCAGGGTTATCGCATTCAACGTTCACAGATCTTTTCAAAAATGGTAGGCAAATCTCACAAAACAAGACAGCGTGATGATGATTCACATGCCTCATATTTCAGCAACTACAGTGACATCTCTGATTGGTCGGTTTTGTTTTGGGAATCGGAGAAATGCCGTATTGTGCTTTGTCAATTAAACATTAAACATTTTTGTATACCGTCAGTTAACAATCTTGTAGCTCAGTGTTATCAGGTTTAAAAACGATCAGTCAAAATTAGAAACTGTATTTTTCCCATTGCTATGCCGAGGACACACAACATCTATTTTCCTCAAAAAAGATATCAGACTGCCCTGCCGTTAGTGTCATCCATCGTGAAAGACCTCATCAATACCAGATCTCTCACACAGTCCATCATTTTCATGTCTGTTGTCCATCAGCTTGTTGTTCAGATTGAAATCCCTGGCAGGAATTTCATATTTGATGGATGTTAAAATGTCCTTGAGAAAGCAGCCTACGACTTACAGCTGGCAGAACGAGCCGTCAATCGGTTTGTGCTTGTCAGTGTAATTAGTTACGTCTTGTAGAGCTTTAGATTCATGGTTCAAGTATACAGTGTTTGACAAGTCTTACTGGAACTGTAGTCATTATTTTGGGTTGTGTAGCCGTAGGAGTTTGTGTAAAGTCCAGCACTGAGCATGACATCATTCTGCATCCTGGGATGAAGGGTGGCTTCCATGTGTTTGCTGTGCAATCATAAATCACCTGCGCTATTGCCTCCCTGGAGCTTCTTTTTGAGTTTTTCGATGATTTGAAGCATTCCAACCATGGATAAACATGCCGCTTTAATCTCAGCCTTCACGCATTTAGCGCTTTAACCTCTCCGTTTCCGCCCGCATATGAATTTGAAATTAGACAAGGATATAAACAATCAAACTGCACTGTGCTAAAGGAAAGAGGAAATTGCTCCATGTGTGAGATCCTTTTGTGTCCTAAACACATTCGAGAGCAAAATAAAACCACATAAACAATGAACGTGAACTCACCACGGGGTTGTACACAATATATAACGTGATGGAAGAGCGTCTCGTTTATGTCAAATCCAGTGACTTTTATTGTTATTTATGTGGCGTTTCTTAAATAAAAACTGTATTTTGCAAGAGCTCTCACACAGATATGATCTGAGAACGGGCTCTTCTTTCTTCCACCGTAAACGACTCGGCTGAGAAGAAGGTGCACCATGTTCTCGCGTGGGCCATGTTGGAAAACACGAGTTTGAAAAGGTGCTCAGAATGATTTGCATTGTTGCTGCTTGAACAAGCTCAAGTCAGAGCTGACACTAATTGAAGCCATAAGCCAGCTGCGTTTCATCCCAGAATGTTGCTTTCGTGATGTTCCAGCAAAGTTTACAGCTTGACAGCTGGAACCTATTTTTTTCACGGGGTTTCCGTGTAAAAAATTTGTCTCCGAGAGAGAGAGAAGGGGGGAGGATGAGAAGAGCAACAGCACTTATCCAAATCGTTATCCAAGCATTATACAAATCCTCCCTGACACACTACGGCTCAGGTTTTCCTTTTTGTGATGAATGGAGTTATAAGGAGTAAACATACACTTGCAGACTAAATGGAGAGGGCGCTTTGTTTTCAGCGCGCCTGTGGTTAGTGCTGTGTCTGGACTAAAATTCAGGTTAGAGGCTGCGTGTGAAGGAACAGACTGAAGAATTTTATTTTATATTCGCCACCTGTTTGTCACACACTGACTCGCATCTGTCCTAGGTTAGAATAAAACACTTTGGGGTGTGCTGTTATAGGAAAAGAATTAATCACGGTGTGATGTGAATCTTCAAAACGGATTATTTTCCAAAACAGCATGTACCGAAGTGTTTTATTCCTCTTATACCACAGCAATTTGCCAACGATTACAACATCTCATCTATTAAAGAACAGTACGTCAAACTTTTTTTTCCCATATCCAGTTACGCTTAATGTTGTGGAACGAACGTCCACGAAGAATTTTGTTCCTTTTCTCACTTACATCATAGCAGCTATAAACAGTTGTTTCCTCACCAGTCTCTCTTTCTCTCTCGTTTTTCTTTCTCTCGGAGTTAATAAGACCAAAAGAAAAAAAAGGCTTGTCATGTTACCAAGAAACAGCAAAGCACAAACTCCTCTGTCCTGTAGATGTCGGGACACTGCGGACTCCTTGCATAAATGTTAAATACACATCTCCTTACTGCACCATAACAACGATTAAAGTAACTGGTTTATGCGGAGCGTCTGCTATACAAGTCGCCATGAATGAGCCGTTACTATGGAAATGATAACGTATTAGAACGAGCGCATTAATACAAACCCGTGATTTGCAGCTGCACTACAGTCAGAGCTGCTGTTATAGAAAACCAATCAACTCCTTATGATCAATTTCAGTTCAGGAAAATCCCATTTAGACCAGATTTTTTTTTTCTAGATATTACAAAAAAAATGTATGTTTTTTCTTACACATCGTAAACCTCGATAAATGAGGCTGAAAACAAATTTTGACAAAACATTATGTATTTAATATTTTTGTAAAGTCTACTGCAGTTTAGTACCTTAATAAATTAATATAGACGCAGAGTCTGAAGTGTTTCTCCATTAATCCTGGTCTTGGATCAGCTACATAAAAAGATGACTTAAAACCAGATTCATATATACACAAAATGTTCATCCCAGTCTGTGTGTGTGTGTGTGTGTGTGTGTGTGTGTGTGTGTGTGTGTGTGTGGGGTTGATGGATATCAGAGCATAATGGGAGGTCTCAGGCTCCCAGTCCATGCCATGGGCCCTGTAAAGAATGACTGTGGGCCTCGTTTATTATGGGAAACAAGGCCTTCCTAGCCATAACTCTTCCCTATTGGTCCAAAGACCCTGCTCCCCTTTTACAGCCCTCAGCACTATTGTCTGAAAGGTCAGAGAAACCTGTTACCATGAGTAAAAAGCCCTAAATCCCTTTTTTATAGGACCTTACGCATTGCTCTAGCTTAATGGACCCGTCGCCCGTAGCAACTCCATCCCATTGATCACTGTATTGGGAAGACGCATTGCTCGGTGATTCGAAGTCGGGAGTGTGTGTGCTTTGGAGGGAGCTTGTTAATGAGCAGGATCAGTGTTTTCGCTACAGTAAATCAACTGTCTACATTCCATGCAGCGATTCCCACGTCACAAACGGCAGCGCTGACGGACTTCTTCTTGACTGAAATAATGTCAAGTAGTAAGGCGTATTTGTGTTTTTAGGTGAAAAAATGTATAAATATATTTTTAGCTCTCGGCTAAATGAAAATCTCAGCTTAGCCCTTGCAGTGCTTGTCCTGACAAGTCTCGAAACTACTGATACAATTTTTGGAATTCAGTGGCTGGACACTTATCTCGAGCTGTTGAGAGTCTTTATGGCTTTCCTCCAACTCTCATACTCTCTCCCAAGGCCATCAATCCGTCGAGAATAACAAAGCTCTGCGCCTCACAACACGTTTCCACTTCAGGAAGAAATACACTTGTAAAAAAAATGTACATGCAATATCTATACAGCTTAAATCATTATTGAATTTTTGATAAATGAATGATAAGAAAACATGCATTCAAAATTAAAAAAATCTCAGGCAGTCTTCCACAACGTTAAATGTAACTATAAATGGATAAACAACATTCAACATGATGTGTTTTGTTGTGAAAATAATCAACTATGGTGTGGTAAGAGAAACTCCGCCTTGTGTAATGTTGGTGGAAGGTGATTAAATCATTGGCTTAGCAGACAGGAAAATGGCATAGCACACACACACACACACACACACACACAAACTCATTTGATGTTATCAGCTTCTTCAGAAATTCCTGCTTCATTCTTCTGATATCATGCTGCAGCTTTTAGCATACTATTTTTTTTTTTATTTAGCTAAATGTACACTTTTGTTATGGTATAATACTTCCCAGTTTCTCCACCACATGTGTGGAGAATCAGGCTGGGAAATAAGCTACAGGTCCATCAAAAACATAACACATTTCAGCATTTCAACATATCATAAGTAGCTTTGTACTATTAGCTACAACTTCTGTAATTAATTTACTTTCCACTGCAACGGAAAGATTTTTTTTATTATTTAAGGTGGGCATAGCTAGGTGTAGGTAACATTGGGCACCCTTCTATATAAAATCAAATTAGCAATATGCTAATATTAGCTAACAATATGCTAACTGCGCCACTTCTGCACAATTGCAATATGACGCTGTTCTAATCATTGTAGCTTTTTAAGCTAGCTGGAAATGGCAAAGCATGCACAAACCATAATTTTATCTTATAGTGGCACTTTCTGCAAAAATCATGCTTTTAGAAAAATGTATTTAAAAAAACCACACACAAATACACCATTTTGACATGGCAATATGAGAGCTGTGGAAGCATTTTTGCCATTCCTACCAGGCAGAAAACCTGTAATTTTTAATACTTGTACATTTGTAAATGATGATTTTGCATTCAAGTGAAAGTGTAGCTACATTTACATACTTATTTTTTTAACCTTGCTTTAGAAATGTTTTTGCTTGGCCATTTCTGAAGATTATTGACTAAATATTCTTGAGTAATATCATAAATATCATATAATAACCTTATTACTAAGCAACTCTAGATCAATAAAGGGCATTTTTGTCCCAATCTCTTCAAATTGTTATAACTTCAGCTAAGTCCCTACATAGTTTTCGGTCCTGGCATCCTGCCTGCTTCCAGAGAGACAGGTGTCTGTGTGCTCACGATGCAGCTCTGCCATTCATACTGCCCATGTTGACGTTGTGAGTAATGTCCTGGAGCAGAGCAGAGCTGGAGGAAATGACAGGGCAGGCAGCTGCGAGGGCTGAGCCATGAAGACATACTCCTGTCTCCCAGATATAACACCCGACCCAGTGACCTTCACTTCCCAAGTCACTGAGCCTTCCCAGGCTTGGGTGGGCATCGTACCAGCCCTGCTACGTAGTCCTACTGTAAAAACAAACCTTCAATGGTTTCATTGTCTTTTTTTTTAGGCCATATGATTATGCTGTTCCCCATGATTTAGGTAGATCTTCCATTGAATGACTAAAAAGAAGCAGGTTTAATCAGTTTCCAATCACTTTCACCAGCTGACCGCATTTCCCAGCGTCTACACTACACGCAGGCCATTGTTACCCCCGCAATGGAAACAGCGCTGATTCACACTGTTATCATTACATGCTGAATGCTACTTCCTCTCAACCAAGGGTGGTGGAGGTTTCTAATTCAGGAAAGAGTCAACACTCTGCGCATTCTCATGACTCCAAGCCTGACCCAGCCAGACAGAGAAGGTGTCTCTTCTAAGCATCCTAGTCTGGGTGTGGAAGGACTTGACTATGTCACACTTTAGAAACGGTGCCATGGCTGACATCCTTAAAGCCATGTAGGGTGGCCTGGTTTTCCTGGGAACATGGCGGAGTCCTGGGTTCCCGAGGTTGGTGCTTACTAATCGTGCTCATGTCATCCTGGTGCTGCTGTGGTAACAGCGAAACAATATAATGACATATAAGGGAAAGTATGCATCTTATCATTTGGTTCACTACTGTAATTTGTTTTATTTTATTTGTTCTTACCCCATTTTTCTCCCAATTTGGTCATTTCCCAATTCTCCCCGATCACGATACCAACTAGGAAAAGTGAAGGCTAACATGATTCCTTTGAGCCACAAGAAGTCAGCGGCTGCATTTTTTTCCAACTGTTGGTCCTTGCTCTCCCAGTTACGGATAGCTGTAGTGTCATTGGAATTTGACAGGCAAACATTTTTCTGTTGTCCCACTCATGAGCCCCATATTTTAAATTGATAATAAGATTTTGAGAGATTTGCCACTATTAATATGGGGAGTTTTTTTGTCTGGCGTTCCACCCTTCCAATGCACCATCTTTTTATGCCTTCTCGTCATATACATTATGTACCACAAATGTTCGATTTTACTATCTGACCAAATAGACAACACAAAACCAATGCAAACTTAGCCTGTGTGCTGTTGATGCTTCCATAAGTAAGTATTATAACTCAAATCCAAAATTTCCCTCTTGCGTGATGTCAGTTCAGGAGACTGTATCTTGCTTGTGGGAGTCATGAGCTGCAGAAACAAGGAGTTACAGCTCTGAGGAAGCAATAAAGTAAACTGACCAGCCGCCAGCCAGACTGACCTGTCCAGAGTACAGTTTTATATTCACATGTTAACGTCGGCATTTTTTTTTGGTAAAAGCCATTGCTACATTGTTTCTAGAAAAGTCACTATGCAAGGCGATGGAGCATAACAATTCAATCAGAAATGGCGTCCTATGTAGGCAACATTTTAAGGAAGCATTATGTGCTTTCCCAAGATAGGGACTGTCCCAGTTGGATAATAGTGGCCCACCAAAGTGCCTAATTTTTGTATTGGCTTGTATACTTTTCAGTGAAGGCAATAATCACAAAGTTTCAAAATATATGACAGACCAAACTGTCATATATTACTATTTTTATACTTTTATACTACTTTGGAATAAATTTCCTAATATACGTGAATTTCTTGTTTCATAGATAGATAATAGTTATTTCCTGTTTCGTCCTGTTTAGCCTATAGTACACAGTCTTTTGTTTTTTGTAATGTATAACTTGTCAGGGAGGCTCTCTGACACACAGCATCCATAGATTTTGTTTTTACACTCTTCTGGCCACAAGTTTCAGAATCTTAAAGGTTGCAATCAGACAATCTGACGCAAGTGCAAGTTTTAGGGCTTTATAAAAATGTCATGAAAATATAAATAAGACTAAATCGGTAAATGGAGCAGACTGAAGTCAAAACACTAATCAAGACAGGTAGATAACAAAGCCTTGGACTGGTCACAAGTGCAGTGCTGGAGCGAGATTTCTAAAGTAACAGTGAGAGTCTGGATTATTTAAAGGGAGTAGTGGGATTGCACACAGGTGAGGGTCATTAGTAGTCAGCAGATGGAGAGTGGATATAAGAGCTTGACTGGAGGTCAGGAGTTGTGACAAAACATGTTTTTCAAAGTCAAAGTCACTGGATATCAAAACTTTTACAGTACAAGATATTAGACAGCTTTGTTTGAAACACTGAGTGGTGAGTAAACAAGATATTTGATGATAAGGTTTATTGTGAGTTGTTTGCAAGTATGTAGTGAAAGTAAATATTTGTTGTTGTTTTTTTGTAACGTTTAGTGATTTTCTAGCAAATGCTCAACATCTGGCTTAAGAGAGTAGCTTATTCAGCTAGCTTTAGTTACCCAGCTAGCTGTTATTCAGCGACAGCTGTCTGTTCTAAAGTAAAGTACTAAATGTGATAAAGCATAATGACTCTAAAGTGTTTTGAAGGTTTATTTTTTTAAGGTTCAATGTCTACAATTTTAATACTGTGACACAGTTCCACAGTCCCTGGTTTGATCCTGAGCTCACATTACTGTCTTTCGACATTTCGAATATGACTCCGCTGAACACGCTATGAACTGACCGATTGTCTTGTGCTCACAGGAAGTCAAAATAGTATTCACTGACGTTTCAAGTGGAGCGGGTATGGATGGCAGAATCTTGGGTATGGTTCCTGAGTGTGAATATTTAGGTTGGCCTGAACAAACCCCCCAACACAACCAGCATGGGCAGACGGGTTGAGCCAAGTCAACCTCAGATCAAAACAGTGAGACTGCCGAGGCCTGCATTTTTTAATACTCATATAGTGAGCGGCAGAGTGGAACCAGCGAGGGCCACAAATCAGCCGGTGAAACCGTTGAGCTCAGTGTTAACGCTTTCTCTCAGACTAACATGGTTTAGAGAGGAATAATCAATACGTTACAGCAAAGCATTGCCAAACTTTGGCAGCGGATGCAGGACTGTTTAACATAGATTTAAAGAAGTGCCTCTGACATTGTATACGCTGCATAGAAGGTTCTTGATCTAATCCAAAAAGGGTTTTGAACTAAAGGACCTGCATCCAAACAAACTGAGCACTCTTGAATTCTCAAATCTGATTGGTCAGAAGGTGTTGAAGATTTATGTTAATGTTTTTGTGCTAACGCGTTATCATTGCTATTGTAACAACTTATTCACAGGGACTTCCACATGGCATGTGTGCAAGTATTGTACAGATTTAAATCAAAGCACGTAATTGTTGATGTGGTTACGTTTTCTTGAGGAGATGTTTATTTAACACTGATGGAAGGAGTCTCCAGTGTCAAGCACTTTGGAACAGTCAGAAGTAAAGCTATAACTTTTCTAAAAACGAATGTTTTCCTCCACAGGAAAGTCTTCAGGACAGAAATTTCTCAGTAACATGACAAGCTGCGTTTTTGTTTGTTTGTCTTGTTTTGTTTTTTTTGTCTTATTAACGTCAACAGAGAGAGAAAAAAGAGATGCTGGTGAGGGAACGACTGTTTATAGGTGCTATAATGTACATGACGACTTATGATAACTTGTTCCACAGCCTCAAATGCCACAATGAATGGATGAAAAGTATGGCATTGTTTTTTTTTTCATTAATTTTTTTAAATAATATTGTTGATAAATTTCTGTGGTTTAAGAGAAATAATATAGAAAAATAATCAACTTCAGGGTGTTAACATTAACTCCATTTAATCACACCACCCCCTTGTTGATTATTTTATTATAACAGCTATTTTGACTAGTTAGGTCAGCAGGCCTGGTCGTGTGGTTGTGAGTTACAGTCATCAGGCAGTGTTTTCCAGCGAACAGCATGCAGTGACAGTCAGGAAGGCTACATGTAGACCTATTCGAGCCACAGCCTCGTTACTCGAGACCAGCAAAGCTGTGTCAACACTACAAAAATGAAAAGTTGCACGATGCCCGTTTGGAACTTATTAGCTTCCCTGAATAACCTATGTTTAGATTATTACAGCCAAACCCAGAAATTTGGCTCTGGCATGCCCCTGGATTCAAGGCCAGTTAACCTCTGGAGTCAACAACCGAATCGTCAGGTTTTGGACAGTGGTACAGTTTCTTATGGAAAATATATAAATGTCTTATTCATCTGGTTGACATGGAGACAAATTTAAAATGGCCATAGTAACATTAAAAAAAAACAAAAAAATAGTCTCGGCGCTTTGTCTAATAATTCCATCCTATATCAGGACATATTACTGAGCATTGTCGAAGAAATATTTCAGATTTTTTTAATTAGTTTTATTTATTTATTTATTTATTTTATTACCCTAACGAATGCACATGTAGTGTAAGTAAAGCCCTATTTGGATTGGATTAGTTTTACATGTGTAGGTGTCCTGTCTGAATCCACCACGTCAGTCATTTTTTTATGTCTGGAAAGCTTATGCTGTATTTTACCTTCTATAAACTGAGCAGTAGAAACAACAGCAGGTATTAAAATAAATCCTTTCCAGATTGACATGTTGCTAAAGATTCTGCATTTTCTTCAGCATAAATTTGCTCCAGTAAACACTCGCTGTTTTCTATAATCTCATGCTGAAACAAAGTTTAAAACGCAGAACAATTAAAGAATATCATGAGTCAAATTGCAGAAGCAAGAGTGTGGTTATACTGAATATCGGCACGGCTGTGATGTGGCAGTAGGTAATCCCAGCCGTGCCGATATTCAGTACACCAGCATGATTGCAAGTGTGATACTGCTTTTATACAGCAGTTCTATGAACAAGAAATTAATATCGAGTAAGTGACATTTCGGACACAATACGGCCAAATGTTCTGTTTATTTTTGCTCCGCTAGCGGAAATAGATCCTGAAGAAGCCAAACTCACTTTATAGCATGGCGGCTCACACTGTTTCGTACATTACCCTTCTTCCTTTTCTTCTTCTAGTGAGCTTTCATATTTTAAGTCAAAAATTATATTCTTGAAAGGTATTGTTTGCCATGTCCACTGACAGTGTCACTAACACTACTGTAGTAACAGTTTGGGAAGTGGAATTGTACGTGGCGAACGCAGATGAGCGCAGTGATACGCAGTAAAACATCCCAGTGCGGTTGTAGGAAATATAAGCACTCATGGAACACCGCTCGTCCAATCACATTAGTGGACTAGAAACGTTGTATAGTAAAAAAAAACAAATGATATTTAAGTGGAAGTGTCAGAGAAGTGATATTTTGGGCGTTTTAGCTATGTGATTGAGTTCCTAACACAGGTACATATATACATATAATATATCAGGTGATCTACTAATCAGTGTGTAGTATGCATGGGATTCTTTAGTGTGACAACCACGTGTTCATCGTGAAGACACGCCCATCTCTGCAAATCATTCATAATTGCTACAGACATCCGGAGACGTTACTTAACAGATGTCTGGAAAACTAATCATTAGTATTTAGGATTAACACAAACAGATTTAGCTGCACTGAAAAAGAGCGGACAACCTGTCTAAACTAAATTCATGTGAAATATGCAAAACGCTTCAGAGCCACGTTGATTGCACAGTTTTTGAGTGAAATGTCCTGTTTCTCTGGGAACTTTGTGTATATGCTGAACTTTTACAACATCTGCTACAGTACCAGAGCATGCATGTACATTATGATGTACTCAGTTCATTCTGATGCAGACTCCGTGATATTCAATATGAAATAAAGCAGGGAGCAGAGGGGAAAAATCAGACATTTTAATTAAATTACGCAGGTCTAGTGGTTTGGCCAACTTCATGAAGTCTTGGGTTATTAGTTCTCATTTGACCAAGTTTCAGCTTTCCTGCGCTCACTCCATTTTTGCAAGTTCAGTTTATTTTGTCATTTTTTAATGATTGAATTTGATGGGTCTTTTGGTTTAATTCCAAATAGAGAATAAATGGATATTGAGTTCAGGACTAAAAATCAAGTCAAAACACAATTTGTCACAGAGCAGATAGGATTTATTTTCTGCAGTGCTAAAATGATTCGTTTTTGTGTTCAAGTCTGCACTGCGGTGTCAAAAGCCTGAGGATTGTGTTGGTGTTCTGCAATAATCTCAGGTCACAGGTTCAACATGGGAACACTGGGCGTGATGCGGGAATATGCCCTGGATGAGATGCACAAGCCTCCATGCACACACACTTTCACACCTAGGGGGCAATTTAGAATCACCAATCCACCTTCTGGCATGTTTTCATAGCTGGGAGGAAACCGGAGAACCCAGAGGAAAGCCACACAGACACTGAAAGAACATGTGAAACTCCACACAGACAGTCACCTGAGCTCAGGATCAAACTGAGGACTCTGGAGCTGTGAGGCAGCAACGCTACTCACACTTTCCATGTCTCTTGGTTCCTTGGATGTAAGACATGGCATATATTGAGGTTAGGACCATTAGGAGTCCTTTACAGAACCTCTTTTTGACAGATCCTTCTAGAGGAACAAGTTGAACATCCAAAACATCATCATCGTCATGAAGAAAAATAAATAAATAAATAATAGAAAATAATTTTGAATGTTGCTGGAACAGAACTTATCCTTTGTTTAGCCGTTCTGCGTATTATGTGACTGCTTTTGGTACCTCATCAGAAAAAGGAACAATTATGGTACAAAATCTACAAAAAGATGACGTAAAAAATAATTTTTCAATGGTTCTTTAAGGGTTTGTTGCATAAATAAGGGTTCTTCACTTCCAGAAAGGGTTCTACTTCAAACTCTTTCCAGTAGAGAGACACTCAGTTGTAGGATTCGACACTGCACCTTTAAGGATTGCTCCAGAGGAGCAAGTGAAGAACCCTCAATGGCTGTAGATTTTGTAAGAGTGCAGTTTTGATGGCCTCAGCATCCATTGACGGAAGCCAGCACTCTGAGTGCATGCAGGACTGGGCAAGACTAAAGCTCCCACAGTCAGTGTATAAGAATAACAATGATAATTGCAGCGTCAGATCCAGAATTATTGGCACCCTTGGTTAAAAAAAAAAGGATTATGTAAAATATCTTTGTGGTTAATTTGCTTAATCTCACACCGAAAACATGAGAGTACCTTCACAAAGAAAAAAAAATCCCATGTGTAACAAGTTTCGACACTGCAGTTAGCACTATGTGTCACCTCCCTGTGCTGACATAACAGCAGTGCGTCTTCTCCAATAACTGTTAAGATTAATTAACATCAATTCAAGTCAAGAGCTGAGCAATATACTCCGAATGAGAACACACACATGTCGAGAGCAATCAGACGCTGCATTCGACTCCTGAAGGCCAGCTGGATCACAGGCTTGGGTTCAGGGCAATTAAAATGAACTTTAATAGAGCACTCAAGCTAAGTTGCATTCATACATTCAGGAACAATGAGGACAAGGGAGATCACTTAAAAAAAAAAAAAACGCACAAAAGAGAAAACAATGGCATGAGGTTGTTTATGAGCAAATCCAAAATGGCGTATTAATGTCACAGTGAGAAGTGTCAAGAGAATTTATCAACTATATCAACGTCCTGAAGTGTTTTATTCCTCTTATACTACAGCAATTTGTCAATGACAACCAATTTTAATTTATTACTGAACAACTTAGTTGTCGTTAGTTTTTAATAGTTCTTAGTTGTTAATAGTTTTTATCCATTTTGAGTTACATTTGATGTTGTGGAATGTCTGAGAAACAAGTTAGTTCCTCTTCTCACTTGCATTATGGCTGCTAAACATGACTCGTTCCCTCAGCAGCCTCTTTTTTTTTTTTTTTCAAATAACGCAGCTTCTCATGTTATGTTAAACTGCAAAGCGTAAACTCCTCTGTCCTGAAGATGTCAAAAACTTAAGTGCTGAAACTGGAGACTCCTTCCCTAAATGTTAAATAAACGCCCCCTGATATAATTCACCATCTCAACAGTTATATGTTTTTATTGGTTAAATAGCATGTTTTTAAATTCATTTATTAACATTATATTATGTGCAACGTCTGTTGTACAAGTTGCTGTCAATGAGATGGCACTATAGAAAAATAACTTATTAGAAATGCACAGGTTTGCGTTCTGGGTAATCAAGTATCAACTGGGGAAAAGTGAGGGACCTTTTAAAAAGGCAAAAAGACAATAATGCACAAAAGGGAAATGTCACCAGGATGTGTGCACGTGAGCAAATCTAAAATGGTGGACTAATGTCACAGTGAGAAGGGTGAAGAGAATGTCTTCGGTGTAAGCTCAACTTTGTCAGTATAAGGTCTTGCCCTGTGCTCAGACACACAATAAATAACTACTGTACCTCCAAACTTCTGCTTTGTCAGTAGAAATGTAATGAAACCATAAAACAGCAGTAAATCTATGTCAAGCACCAAGATGTTTTACATCTCCTTTAAAAAAAAGAACTTCACAATGAAACTTTTCGACAGGAACAAATTAAGGTTGCCTTGGACCTGGAGACTTCAGTTTATTTGCTAAATTGGATCAGGCTGCCAAAATGACTTGGCCTCAGCTCAAGGATTCATAAATTGTCTGCCGTTTGGGCAGAAAAACAAAAACTACTTGATTTATGCAGTGGGTAAAAACTCGTTGAAGTTTGCAGGTTTGCTTCTGTCATTCTTGTAAACTTTTTAATAAAAATCTATCACAAGCTGCTGTGGCGAAGGCTTCAGCTCCAAGACCTCCAAGCTTGATCCTGGGAGCAGCTGGTGAAGTGCTAAATTCACCGAGTGCTGATGTTAAAGAAAACATGTAGCGCTTTCTTTGGTCGAGATTCAGATGAGGGATATAGGTCACTCTCTGCTTGCTTGGTAATAACTCTCGTAGGTTGGGATTGTTCTAGATTAAAAACTTCTGCACAGAAATGGTGAGGAATATCTTAAAGAAGACGCAGTCTGTCGAGAAACTGACGTATAATGAGGACCGTTCTCCGCTCACTAATACGTATTTGATGTAACTGCTACAAAGTAAAAACACTCAGTTTTTAACTCAATTTAATTCATACAGGAATATTGAGGATAAGGAATGAAATTACAAAAAAGAAAAAGAAAAGAATGCAAAAAGACAAAAAAAATACAAAAATGCACAAAAGAGAAAAATGTTAGCAGGAGGTACAGTGAGAAGAGCACAATGAGTTCATATCACCTTTATCAACATCCTGAAGTGTTTTATTTCTCTTATACCACAGCAATTTGCCAATGAATACAGTTTTATTAATTAAAGAATGACACGTTGTACCTTTTATGCATGTACAGACACATTTAATGTTGTAAATGTCTATGAAACAAGTCATTGCTGATGTTATAGCAGCTATAAGCAGTCGTTCCCTCACCAGCCTCTCTTTCTATCTCTCTCTTGAAGTTAATAAGACACGAAAAAAATGCAGCTTGTTAAAAAAAGTAAAAAAAAAAAACAAAAGGTTAACGTGTTTTTTTTTAATGGAGCATACACCTGTGAAGAACCATGTGTACTATAGCATCGATAACGTATTATAACAAGCGCATTAATAATACAGTCAAAGCTGTTGTTATAGAAGATAACCTAGCACCTTTTGACCAATCAGAATCCAGAATTCAACAGCGCTGGTTTGTTTGGCGGCCTGCATTTTTGTGGCAAATCCGTTTTAAGTGCAAAGTTATATCCCAGACTTACCAAACGGTATGATATTATGCTGTTTTGTACGGCCGTGTTTAATTTCGAAGAGGACACAGCTATGTGACAAACCTAAGCTGCTTGATGGATGAGTGAAATGGGGGCTCTGGCCAGGACAAACACATTGTGAATAGGTCCTCATTCATTTGGGGCCTGCGTGGTCAGGTTCGGAGCGGTGTTTCAACAACACCCCTATTGTGCCTTCTCCTTCAATAAATAGAGCCATGCATTCATGGGCGCTATTGATACATCATTTTTCACATATGTCCAGATGTCACAAATGGAGAAGGGGGTGGGGTGGATGTGGGGTAAAGCAGGAGTTTTTTCTGAACACACCTGGAGAGTATATAATATCTGAGTATGAGACTTTGTTAATTAAAACTGCTGTGTTAATTATCAAACTTATTATTATTATTATTTTTATTATTATTATTTTGCTAATTATGGAAGATGTCCAAAAGTATGATAGTTTTTATTTTTTCGGAATCTCTCCCAACATAACCTCTGAACTGTGATATATATAAAATATAATTTTGCTACACTACCCTGACTTTTTTTTTTTTTTTGGTCGACCTTGTATTCCTACAGTGATGGACAGTAACATAAGCTGTTTATTCTTGCTGTCTCCTTGAATCCAAAAGCAGACATATGCATTCTACTCTGCTGAGACCCTTTATGATATCATTCGTTTGCCAGCTTGGAGCTGTAGCGAGACTTCATATAAATCTGCTCACCTTTTTTTTTTTTTTTCTCTCCTGGGCTGTCAGTCCATCTGGCGTGGAGTCAGTGAGAAAACTCTATAACTCAGGACTGCTTACAGCTGAGGGAGAGTATTGGCTTACATCGGAGCAGGTGGATGCTTGCTCAGACAGCCAGGAACGCCATGCAGCACATTACACATTTCTCACCGTAGGAGCTGAAAAGGTTAGAGGACTGGTTCGTGTCCCAAAATGTAGAGCAGCACTGGAATTAAAAATAAATAAATAAATAAATAAACCCAATAAGCTGTAACAGGAGGTGAGATGATAATGATGTCCCAATTCTTCATCTGCCGAGCCATGTTTTTCACAAATATTCTCGGATTCTGATTGGTCACAAGGTGTTGTTTAATTCTCTATAACAGCAGCTCTGACAGTAGTGCGGCTGCAAATCACAGGTTTATATTAATGCACTCGTTCTAATACGTTATCATTTCTATAGTAACGATTCATTCACAGTGTATTCTGGCTTCTCTGTAACATGACAAGCTGAGTTTTTTTTTTTCGTCTTGCTCAGTTCAAGAGAGAAAAAAAGGAGGCTGGTGAGGGAACTGATGTTCAGAGCTGCTATAATGTAAGTGAGAACTGTTTTAACTTGTTTTGCGGACATTCTACAACATTAATTGTAACTATAAGTGGATAAAAAAATGATGTTTATTAAAAATTATAATCCTTGTCAAATTGATGTGGTATAAGATGAATAAAACACTTTGGGATGTGCAGTTATTGGAAAATAATCAACTTTGTGGTACTAACAGTAACTCACTCAGTTGTTTATTATTTTCCTATAACAGCACACCCACTTTCCTTACATGTCGAAGTGATAGACGTCAAGGCCACCCATAGAGTCTGGATTTCACACTTTAACAGATCCTAGATCATTTAAATTAGCCGTTAAATGTTCACTCCAGCGCCTTGCTTACACGATGTAGCGCCTCACTCTCTAAATCACCAGGGTTTGTGTTCCTGAGGTGAGAATGAAGTAAATTGCGTGTCAGGGCAGGGGGTGGGTTTGGGTATCTGTCACCTCATTAGGTCATTCATTAAGTCTAAAACAGGCTACCGTGCTTAAGTATGCACTTAGACGTTATTTCAGCCTTCCACAGAACAGCAGCCTCAACCTCGAACTTTCAAAAGCTTTGTTCTCGTAACCTCCTAAAACATTGAGTACAACAATTTTCCCTCTGTCTTTCCCTCCCGTCGGTTGCATCTTACCCGCCGTGCCTCCCTCCTTCCCTCCCTCCCTCCCTCTCTCCCTCTCTCCCTCTCATTCTCTTGTTACTGACATCAGGGCATTCCACGGTTGTCTTAATAAACTCCAATCGCAATAAACCAGAACCAATTACACGCACAGCCAGACGAGCTGACCTCACAAAAAAAAAGAAGCGATCCACCTGGAGGATGATGGCATTCCTATCCCGGTTCATCACTTCAGCACGGATAGCTAGTCTCCCAAACTAGGCCAGGCTAGTGTTCCTTCTAAAGTCCTAAAGTCACACAGTTCAACCCAGTCGTGTAGTTCAACCCCACTGACTGGACCTTTTTTTCCCACCTTCATAAACAACCCATCAAGTCGCTCACCCCCCAACACCCCCTCACCCCCACCCCTTCCAGCCTCCTATTAGCAGCTAATAAGGTTGAGTTACCTCTCAGCAAGCTGCCAAGTGGCCTCTGCTGGGCCTCAGCGACTGTTTATGCTTGGCAAGGCCCATCGAGAGGACCTGCTCCTAACACTTCAACGGCGGAATAACAAACGGCACTGAAGCCCTTCAAACTCTAACACAATTCCACTCCCGAGACAGAAGCTGTTTAATTAAATCCAGTAGCAAGCAGTGATTTGTGAGCGAGCATCTCCGTGTACGATCATTAGGCCTCGCTGTACGGATGACGTCATGGAAGTTGTAATATTATGACGTATAATAATTAATTAAAAAAAAATTAAACACTTGGGGGCTGTGCTCTTATAGGAAAATAATCAAAGCACAGGGTGGTGTTTGATGACACAGAAATTTGTCTTACATTTTAAAAAAAAAGCAGCCGTGAACAATTGTTCCCTCACCAGCTTCTCTTTTTCTGTCTCTTGAAGATAATAAAAGCATAAAAAAATAAAAACAACTTGTCTTGTTACAGAGAAAGTGTACAGCACAAACGCCATAAAGCATAAAAACTTAGTTATAGCTTCATCTCTGAATGTTGCAAAATGCTGACACTGGAGACTCCCTGCGTAAATGTTATATAAACATCTCCTTACAGAAAACATCATCATATCAATGATTGCATGTTTTGAAATCCCCATGAATGAGCTGTTATTACAGAAACGATAATGTATTAGAACATGTGCATAACATAAACCTGTGATTTGCAGCTGCACTACTGTCAGAGCTGCTGTTCTAGAAAATTAATCAACACCTTCTGACCAATCAGAATCCACATTTAAACAGTGCTGTGGTATAAACATGGTTAAGTGTGCTAAACCAGTATAATTCAAAATGACTAATCAACAAGAACAATCTGCTCTAAAGAGATTTCCAATCTTGTGCAAGATGCATTTCTCTTGTGTTCACAGTTCTCACTGTAATTATGCATCAGCGATTTATGAACCGCATAACTGCATATGTCACACGCTTTATTTTGGCAAAGAAGAAGAGATGGACAAGGATAAGTGAGAGGCAGATGAGAAAATCAAATAAAAGAAAGGCAGAGAGAGGGAGAGAGAGAGAGGGAGAGAGAGAGAGAAAGAGAGAAAGATGGTCATGTGAATGGACAAAGCCGTACTTAGAAAAGTGCTCCATCAAGTCGGCTGGTTTAATTGCGCAGGGTCCGTAACAATTACAGCGAAAGGAATCCTTTAGCAGCAATAATACTAAATCACCCCTTATTAAAACAGCAGTATATCTGCCCACCTAAATTGTTGCTGGACTCGTGGGTTATCACAATAACCGTAAATTCTAGCAGATTTCTGGCCGTAAAACCTCATTAGGTGTTTCCCAGCTCAGGAGGAGCAGCGAGCGGGGAAGTGCCTGTTGCCTGGGAGCTGGGGAGCAAAGCATTGTGGGGGCTGGCCACAGTTACCTTTGTCATGAATCACTGTGCGAATGGGATGTGAGCCAGGAAGGGCTGGTGATAGCACTCACTCTCTCGCTCTCTCTCTCACACTCACTCACACACACACACACACAGAGCAGACACAATGAGACGCACTGCAGAGCTCCATGGAAATGAAAATAATCCTGCCAATGCCAGCCCCGTTACAGCCCCTGCCTCCCACTGTGGACTTGAAGTGTATGTGTGTGTGCGTGTGTGTGTGTGTGTGCACCAAGTGCGCACCACTCCAACGCACTCAAGGCCTCTCAAGCACCTACAAAGTCAGATCCATTGCAAGTCATATTGGTGTCTGGGGGCCTGCTGTAAAGGGGGGAGTTTGTCAAATATCCAATCAACTCCCTTTCACACACACACACACACACACACACACACCCCATCTCAAAACCAAAAAGCCCTTGGCGAGGCCTCAGCGCTGCTTGATTAAGCAAGCACGAGTAAATCTCCCACTGTCAGCATGTGTGATGGTGTGCGGTCAGCGCATCTGTTCAAATCCTTCCAGTCCAGCACCTACAACTCTTCTTGGGAAATGCTTCACGTCATAACGCATCAAGCATGATGATTATTTGCTTGTGTTTCGTTAGAAGCGATGACGGCTGACTGCGTTCTGTTATCTCAGTCTAGGAGGGAATCACAGATCCTAATCAGTGAAGAAGAATGTGGAATTCATTCTGACAACCTGCAGTACAACAGGAAGATATAAATAGAAATACAGCGCCATAGCATCAAAGTCAGATATTTTACTGGAAGAAATAGCCAGCTAGTTAACACAACAAACACGCGTCAACTGTGTAATACTGCTTCAGTGGATTTCTAGTGTCGCACCCAGTTTTGCATTGCTCCACCCATACATACACACACACATACACACACAGAAACACCCAAATTAGTCATAACGCCAGATCCCACTGATTTAACTAAATTTATAGGAAAATTTATTTAAGTTGCATCTTTAATTTCTGTTACATTACTGAGTATTACCATTAATATTTATTCCTTTGCACTTCTTTTTTTTTCCATATCTGACCTTCTCATATCTGACATTACTACAACAACAGCTCTAATTGTCTGTATTGCAAAATCACTGCAAATCACACGTTTATATTAATGCACTAGCTCTAATGTTATTGTTTCTATAATACATTTTTACTTAAGGTATTTGACATATATAGAAGGAGTGTCAGTGCTTTGTAAATTTACGTTACCTTCTTTTACTAGAACCTTCTTTTAATAGAAAAACAAAGAATGAAAAGAGATTTTTGTTCCAAGGTGCAAGCAGGAGGTCTGGTCATGTGACCACTTCTACCACCCACATGACATTGTCGATATGATATTAAGACAGCCTACAATTTGATCCGATTTGCTATTCAGTGGAAAAAATAATAAACGAGTTATGATTATGACCATTGGGATTAACCGTATAAAGTCCAGACCTCTTATTCATTTATGCATGAAGCATATTATTCAGTAATTACTGTGCATTACTCAGTAATTACTGCGACACTAATAGGAAAGGTATGCGGTTATGAGCATGAGGAATGTAAGCGTGGAATCAGACAGAATTCGATTCAGGAAGTCCCATGTACCATGACAAATCATTTTATTTTCATGACATAACTCACCTACCACTTTTGAATGTGCTGTTATAGGAAAATAATCAACTTTACATTAGTGTAATGATGATGTAATGATTACTGTTACCACTCCAGAGTTGATTATCTTTCTATAACAGCACAAGTGTTTTATTCCTTTTATACCACAGCAATGTCCCAGAAATATTTTTTTTAACATTGCTTGACACATTGTACTTTTTTGTCCATTTCTAATAACTTTTAATGTTGTGGAATGTTCACAAAACAAGTTAGTTCCTGTTCTCACTTACGTTATAGCAGCTATTAAACATTTGTTCTTTCACCAGCCTATATTTTTTCTCTCCCTTGAAGTGTATAAGTTAAAAAAAAAATGTTACCGAGAAACTGCAAAACTTTCCCTCATCAGAAACTAAAGTGCAGATCAATGACACTGAAGACTAAATGTTAATTAAATATCTCCTTATAGAAAACCTCACTATTTTTACAATCTGTTTCTGTGGAGCATTTGCTATGAATGTGCTGTTACTATAGTAATGATAACGTATTAGAACGAGCGCACTAATATAAACCTGTGATTTGCAACTGCACTACTGTCAGAGCTGCTGTTACAGAAAATTAATCAACACCTTATGATTTGAGAATTGAACAGTGCTGTGGTATAATACAGTATAGATATTGTCTGTCCAGTTGTTGCTCAAAGTCCCATCCTAGGCTTTAGTGAGGTCTGACTCACACACACTCGTAGGCTCACTGGCATAAACAAGACTTAACTGCTGAACTTTTTACGAGCATTCCTTTCAAAGCATGTTTAAGTGTGTGTATGTGCTCTTTACCCAGAGGTCAGCATCTGGGTTTTGCCATATAGCTCTTGTACATCAGGTGGACTGCGAATTGCTGACAGAATGAATTTTCCCATTTGAAATAATTACGGGTAATATGAGGAAAAAGGAGAACTCATAATCTCATCCTGTGACACAGCTAAATATTCCCTCAGTGCTTATTACCCTAATTACAGAGCTTATGATGTTTAACACTGGTAATTTTGTAGCAAAAGGGAACCCTGTCATGATGTTGGACGTGCACCACCTCGGGTCATCATGTGAAAAGTCTGATGATGTGTGGATTAGTGAATCAATCAGTTCTGCCACCCAGGCTGCCACAGCATTTGGTGACTTTTTCTTTTTTTTTTTTAACATCCAGTGTTGCCCCCTACTGGTAATAAACAGCACTGCTTCAGGTTGAGATGCTGGGAAAACATACTGTATTAGCACCTCAATCAGATATCTGTTCAGTGATAAAATGTGTTTCTGGAATTTATACTACCAAATAAATTAATGGAGTAAAATGAAGAGATCATTCAGACATGATGCCCAAAAGGTCAGACTTATAAACTTATAAATCTTATAAAAAAAAGTCCTGAGAATCAAGGATATGAAGTCTTTCTTGTGGCATGTAAATCATTAGCAGCTTTGTGATTATGATAGTTACGTATATTAATCATAGTACGCTGAGGACATCTCAGACGGAAGTCTTTCATCAGCTGTGCAAGGGAAGCACTTCTGAGGCTGTAGTAGGTGGATTTATATTCAAAGAGGGTGTGGCCTAAACCGGAATCTTTTTCTCTATCCAGATATAGAAATATCAGCAGTGTCAGCATGGTGTGTGATTTCTGGCTCTGACATGTCCTCAACCTCAGCTACCTTGCTCCAGTTCATGATTGGTCTCAACTAGAGATGTGTGCGGGACTGTTTTTTTTTTTTTTTTTAAATTCGGCTGAAGAAGTTATTTTTTGGGGACATTTTCTCCCCAGTTCGTGTTGCTAATTCCCACCCACCAGCCAGCTCTCCCCATCACATGGTAGCTAATAACCGTGAAGCTGAGACATGTGACCTAGCCAACCGCATCTTTTTCGAACTGTTGCTCATGTTGCTTCACACTTACAAAGTGTAATACGTTTGGAGGAAAGTGCTATCCGTCCTCTTCTGCATACATGAGCTCACAGATTGGCTGTGTCGCTGTGATTGACAGAAAAGAGAATGACACCATCCGTCCCACCCAGAGAGCACAGACAATTTTGCTCTCTTGGCTCCTGGCCACGGGTGGGTGTGGCATCATCGTGATTTGAACTGTCAATCTCCCCACGATAGGACGAATGCTTTTCTGTTTCTCCAGTCCCTGGCAAACTGGTAAACTTTCATATTCATGTCTGGACAAAAATCCTTTAGCTCCGCTTATGAGGCTTAAGAGATGAAACCACTTGATACTGTATTTTATTTTATTGTATTTTATTTTATTTTACTTTTTTTTTAATTACTTGTCTTGTTATGTTGTTATCCTCGGTGTGTCCTGTACATATAGCAGAATTGACAATAAAGTTTGACTTTGACTTTGACTTTTATATAAGAATCCAGGACATATATTTGTGTGAATGTTCAGTCAGGGTTAATATTTTACAATATAGCCTAGGTAAATGCCCACAGTCGTCCCGTTATGTTCACCCCAGAGTGCGGCTCAGGCCCTAATTGCACACAGAAGTCCTTATCTCATAGTGCTGATGGGAGATGGGAAGTTTTGGCCACAAGCCTCAGACCACAAATACCAGTTCCCAAGTTGCCTGGGTCAGAGCAGTGGGACTGAGGCTGTGAAACAGCATGCATGCTTCCCCAGAGGAGGCCTGCCAGGAAGTGGACTGCTTTGCCTAACGCCTGCCTTCACCCACCCCCCCAACCACCTCTCACACACACACAGACACACACATTAGTGTGAAACGTATGAGCCCAAACTCCACAACAACACTGAGTCAGCGTGTGTTCGCCAACCCGCAGCGAGAAATCAGGCTCGCACTCTGTCACGGATGATGGAGCTAATAATTCAGTTCTCCATCCGTCAAAGACAGCGGCCATATTTGGAGAGCGAAAGCTTTTGTGTGTTTAAGATGACTTATGGGATATCAGATCTTTTTATATGTTTTTTTAACTGTGTATATGTGCTTTGGCGAGGGTTATGTTTTATTTTTAAACAGTCATGAAATGATCGTAGGATCGTGAGATTTTAATTAAACCCTGAGGGATGGAGAGGGAAAAAGGATGAGACTCGATCAAGATGTTAAACAAACAGACCCTGCATTGTCATTCATGTAATTTAAAGATTTTGCCTTTTGAATTTTTTTCACCTTTTTATTTAATTGATGTGAGTATATGAATTATAGATTTATGAAAAATAAAGATCTATGCATAGTTAAAAAAAAGGACCCCTAAATGTTCGTTATATAATAAATGTGTGTGTGTGTGTGTGTGTGTGTGTGTGTGTGTGTGTGTGTGTGTGTAGGGCTTTATTAGGATGAAGAACGTAATAACAGTCAAATTAAATCCTGCAGATCACTTATCTGCCCACCCAGGATCCGTCTTTCTCTTCCTCACGCCCTCCAGAAATTAGGAAAAAGTCTAGTCGCGTGTCTGCCAGCAGGTTGAGTTAAGCCTGGTGTGAGACACAGCGCTATCAGTGTCGTCTGAAAGCTCACTGTTTCATTCGATTTTAAATAGAACTCCTGTGCTCATGGTTGTTTTTTGCAGTGCGGATCATTTTTAGCACACTTTATAACACAGCGCTGTTGAATTCTCAAATCTGGCTGGTCAGAAGGTGATTGGTTTTCTATAACAGCACCGCAAATCACAGGTTTATATTAACGTGCTCGTTTTAATACATCATCTCCTTAATACATTAACTCTTTCACAGGGGCTTAGTCAGAGACTAATAAAAAATGGATAAAGATATTTAATTATATAAACATGTTTAGTCATGGTTATGGTGAAGTTTTCTATAAGGAGATATTTATTTAACATTTATGGAAGGAGTCTCCAGCATCAGCACTTTGCAACACTCCACCGAGGGAAAGTCTTCAGGACAGAGGAGTGTACACTTTCCAGTTTCTCTGTAATGACAAGCTGCTTTTTTATTTATTTTTATTAACTGTAAGAGAGAAACAAAAGAGGTTGGTCAGGGAACGAAGTTTACAGCTGCTATACTGTAGGCGATAACAGGATCTAACTTGTTTTATGTGCATTCCACAACATTAAATGTAACTATAAATATGGATAAAATGTATAACATCATTATTTAATTCAGAAAAATTGCAATCATTGGTAAATTGCTGTGGTATAAGAGGAATAAACCACTTTAGGATGTATTGTTATAGAAATATAATCAACATCAGAGTCCTAACAATAGCTCATCAGTATGTCATCACACCACCCCGTTGTTGTTTATTTTCCTATAACAGCACAACACTGAGCATTTAATTCATTACTAATAAAGCAAAGATGTTGGAAGTAGTCACAATTTTTTTCACTGTTTACTCTCATACCCATCTTAACTAGTTTATCTTCGCCAGTCTATCTTAATCTAAGAAAATATTTGGTCCCAGTGCTCAAAAATGAGAAGTTATTGTTTTGAGCAGTCAGCGTGAGCCGTAGCATGATGGTAACACATGCCAGGGCTTTGGTGTGTCTGAAACCAGTATCAGATATGCTAATGTCATGCATTTATAAATCTCCACAAAGCTTCTTCCATGTGCCTGACGTGACTGTGAAAGAGCTTTTTAAATCATATTTTACAAGCCATCGTTCTCCCACCGTGAGCCTGTCACTCTGACATGCCACGAAAACAGGGGATGGGACAGAGAGAGGTCTGAGGTCTCACACACACGTCATGTGGAATTTGATGTCCCCTGGATCTCAAGCTGTGCAGCTTTAGATGTCTCCCAAGGCCGTGTGAGACGTTTTGATCCCCTGAAGAATCATCGTGACTCGGCCCTTGTTGTGTCGATGATGAGGAGGGAAAAGAATGTGGATGCTCGACGATCGCGCCGAAGCCGCAGACGCTCGCACACACGCAAATGTTATGAAGATAATATAATGCCTCAAGTGTGTCCAATAGTGTCCTGGCCACCGCTTTAGCGCGTGAGACTGTGGGGGCAGCTCTGGCAAACTTCAGAGGTGAAAAGTTCCAAATAGTTTTTGGTTTACAGCTTTCAATTGCTTTGACACGATATTTTCCCCAACTACGGAGTCCATAATGCATCAAGCATGTGTCACCTCAGACGCATTAAACAAACAATGGAAGGGTTATGGAGTTCACCATGGACCTTATTGGGCCCTATTAATTATCTTTTCACCATAGCACTGTTGAATTCTGGATTCTGATTGGTCAGAAGGTGTTGAATAATTTTCTATTACAGTAGCTGCAAATCACAGATTTACATTATTGCACTTGTTCTAATACCTTAACCATACATTTCTACTGGGACGTGTACGGTGGATGCGCACAGAAACTTAAAAGCATGTATAATAGTTGATACGGTGAACTGTGAGGAAATGTTTGATGGGGTATAAGAGGAATAAAACATTTTGGGATGTTCTATTATTGGACAGTAAGTCCACTTCATTACACCACCCTGTTGTTGATTATTTTCTTATAACAGCATGTCTTGTTGTCTTTTATTTCATATATAATGAACAGTTAAACAGGTTTTCTTGAGGATCTAGCACTGCTTTAGGAATTATGGACAAATGTCAAGTACATGCAACGGAAACACCAAGTGGCCAAACGTGCTGCTGTTGGCAAAAAATGCCAGACCAAACAACCCCTGTGTTTTCATGTGTTTCTTACTAAACTAGACTAAACTAGTCTTCAGGTTGAGGTGATATAACTCAAATTCAAATCCCACTGAAGAGAAGTAACATTATAAATATATTTATAAAGGATCAGCACCATCTAAAACTACTCTGTATATGTTCTCCCAAGAAACCCTCCAAAATTACAGGATGTCGATCTGCCGAAGTGAAAAATTAAGCGCACAGACACCCCTGCATTTATTTTTAAACTGATCGGAACAAGGATACACTGAGCAGTCCTAAGAATACCACCTTTGTACAGAGCGATGAGGAAGCTGGGGCTTTAGCTATAGCCTCCTGAATTAAAGCTTTTCATGGATCCAGTTACTACCCCAGGTTACGCACTCTGGAGTGCTGCCATTTTTCTATAGGAAATTTAAAAATGATAATGATACCTGTCCCCAGCTGGGGAGGGAACATAGGGGTCGTGATGGCTCCAGGCCTGGGAGAAAAGCTCAGTAATGTGTGGTTGAAGGTTTAATTTCCAGAAGGTGGTCCATGTTTTGTTGTGGATTTATAGATTTTTTTAGATGCCTTATCATATCAGATAGGCCTATAATGTGTAAGAAATGTTTTTATGGGAAAATAAACAATAATGAAGTGGTGTGATGTTAATCATATTAGTGTTAAAACCCCAAAGTTAATTATTTCCAATAACAGCACCCCAAGTGTTATATTCCGCTTATAACAGACCAATTTGCCAACGATTAAAGAATGACGTGGTACTTTTTGTCTGTTTATCGTTACATTTAATGTTGTGGAATATATCCATGAAACATTACATTATTGCAGCTTTAACCAGATGTTCTGTCACCAGCCATTTTTTATTTATAAGTTAATAAAGAAAATTTTTTTTTTTAACGTTTAAGACTTCAGCACTTTGGTCAACAAAACTTTTTTTTATGTGCTATATAAAAATAAATTGGACTTGACTCGTATAAAGTGAAGAATCTGCACCTGTACTGAGATGATTCTGACTTCAAAAGGGACACTAACCACAGAGCAAATAAAAAAAGATTCTAGTAAAAAAAAATTGTTGTAATAGTGAAAGAAGGAGCAAGTTTAACTCCAACCCGTGAACCCTGTGAAGCCACTGCCTCTGAGGTGAATCCACGAGGACCACTGACATTCGCTGCTCCTCTTTTCAAAAGCTCTGAAGCCATTAACCTACACAGAAGACATTACACTGTCAGTGAGAACATGCTTTGGAAGTATTTAACTAAACCTGAAAGATATTCATCTCACACTCCAGTGAAGATATGTGAAGATATGTTGAAATCATCAATGCTAAATTGTGGAACTCAAAAGCATGAAACACAACATTGCAGTGCCAAATCTAAACTTTTTTTTACACAAGTTACTGAGTACCTGAGTTACGCCCATGAAGTTTATGTTTACATAGGCCTAATGGATGCCCGCGTGAAGCACAAGCACCCCTTCGACACGGCCAATAGCCGAGCATCAGAGCCGCTTGGCTCTCTGACTGATTGTTTATGATTGCAAAATCAATCCAGGAGGCGGTTCACGCTCTTGCACCGGAGTCGACTGCTCCAAGTGGAACGAGTCATCGGTTAGAGAAATTTATATCCATGGAGAGGAGATGTACGCTCTACCTGCATGCTCAGATCTGCATCCAGCATTGCGTGACAATGCTGCTTTTATGAATTTGGCGGACGCTTAGCCTGCTTTCAACGAGCTCGAAATTCATGTTTTATTCATTAGGCTTGTTTGCAGTTCTGCTTGTTGTTTGTTGACCTGTGCATGGATACAATTACAGCTTAGGATTATTTGTATAAATGAGTGTTAGATGTCATTACAGACAGTTAGTGCTCTGAGGAAATACTACTATGGCAACTGAGAGAGGAAATTCCCCGCTGAGCATAACAATTAGCATGATTTCATTTTAATGATTCTTTAATGTCGATAATAAGGAGATTGGCTTTCATCTGGATTCCATAACAGGTGGCTTTCTAAGCTTTCTCTTTGGATAAATATTTCTCTAGAAGGAAAGTAATAAAAAAAGGAAATGCCTGTGCCCACCTGTTAATTTTCTAATTCTATGCTCCCCTGAAGGCAAAAGCTTTTTCATGCACATTAAGTGGTCAGCTTCATTACTTCCTAACATTTCAAAGCGTCCTCTTTTTCCACAGGTGAGGTACCAACTGTATGGCAACCATTCGGGCTTTTTGAGACTCCAATGTCCTGCATGATTTAGTCCGATTTTATTATCTTTCTTAATTTGTTCCAGTTTCCCCTTCAACCTCTTTGATGTTCCACTCCCTTGCTTTATGGTAATTGGGCCTCGTTTATTTTGTGTAGTGAAAATTGCCCCTGAGAGGATCAGGTTGTTTACACCCTGACGATTTTAGCAGGATTGGATTTCAGTGGGAGTTTTATCCCCTTTTCCACTCCATTTAGGAGGAAGCAAGCTCTTGGAAGGATCAGGAACCTCTGGGTCAATCCCGTAAGCCACGATGAAGTTACAAACACTCGTTAAACCAAAAAGGTACGCACGGAAGATATCTGGTGATATTATTTAACTTTCTTGAAATGCCCTTGAACGTTAAGTGGAAATAACTGTTAACCCTTGACGAGTTTTTTTAAGGTAATGCGCCAGTAGAGCCGCATGTACTTGTAAAACCTGATAGAGGAAAAAAAAAACTGATGGTAAAACCTGGTTTTTCAAAATTTCAGACCACAGCAGGAACTGAAGGTTAGATTAAGTTCAAGGTCAGAAGAAGGATTCTATAACCACTACCCCAAGGATTCTAGAATGATCAAATTGATTACTCAAGAACCGCCACCCTGAAGAGTGTAGAACCACCACTCTGAGAATACCAGAACTATCACCCTGTGGATTCTAGACCCACCCAGAAGGTTCTAGAATGATCATGTTGATTACTCTGGAACCGGCACCCTGAGGAGTGTAAACCCACCACTCTAAGAATTCTAGAATCACCACTCCAAAGATTCTAAAACCCTATTCTATCTAAATTCTACCACGTTAATGTTTCTAGAACCACCACCCTGAGGACTCTAGAACCACTACTCCAAGGACTCTACAACCACCACTTTAAGGATTCTAGAACCACCACCCTCAGAATTCTAGAATGATCACCTCGAGGACTCTAGAACCACCAAGGTCAGTAGAAGGTCTAAAATCAAAGATGTCCAAACTGCTCTTCCCATCAAAGGATTGGTGACGCCTATATTTCAAAAACGTATTAAATAAATTTGATGGTGTGTCCATTTTCAATAACTTCACATGGTAGTGACTCCCTGAGTTAATTTTTTCTGAGGTGCTCTGAGGAAGTAGAATAATATTGAGCGAAAATACAACTTACATGAAAGGTGATTTCATGTAATCATTGTTTACAGATTTCACAGAAATCATATGCCACGGTGAAGTTACAAACAGCGGTTAACAAAACGTACAGTCGGTAGGTATGAGTCATCTTCAGTAAGCACTATTCCGGGAACACTCAGTGAAAGAGAGGGATACACTGGACGGGACGCCGGTCTCAGTTTCATTTTTCTGATACCTAAACCTTAAAAAAAAACCTCTCTGTACAGACGGGCAGTACAGGTGTATTCATCCTCACCTCAACAGCGTTATCATAACATGGAAGACTTTTCCATCCTTGCGACTGTTGGCTCTGAGCGCTTTCCTGTAGGTCATCAGGGCATATTTAAAAGCTCGTCATGGAGTGTTCCCATCCCCTGCTGTTTTCTCTCTCGTCTCTCTTTATGAGCGACTGGAAGTTATTAGAAAAATGAGGCCATTGTGAGGACGAGTCTTTTGTTGAGCAATGACAGCGCTCTCAGGCTCATTCGTCAAGCTGTTGTTCTCTCTCTCCCTCGCCGTTAAATTAAACACAAATGTTTCAGCACACTTATTGTGAGAGGGAACAGCAGTTTATTGCTTCATTTTGCTTCAGAGGCATACACTACTTCATGTCATGTTATTGCATTTGTATGAGAGAATGTTTCAACCACAATATCTGCTTCTAAAGAAAGACAATGCTAACACGGCCCTTCCTGACAATTTAAAACTCACACATACGCCATCAATCACAAAAGTCTCGCGGCCCACTAGACAATAGAAACAACTTGACTGTTGCAAAAATAAGAATGGAGACGGTCGTAGAGCAATAATTGCCATCAGTAATCAGAGAAAAGTGCCTGCATAAGCTACAATGAGAAGGATAAGGATTTTAGATCCACCACGGCAAGAACTCTAGAACCACCTGAGGATTTTAGAACCAATCCCTTGAGGATTCTATTACAACCAACTCAAGGATTGTAGAACCACCACCACAAGATTTCTAGAACCTCCACCCTGAGGTTGGGAAAAACCACCACCCAGAGGATTCTACAACCACCAGCCTGAGGATCCCATAGACTATAGAACCACCATCCTGAGGACTGTAGACTCATCAGAGGTTTGAGAATTCTTTACCCTGAGGATTCTAGAAGCACCACCTCAAGGATTCTAGAATGACCACCTCAAAGATTCTAGAACCACGACTATGAGGATTCTAGAACCCCTACTCCCAAAGATTCTAGAACTAACAGAGGCTTCAGTAATTCCTCACGTCGAGAATTGTAGAGCCTCAAACCCGAGGATTCTAGAACTATCACTCTAATTCTAAGATTCTTCTTCTTCCTACTGAGAATACTAGAACCGTCACAAAAAGGGAATTTAGAACAGCACTCAGACTTCTATAACTTCGATAAACGTTCTTCTAGAACATTTGCACTGAGGATTAACGTCAGCGCAGGTGGATGGAACCAGCACTGAGAGCTCAGCTCCCCCTGTTTTGGGTTACGTTTTTGTCATTTCTTGGCTGCCTGAATTCATTCGGACGGGTTTTCCAAGACGCCAAGCAATACTTGACCGAGCGAACTTCCCTTCTGAAAAGACCTGTGCATATCTCTGACATAAATTTTTTTTTTTTTAAATGCTCTTTGAACTGAAGTGTGCTCAGGTGTGCACCAACTCTCTTTTACACCGTTTGGAGTAGTTCAAAGACGATTCACTATAAAACCTCCTAACGTTTCCAGCCAACGGGCAGTTAGGCCGTGAGAAGTGCGATGGAATTCCACAGCTTGGACTATCATACAGATCTAGTCCATCTTTCTCACAAGTTCTTCTCCCCCTCCTTTCCCTCTCTTTTCCAGTTCAAACTTCATGGTCTTGGAATGTTTCCTTGACACACGGGCATAAAAACGCTTCACTTCTCGCATAACTTTCAGTGACTCATCTGCACTTGTATTGCTTTGAATCGGTTTCTCCGCCATTTAATGATTATCAGAAGACTTTAACGCAGAGCAGGGGGGCGAGTTCATTAATATCAAACAGATACTCAATTGACCAAAGAATTTATTTGGAAAAACAAGTCATGAAGAAAATTCTCCAACAGACATCAAACTTTTACTTTGAATATATTCAGAGCTTTTGCTTCATGTTTAACTTCCTTTTAGTAGGTGCTGTAGTTAACAATATATTATCATTCTAAATAAGAGTGGCTAAGCCCTAAAAGTAAGGTTAAATTTTTGACTTCCACGGCATGTTATTCGCCCATTTAGGCTTGACATTAACTATAGCACCACCAGAGGTTGTAGGAAAACATCTACAAAGTAAAGGCAAGGCTGGGGCTGATTTCTTTATAGACCAGACTGTAGGTTCATGTAAGATTCCTATACGTTGCATTCACCTGATGACTTGAAACACTTTTAAAAATTTAGGAAGCACAAATGCTGTTTGCCTTTTTTGTCTGTATTTGATGATCTTGATAAAATGTTGTCTTAATTCGATAACTGTTTGATAATGTGTGTCCTCCATGTCAGATTATATTACAAAATTCCTCCAACCATATTCCTGCGATTAAAGAAAATGACTATGCTCTGCTTACATCATCAACAAACACAAACCCGGAAATCAGCTCATGCAGAAAAATGGATCACATAAACACTCGAGCTTGAGGTAAAAAGAATATTTTTTTCTGTCCTTTAGCATGTTTTGTTTATGTTTAGCGTATTTGTAGCTGTTTCATAAGTTTGGCATCATCCTATTGGCGGCATTAGGCAAGCTTCATAGCAGGGTTCACACTCTGATTACAGCTCATGACCAAGAATTCTTTTACAATGTGATTTTTTTTCTGCAACAGCAAAATTCAGGCAATTTATTTTAGCCACCCCTTCAACAGTGCAACCAGCCATCACTGCACGTTGGACAAATATCTTCACATCAAAAACTTTTACCGTACACATCATACAGGATGTTACAGAACAGACTTTCATTTCTCCTCAGGGCCTGTGCACATATGTCTTCGTAGCTTCTCAGAAACCCATTTGGATGAATGAATTGTGTCTAGCACAGGATATTAGAGGAATGATTACCCCATGGGTTAAACTTCCTGGAGGGCTACTCTGTCTTCTGTGCTATTTTTTGATACGATTAGAACCAGATGCCCATCAAGCTCTGCGAGATACCATCCTGGGCCTCAGACATGAAGATTGGGAGCTGACACTGTAATTCATCTCGGGTTCACAGGCTGATAGATAAGGACCACCGTGTAGAGCGACCACTGGAGTGCACTTCATGTCCGTTTGGCTTTTTACCTGCCAGGTTTTGCACGCTATTCGTCAAAGTAAGGCTGCAGAAGAGCAGACTGTGTGTCACATATGTGGGATTCAGCAATTTGCAGAAAATGCTTCGAGTTTTCTATGTGGTTTGCTACAGCGGGGAACTGCTTGTGTTAGTGAATTAAACAACAAATAGTTTATAAAAACAGCCAAAATAGTATGCGCATAAAAAAAGTGAGACAACTGTACTTGATGCAAAAATTAAGCTTTAAATTGGCTGATGATTTAAATTTTTGAATGCATGTTTTCTGGCTGTTTTCATCAACATGGTATAATAATTGCAAATTAGCAACAATCTGCATGAAATCACAGGAAAGGTAGGATTGGGGGTGGGGTTAGAGGCGGAGTGAGCATTTATACCTTTTCTAACAATGTCTTTCAAATAAAATCTAATAAAATCCAACCACATTTCTATGGTATTATAATTACAAATTGGTACACACAAGAAATGTTTTATGAAGGTGAATTTTGGGGTGGAGATAGGGGAGGAGCATTTACATCTTTCCTTATGACTTCTTTCATATAAAAATCTAATAAATTGTTCCAATTTGTACAAATTTGTACAAACTCTTAAAACCTTTTTTTTCTTTCCTTTTTTTTTTTTTTTTTTACTTTTTTAAAAATCATTTTTCAACATTTGGGTAGCAGTGTTCTGCCTTCAAAGTGACCTCATCAGCCGATCATCTCAAATATTACAGAAAATAAAGAAAAATGAATACGAGATTTTTTTTCTTATTATTATTATCTTCAGGAAATTTTGATGATGCAGCTTCCTGTTGACGTAATATTGGAATATTCCAAATATTTCATAGGGGTGAATGTGTTCAGGTATCAGGGGTGAATGAATGAACTAAAATCTATCATTTTCGTGTATTATTTCAAAATAATATTTTTTTAAAAATATTTTATGATTATATTTGAATCTAAAGTGCAGGTATAGTGAGTTTGGTCAGGCAAACGTTTATTTTTGTGTGTTTTATTCAAATTTTGAGTTATTTACCTGAAAAACGCACAAAGCTTGTAGATAAGGGCACTCTACCTCTGCGTCTAAAATGTCATTTAATTTTATATACGTATTTGTAAATGTAAGATCATTAATAATTGTAATTAAACGGCACCCCCAACCTTTCGCCTTTTAAATTTGTCTCTTTATCAAGAGCTACAGTATGACACACTTTCTGACTCAGCCAGTAGCCTCACACTCTTTCGGTGGAGAAACCTCTGACACGGACTGCTACAGATCATCCTGATGTGCACCTCGAAGGAAAGCAAGATGAGCCGAGATAGCATTCCAGCACGCGGTGATCGTTCATTTCCATGTGGGTTGTTTCTCCATGTGGAGGAGATGAGCTGGGAGTTCATAAAATCTTTTTTAAATCCCATCAAGGGAGTTTATGAATGATAATAAATACCATATATCTTTTTTGCACTACCCTCTCCCTTCTCCCATCCAACCACATACACACACACACACACACACACATTTGTTTTACAATCCTTGTGAGGACCTTCCACTGACAGTTATTCATGCAGCTAATTAATGCTATGTTACACCTTAACCTCAGTAACCAATAGGAAACTTTTTGCCTCTTTTTTAAAAGATAAATTAATAAAAGCTGCAGTTTTTTGTGAGGAAAAAATAAGTTTTCCTCATGGGGATCAGTCAGATGTCCCCACAAATTTAAAACTTATTCCCCACCAACACCCCTGCCCCCCTACACCTTGCCCCCACAACACACACACACACACACAAGCATATACTAGCAGATATTTAATGGATGTTGAGGTGTTCCAGAGCCAGAAAGACAGACCTCAGCAATATACAGCTTTAAAGAGGCAGTGGGCATTAAGCCATGAGGTTTTATTACTGCTGCGTTAAAGAGACTGACTCCAGATAAAGCATTCCACTCAAGATGAGCTTTTAAGGAGAGGAAGAAGAAGGTAACGTGTTGATGTGACTCAAGCCTGATGGCTTACAGAGGTCAAATGGAGCAGGGTGCGTCGACAATTACTGGAGTTTCTGCACCAATCCTTTTAACGTACACACTGGTAACGGCGGGGGTTTGCATTTAAATCTCACAAGTAAGGACGTGTGTCTAAGATGTATTTTACTGTGTTTTCAATATGATTCAGTATTTTTTTTTTTTATACCAAGGGCTTAATTTAACCTCACAGATGGGTGGGAAAAACACACAGGGGTGGGAAATACTTGAGTACTTTGATACTATACTTAAGTATTATTTTTGGAATATTTAGACTTTACTTGTGTGTTACTGAAATGAAATACTCGTACTCTTACTTAATTGCATGTCCGAGAAAAAAAAATTATTTAGATCTCCACAGTACTCATTACAAGTCTAGAAAATATCTTCATCTTTCATCCAGCCAATGACTATATGCTATACAAATCAAATGGGCTCAGATTACCATCCAATCAGGTTCATCGATGTAGAAACAACTATCAAGAATCGTGTCAATTCATCATCTCTGGCAACTTTCTCATGCTACACAACGTAGTTAGCGCTATAGCTAACAGATTGCAGTGTGGAACCTGAGGATGAGCGCTCCTAGCCCTACCTCGCTGAAGTGTTTCAGTATGCTGGAGTACACAAAAAAACCTGTATAAAATGTGAAGGCATGAACTCCATCTGATTTGAAAAGTATGAGCACGTTGAGCTAATTTGCTAACTGACTATATTTAACTAAGTTAGCCTATTTTCTTTGCTAATGCCAGGTTATACAAGCATCGATTCCAGAAGATAACATAAATTGGCTAGATAACAAGTCAGATTCTAGCTAATGGTGATAGCTAATTGGATAATTTACTTCTGATTCATTCATTAGCAAGCTACGTAGCGTTCATCATGAATGTGAGAGGTAAACTCACAGAGAACGAATGATATTTTCAGGCAAAATGGCGCAGTTGTAACAACGTTTACTTTTTTACTTTTCAATATGAAGAAGATTTTTGGTTTCCACTTTTAATTCAGTAGGATTTTGACACATCGTCTATACTATCTATACTATGTATTATTTCTCAGCATTTCTCCACCCCTGGATACACGATAAACACAGTAAAGCATTTAAACTAGCAAATGAACTGCACTAGCATTGCAGTGAAAATTTCCTTTGGCCCTCCTTAGAGTTGCTCAACTCTAAATGGTTGAAATAAACATCTTGTTATTACAGAATAAAACACTCCATATCATTGCTGTTGTAGGGAAATAATCGACGGCTGTTGGTGGCGTGACAAAGCAGAGTTACTGTTACCACCCCGAAGTTGATTATTTTCCAATAACAGCATGACTTAACATGATTTATTCCTCTTATACCACAGTAATTACTTTTTTATTTGTTACATTAAGGATACATCATACTTTTCATCTGTTCATCTGTTATATATACAGACACACACACACACACACACACACACACACACAATATATATATTTCACAATTTAATTTAATTTTAATAAGTTAGTTTAGTTTGGTTGCATTTATTATTCTTTTTAATCAGTATCTTATTTTCCCCTAACAGTCAAGCAGTCAATTAAAAAAGTTCATTTTATGTATTTATTTTTTTTTTTTTTGCTTCATTTTTATATTATTACTGTTTGTTTAAACTATGTTGTATTTTTTTTATGTTGTATATTATTATTATATACCAAAACCTCTTAATCTTCTTAATTAGCTAAAATTATTCATAGTTTCATGTCCAGGTGTTTTATTATTTTTTTTAGCATCATTTCAGGGTGATTTTGATTGATGTCACCACATCATGTCTTCATCTATTTGGTTTTTATTTGTTTGTTTTTTGTTTGGTTTTTTTCCTAAAACTTTTAAGGAGAATAAAATTGTTTAACTTGGGATGATTTTATATGTGTGTTTGCAGGACATTTCATTTAGTTAGCATGTGTTTCTGGGTCTGAAGCTGGTGACAGTGGACAAGCTGGATCTCTGTTTTTCTTCATCTTTGTTCCTCAGCTCCAGGGTGTTTTGAGCGAAGTGGAGATGTTAAGCACTCGATGATTAAACAGATGTGTTTTACTTCCATGCAAAGTTTACAGGATCTTGAAATGCGATCTTCTCATCAGCCAGCTGAAAGATGAATTCGAAGTGATTATTAAAGCCTCCTAGATATACTTGGGAAGGCGACTAAACTAACTTTGTTTTCACAAATGTGCTGACGCTTTTCTGCAAAAATCTCCACAAAAATTACTCTTGATAGGATTTTATCATAACAAGAATTCCCCCCAAAACACAGCCATTGAAAATAAATACAGCTTGGGTATGGAGTGATTTTTGTTTTCTGTTTACTAAGCGCTGTTGTGCGTGTTGATAATTAATCAAGTAGGTCATTAGTGTGTTTGGATCTGAGTTCATAATGTTCTCGAGAGTTTGTCCTCGGACCTCGGGTTGAAACAGATCATCACGCTGTGTCCAACCTGTAACCACTCAAGCTGTGTTTGATCAGAAGCATATACATCATTTTCAAAAATAAGCGCACTCTCGTGACCCAAATGGGGCTGAATTTGTGCGATGGAGTTGATCGTGGTAGCTGAGAGGTTTTGGTTCTCGACATGTAAAAGCACATCACTCAAAAGTCACGGACTGTTTGCTGGCCAGCAATGCCAGAAACCCGGGAACCACCTTGAAAAGTGAGCAACAGCAGGTGTGTGTGTGTGTGTGTGTGAGACAAGTCTTCAACAGGAACATAAGAGAAGGATTTCATGATTATGGATGAACGATTAATGTCTGGATGAACACTCACAAAATCTTACATTATATCAGTGTTGAAGCACTGCCATGAACTGTCTCGACCTCCAGGAGTAAATGCAATGAACATTTTAATACGGGGTTTACACTGAAACCACAGAGACTAAAGTGTTGCTCCAGAATCAGTTATGAAATCAATTAAATTAAATTAATTATATTATTAGCACTGGAAGCAGAAAGTTAAGACTATGAATGCCAGAGCCAGTCACAAAACAGTTTTATCATTCATTTTATGGACTTTTGTAGTTTACACAATATACATTTTGTTATGTTATTCTTGTAAAAAAAAATTAATTTGGTTTTAAGGTGCATTGTTATCACTATTTTATTATTATTATTATTATTATTATTATTATTATTATTATTATTATTATTATTATTATTATTTAAAGTATTTTATTATTACTAATTTTAGCAACTTAAATATAATTTTCCTATATTTAATTTAATAATAATATGTATAGTATTATATTTATAATTAATGCTTGTTTAAAGTTTTTATTATTGTGATTTTTAATTTTGCTTTGTTCTTTATTTTTGTTTTTTATTTTTTTTTAACTCAGACTAAATAGTTATGATGGCTGGAGACACTTCATATCTTGGTAACTCCAACACCAAGTCTGTCCAAAACTCTCCTAATCTATAGTGTATATCTGTATCTGTATCTACATTCGGATTTAAACCAAGAGTGGGTGTGGCCTAACCACCACAAAACCGCCACAACCCTGCCATGAAAACCACCGCAACACTGACCAGGCAGCTCCTAAGAATGAATGAATGCTAAATTCATTGTTTAGTGGCTCATGTTCCTGTTCTTTGTCCTGCAAGCTTCATTTCATGAAAGTAAAAAGTGGTGTCCCATGGAATCCCATCACACCTCTCGTCTCAACCGGATTTCTGGCAAAAAATAATAATAATAATATTGTTTCTCCTCCTATTCATATCTGTTCATGTATACAGTGACATCCCTAGTGCTCAGGCATGTTCTCTGCACAATTAGTCAAAATTATGCATAGTTTAAAATGCAGTCTATATTTTTATATTTGGTTTTATTGCAACCACAGACTACAGTGTTACTCCAGAACCAGATTTCCCCAAATTTCCCCCAGAAAGTCCAAGACACATCTGTCAGGGAAAAGATGATCCACACCACATTCTGGTCTGATTAAATATGTCACCACATGCTGTTTCCTCTGTGTCTGAGGAACTTGTCTTTGAGTCCCCAAGAGGGCCCAATCATCATGGATGCCTCTCATGGTTCTCAAAATATCTGGTCTGCCCGAGGCTTCTCAGCCATCTCTTTAGCATAAATTATTCCAAAAAGACATTGTCGTGACCCGACAAAAGCTTTGGGTTTGGCCGACCAAGTCTCAAGTATGCAGACCCAGACACGGTCTCGTTGAACGCATTCCCGGTGTTGTCTGCAATGTTCTAAGTCACGAAAAGCTTGGGACATCAATGGCGAAGAGATGCACCCACCTCCATCAAACCACATTGAGATAAAGCAACATCATCACTGTGTCATCGCCGACAAATAACACATAAGCATACAGGAAAAACACTCGCTTTCTGGAAAGCATCTGCCATCTTCTTACACAGTATCAAACAGAATTAGTCCCAGTAAGTAATGAGATACATGAAAGGAGAATCGTGCTTCTAAGCGTTTCCAGTGCAGGCAGTGCATGTCTTGTGGTGATAAACTACTTCCATTGCAACATCTGTACATGTGCCTTTTCCAGACCCTGGCAGCCCATAAAACATCGCTTTGCGTCAGTGCGCTCTTCCATAGCTGTGTCTTGGTAGCATCATGATTACAAAATGGGTTCAATGTGCCCATGTTCAGGTGACCTGATTGATTTGGACTTTGCTACTTAGTCTATTAATGTTAGAATTAATTGTATACCATATTGCTGTTCGATTCATGATTGTGTCATGATTTATGACAGTAGTGCAGCTGCAAATCACAGGTTTATGTTAAATCATTTATTCTTATATGTTATCATTTCTATAGTAAAAGTTCATTCACAGAGACTCGTTTGGTGGATGCTCCACATAATCGAAGCCTAATTTTTAAAAAATGGAACGAATTCTTGGTTCCTGAACAACTTGAAGAATCGTAAACCATCTGGATTATTTTCTTGTATATACACTGCATAACAGCCCACTTCCCATCAACATCCTTCACAAATAAGCTGATGCATGGCCCCATTCATCATCATACCCGTACCATCGGGGACTTTAAGGGCTGGAGGGTTTTGTGGCAGAAGCCAGCTGGTGGCGAGATGTTTTATAAACTAATCCTCTTATCATGATCGCTCTTCTCCACACATGGCTTCACCTGGCAGGAGGGTGAGAAAGAGCCATGGCAGGCTTCACCTGGGCCAGGAGAAGTGCTTCACCCTGCATGTGCTGTTTACATTTATCTGTTAGATTGCCCTCAGCGGTCCAGCATCTTGCTTATCTCTACTGGCATTCTTCTCTGTCTTTTCAAGCTGCTAAGGCGTGCATGACATAGTGACAGCGCACTTGAGAAAACATAAGAAAGAAAAAAAAGAGACTAGCATTGATTAAGCGGGAGCAGTGTTTTCACACACATACATCGATTGTGCAATTCCGTATGTCACTTTTGTACATGCAGGTTTGCAAAATGGTAGGCAATGGGTTCATCTGTTTATTGATTTTCCTTTGGTACGCGTCCAAACACATTTTTCATGATGTTCTCAGTGCAAGAATTCACACCACAAAGGTGAGCTAATTATAGCCTTCAATATGGCGTTCCTCCATCACGAAACTTGGTGATATGAACTGCACCATGGTTCGATTGAAGCGAACCCCGGACCACCGTTTTCAACAGGCCTAGGACCATGAGCTCGGATCTCTGGAAAGCTCTCATGCTCAAAAATAGGGTTCATACACCAAATGTACAAAAATCGAGTGTAGAAAAGTTCCCACTGTGACTAGATCATGTTCTAGTCACTCAGAATATCTTTCTTTAATGAAGAAGTGTCATCAGTGCTGCATTAAAAAATGCTTATTTGATTCATTTTTGTTCTTTTGTCTTTCTATCTTTAGTATCTAGTTTGGAGCACAAGCCTGGCCTCAAACACACTTCACGATGGTTTCAAGATGTTCAGAGTATAGACTGATAGCAAAAATGTTTTCCTCATTCTTTCACCGCGGCTGCAGAGAAATTTGTTTCTGACAATAAGAAATTTAAGAGAGCTAATAACTTAAATATGTCACTCTGTGGGAAACATATGGAATCATTCATAAGTGGAAGAAGATGATCAACAGCTCACAGCTCTGGAATACCTTGATTTGGAAGTTCAGATTTGAAAGGTTAACTCTGTGACTCCATCCAACTTCATTGCCCTGTGAGGCAGTATATGGATGTAATCACAGATAAAGGTCATGGTATAAAAACAAAACTCCATCCATAAGAACATCTAAACGTATCAGATATTAAACAGGAGCATGGTAAAGTTATCTTATCATGGTTATAGCAATTTAAAACAAAATATTTATGTGTATGGAAATGGTGAAATCAAATAGGGATTTAAATGCTAGAACAGTGGAAATACTGAAAACTGGTTTTGCCATTACCTGCAGATGTTTCTGATGAGCCACATGTGTCAGTCGTTGGTGCTTCTCTTTCTTCTCTAAGCTGCAAATGCCACGTTCGTGTTGTCTGTCCTGCCAATTCACAATGAAAGTGGTGTGTTGCTTTTTCTTTATTGCCGCAGCAAATTACACTTCCACCAAACACCCGTTATCCATGTGATTCTCTTTTTTTGGCTTTTTTCTTCATTTTCTTCCTAATTTGTTCTTTGGCCAATTCCCAAACACAAGCCGGCTCCCCTCAATCATATGACACCTGCCAACCGGGGGGGGGGGTGAAGGCTAAAGCAAGCTATCCTAAAGCATGTGAAGCCAGCTAACCATATCTTTTCATATTGCTGCTCATGCTGCTTCACAGAGCAGCATAACATAATTTCTTGGAGGAAAGCGCTACTTGCCCTCTTCCACATACATGAGCTCACAGACACCCAGGATTGGCTAGTGTCACTGTGATTGACAAGGGAGAGAAAGTATGCCCCTCCCACCCAAAAAGCATGGCCAGTTTTGCTGTATTGTACTCCCAGCCATGAATGTCTGTGGCATCATTAGGATTCAAACTCACAATCCCAGGCCGATAGGGTGAATGCTTTCCTGTTAGCCACTATCCATGCCATTCTTAAACCCTAATCAGACTCGATTAGTTTGGTATGAGGAAGTGGTGTAATTACCAGTATATCTCTGAGATTTTAGTCCTGTTAAATCTGTGCACTGATGTGTCTGGAAAGTTTTTACCTACTATAAAAAGACCTGTAGAAAAACGCAGGTAATATACATCCCATGCGAAATGACATATTGGTAAAGATTCTGTTATATCCTGGGGGGGAACTACATACAGTATATTATGGTGATGTGACCTAGTAATGATCAAGCGCAACTTGTATAATCATACCCCCTATAACAAGCGCTTTTGTTGAAGGTCAAAACAATCAGTACATTGTGAAGATGCTCCCATCTCTGTGATTCATGTAGAGATTGCAAAATGTGCAAATTGTTCATAACTACTACAGACTTCCTTTGGCAAAATCACAAAAAAAACAGTTGTATTACAGACTCTAACACTAATGTACATGCAGATTTAAGGTTTCTAGGACTGTCGTGACTGAACTTGGCCTGATGCTATCCTAAAAGCATTCAAACTTAATGGGTTTTAACCTCTCAACCCTATATACCATGAAGACAACACAGTGAATAGACAGTTTATTATGGATTATGGTTGATTTAAAGGCAGCACAGCCGCTAATACAACTTGAGCTTCAGCTTGGACCCCAACCTAGCTGAATATTTATGAACGGTAAAAAGCTAAAATGGATATATTTCAGAGAAACTACAGTAGTTAGATGTCCAGCTAGCAAATTTAGCCAAAGGGTGATTTCTAAATGCTTTTTATTGGCCATATGGAGCACTATATAGACTGTAGAGAGCATTGGCTTGACTATCAAATAGCTAGCTAGCTCTACAGCTATTCTAAATGGTTTCTTTGGTGATATAGTGCACCGTGTAGAACCTATTATGTGAACGTCCACTTGGTTATCAAATTTGGTTGGATGGGTCGCTCCTTTGGTTATGTATGACTTGAAATAATTCCACAGGGGCATTGCCAAAATGTCTGTCGAGGGAAGAGACTTGTCTATAAGATCTTTGTAGACACAACTATTTCCTGACGTGATGTCATCACTGTTATTTATCTCCATGTTAAACCATCACAGACAGCCATTCAATTAAGTGTAAGTTACATCACTTTCACTAAACTTGGCCACTATTTATGATAAAACATCCCCCGAGGTGTTTCAATTCACGTGAGTTAATGACGGCTCTGGAAGACGTTTCTGCAGTATGCAATACGCAGCTCATTCCTGGCTGATCTCGAGCGCTTGATTTATGTATTTGCTATTAGCATGTTCAGGAAGACTGTTCCCTCTGTCGACCCTCCACCCAGCCATCAAACACACATTTATCTTCTACACATCACATGGCTGGGTTAGTCTTTCAAACTGGTCCATTGCCCATGAGTGTTTTCATCCACTTAGTGTCCCGATGCTGCGGCAGTTAATTTGTCTGCGTGCTCATCAAGAATAAAAGTAATGTGTATTGGCTTAGTGCTTTTTACATTATGAATTCCCACGTATTTGGGTGGAATGTGGCGGTTTTTGGATAACAGCGGGGGTGTTCTCAGCTCTCTGCGATGTAGCTAGTTTCTGCAGACGGACTCGGGTGAGAAAGGCTGAGAGCAAGCGAGCAGCCGTTTATTGATAACAGGTGGCCGCGCATGCCGAGGCAATAACGATGAACAGCTGTGAGGCCATGATTTTGCCAAACGCCTGGTCTGCAGAGCGGAAATAAATAAATAAATCAATTAAGTGCTTCGATGTGGACCCCTCTCAGCAGCATTTGTAGCTTTATTAATCTTTATTTTTCCATTTTTGTCTTAGCTAATCAAGACGCGAATTAATAGCAGATGATTATCAAGCACTGTATCCTATTATCCTATAAAAATGGAAAAATAGTGCGAGGCCTTTTTTTGTCATGCCAAAAGGATTGCTCTGTAATCTCTGGTTTGATAAAACACCTAAGGATTAAGAGCATGAAGAGAGATTTATACCTTCTAATAATAAAAGCAGGCCTGGAAAACATGCCCATCTGGTTGTAACAGATCTGACAGGAGGGAGGAAGGCAAATGTGATAAAGCTTATATTAGATCTATATGTTTTTTTCCCTGCTCATCATCTGGCATTTACAAATGTCTCTCAATGTACTCTTGCTCAATGTACTTAGTGTAATCAAATGACAGATTCAAGTAACAATCCTTGAACATGTATCATACAGACGAGACACACCACTTTGCTGCATCTGTGTCCGAGACGTTACCATCGCTCATTGAAACCTGTCATCAGGAAAACTCGAAGTATTTACGAGAAACTGAAACGAAAACAAGTTTCATATGTCTCACTCACACCACATTTTTTACAAAATCCCCTCTGCCTAGTGAAGGGTTTTGGCAAGGACTATATATTTGGAACATATGCGATGAGAAAAGTGGCCATATGGCTCAGATCTGAAACACCAGCGAGGCACCAGCCGGGCCTCGGGTTTGAGCTGAAGCTGCAAACTAAATGAGGGTGATTTTATGCTAATCAGCAATCTATGTATCCCAAACCACCTAAAAATTCTGGGCAAACAAAACATTTTATGAATATTACAGTTCTGTTAACATTTATATAACGTTTTGTGAACGTCCCTACAACATTGCTGCAAGCATTTTAGTTGTAGGAACGTCAACAGAAACATTTCTACAATGGAGAGGAATCTGGATATGCTGCGTAAGTAACTTTCTCATAATATTTGTGAGGCAAACCATTAAAGCTTATGGTTTTAGAACACTGGAGGAACATTATAATGTTGAAGCCCAACCTATGTTCAACCTACTCAGCATTCTAATACCATTCTCTGTAAGCTGTGTAGTTGGTAACTTTTGGTCAATTTTCGCTCTTATTCATTTGATGCTAGGTTAATATTCTGGTACACTCCGTTCACACTAGCAGGTGAAGAGTCACTTGTGTCGCTTGTAGTTTGTCCCAACCACTTCTGTTTGTGCTTGTGGGTGTGGCCTACATACATATGCTCATGTGAACAGAGGGTTAATGATCTCATCTGCAATGCAGGTATGACAGTCATAAAAAAAAACGCATACCTTTTAATGCACCCCCTTGACAGCAAAACTGAGAGGGAGAAGTGAGAGTCTTCATGGCTATGCCTCTAGAGCACACCCCTATCAATACACTGGTGTTGGGATGGGATAGAACAAGGAGCTGACGTTCTGCTCTCAGCAGCCGCTCCAACCCTGCCACTCACACTAATGAAACGGAGCCCTCATCACTAACCACATTCTCATGATCCTAAAGAGGTGCAGTGGGCCTCCCAGGGGGAGCGGTGCCCAACTCAGGCCCCGCCCACATGTGTATCGATATATTTTTGTAAAGGTAGTTCTATATCTCACTCAGTTTTTAGGTCACAGAAAACGAAGTCGTTTGAAAATGAACTGAACTAAAATAAAACTCAGTTTTCACTGTTGTCATGTGGACATGAAGAACTTTTTTTTTTTAAGTAGCGTCAACATATGCATGCTCATTACAAAGTTATGAATGTGTCATGAATGCGATATGACTCCATTTGTTACGGTTGTTACTTTGTGATCGGTAATGTCTTATTTGATAACAGGTCCACAATTTACTTTGGTTTATTATTACACCCTCATGCAGAAGAGACAGAACATGATCAGAGCTGTACTGCTCCTGAATCCACCGCTCCAGCGCTACAAACCGCACTGCGAACAGAGATTTTTGGACCCAGACCCAGGCGAACACTCTGTAACAGTAATTCCACCTCATCATCAGTCCAAGCATTTGATGAAACATATCCCTGGGTTGGTGTGCTTATGTGAGTGTTTTCAGATCATGTTTGTATTTGCATATGAAAGGATTCTGAGTCTGAGTAACCTAGCCTAGTCACATACATGTGTCTGAAGCCTCATTTTGAATTTTTTTTTTTTCATAATTTCATGGGTGGCCTTTTTGGTTTCACCAAGTGAAGGTCTAAGCCAGAAGACATTTGGAACCAGGAGACCAATATTCAAGACAAAAACCAAATCTGTCACATCGTGGCACTGGATCAGAGTGAATTTCTCAGTTTGCAAACTCATTTCATTAGTGTCTAATCAGAACTTGAGTTTGTTTACTGATATTCGCTTAATTACATTTTTTTTGCAAAAAAAAATTGGTGAGCTCACAATTTTCCAGTTTTCAAGCAGCACCAGACTTTGACATTTCCAGTCCTGTGAGTTTAAAAACTGCATCATCAGACCCTGAGTATCCCCCCTCCCTTTCTAAAACATTCTCCTGTTTCATCCAAACCACAAGCGTGTTACTGAATGACTGATGGCTGGATGGACGGGTGATTAAATGAATATATCACTCATTTAACGTGAGCTGACATGCTTGCCCTTCGAGCGGAGTGTTGCAGTCAGTGCAGCTGGCACCAGCGCACACTCACGGCTTCTTTTCCACTTTTCCGAAAGTTTAGAGAAAGTGTTCTTGGCTGTGGCACAAGTTGGAGATATTGCGCCATAAATGCCAGTGCTTGTTTACTCAGGGCAGTAAACGCCACCGGGGCAGTTAAGTGGCCCTCTGCCTAATTCTCTGTGGGAAAATAAAAAGGGCTGTGGTCCATTGGGATATTGGTGCGTCAGTCATTTTGATTGGCAGATGGCAGGGGTGGGGTAATGAAATTGTGCTTTTCCGTAAGGCATTTTTTTCCCCTTGTAGACACAGAATGCTTGAAGGATATCAGTTATTTTCTTAAACCAGTAATTACAAAGTGCTTCCCGTGTGTGAGACGCTGCTAACCTTTAACATGGACAGTCAACCTAGCATCTATAAGCTGTTACTGTTCTTTACCAAACCAGTCTTTTTTCATTAGCGGTGTTCTCGTAAGTGAGACTCATTTCTATGACCGGCTGTATATCATCGTGGACTTCTCTTCTCGTCCGTCTATCTCCTTCATTTGTCCTGTAACTGAAGCGCCCCAGGCAACCACATGGACTGACTGATATTAGTATCATGCTGTGAAAAAGTCTGTGGCAGTCCGACTTTGCCAAACGTTTCTCTCCAAATTCATCCATCACCTCAATTCTCCCTCATTATCTGGTACTCAACAAATCTAAACAGCAGCCATCGTTCCCCGGAGTATGCAGGGACAGTATACTGTGCACAGCCTGATGGATATACCAGAGAGGAGGGGAGAGGGGAAATAAATCTCAAGCATATTCAAACAGCAATAAAAGCAAAGCGACGATTCACAAATACATTTAAAAAATGAGCCAATGTGCCATTTCCCTTTTTTCCCCCACTCTTCCTCACTGATTTATTTAACAGGACTGGCTGTAATTGACTCTCTGTAGGATCCTAATATAAAGTTATAATCTGAGTTGCGCCTGTTAGCCAGGTTTTAACCACATGTTTAAAAGCAAACACTGTGAATCACAGAAACACGGTTCTGAATGATTTCACTGTAAATGCAGGCTAAATGAAGGGGCCAAGCGTTGATTTGGTCCATCTCCTGCGCTCGCAGCTTGGCCAGTGATCACCCTCGCTTGTTTCTAGACCGAGTCGTGGGATCAGACCAATATAAAAATCATAGGGATTTATTTAATGAAGTGCTAAGCTTTGGGTATATAGTTAAATACCAGGATAGTCTAACTTTAACATGGTTTACCAGGTTTGGGTGAAGCTCAGAGTCTATTTCATGTCACTTTTCCACATCACCACACGGGGAAAGCGAGTGAGCTTGGGCAAACATGTCACGTCGTCTAAGGAAGGCCTTCGAGCTCATTTCCTGTCAGCAGAACTTTTCAAAAATCATTTCAAAATCAGCTTTCAGTTACTCCAAGCTAAGCTATGCCAAATGAAGACATAATGTGTCTGTGTACAAACATTTCTAAAGTATAGTTTTTTTTTTGACAGCTAACAGGAGAGCCGCTGTCATGCCTGTGAAGCAACAGTCCGTGAAAGTAGAGATGAAAAGATGAAAAAAAAGACAGGCTTTTTTAATCTCAGATACACAGTGATATCGAAAGGATGCTGGTGGCATCTCATAAACCCTTAATTTCTGCACCATTAAGTTAATGGATTTATTCCTGAGTTGTTTGTCTCAAAGGTTTTACAGTTCTAACCAATTTTGGCTCTGTATCCTCTTCAGCTCACACTATTAAAGAAAACAGATGCAGTTGTACACCATGAAGATGTGGTAACACACCATGGACATGCAACACATCAAGGAGTTCAAAGAGATTTTTAAGGTTTTAAAATGTGCAAACACTTACAAAATATGCTTTGCTTTACTAACTGGGTCCCATGGTGGATTTTGAGTACGCCTTAATAAATATAGATTTTGGGGCTTTTCTAATGAAAATGCAAAATACATGGAAGTGATAATGCAACTAGATCAATTTAGCACCTGAATATGTGAGGTATGAAATTTGCGGAAGCCATTTGGAAATGAAATCATGATTTTATTGAAGTTTCTCAGAATTATGATTTAATATTACCACTGTAAAGTTGGCTTTATGTTCCATATAAGAGCAGTATTAAGTATCGAGCACCACTGTCTGACAGTTTTTATGTAACCACAAAATCTCAAGCAGAAATGTATATTTTAGCTGTAAATACACTAAAAATATTCAAACTATGGAATGCCATTTGAGGCCAATATTAAATACATAAATATTACACTATTAATTAATTAATTGTAATTCATTTTATCATCCCTTTAAAGTGTTTTTCTTGCATATAGGACCTCAGAAGAGACGCTTTTAAACTGAAGACATCTCGAAGGACCAAGTCTTTTGTGGATAAAAATATAAAAGAACACTTGTAAGGATAGCAGATGAGAGCTCAGCCATCTTATCCTTCTGCCCATTTTCTTTAAAGGGGAGAACAAATTAATAAAAACATTGGAATAATTTTATAAATTCAACAAGCCCAAATGCTGAATTAAAAGCATGATAAAGCAGTCTACATTCCTGTTAAACATAATTTTATTAAAGTTTCTAGAAATTGTGACTTAACGTTACCGAAGTAACAGTATTTCTATAGTAGATATTCGCAGCTTGTTCACTTGTTATAATAACAACAGAATTAAAAAATATATACACATGTCTATGGTAGTTTAGCATTTTGTTGTATCTCACCATCTTTAAGCAAAAATAAATTATAAAATTATTATATATTAAAATTAGTTATGCTTCCATGTGTCAGTTTTTTTTTCCCCTAAAGTCCTTTTAAAATCATCACCATGGCTATCAAACTCGCCACAACATAAATTAAAATTTAATTGAAATATACACAGCATGCTGACTAACGCAATTTTTCGTATCACACACGCACATTAGCACTATTTATTGAAATGCCAGAGCCCCAAGAAGTTAATAGAGAGGTGATTCAGTTGGTGATGGAGGTAAACACATTCCCATCATATATTACATTATGTGTGTGTGTAAATAAATGTAAATATGTGACCAAAGTATTGATTGCTGACCTGTTTCTCACTCCTATACTCACATTTTTCTCAGCCTTTTCCAGACCAAGTCCAAATGAACGAGATATCCCTTTTGAGCAACACCATGACTAACAGGAAACATCGTCAAAGTGTGCGTTTCACAGGAATCTCACCATATTGCAGACAAATATGTTGGCAAGAATCCAAATGAAATGCATTAAATGCATCTATCCAGTAGATTGATAAATATATAAATTTATTGAAAAAGGGGAAAGGAAGTGCCTCCTCCTCCACATGAAAGTGCAATGTAAAACATTTACGTATTCTTATAATTCGATTCCCCAGTGAAAACTTTAGAATGAGGGCGGCTGGATTCGAAATATATGGGCGCATCAGGGGAAAAAGTTCATCTCAGAAATTCCATCTCAGATCTCATTTTGGCCAAAGACTCTGTCTAGTGTCAAGCGCATGTGCGTTTTATAATTCACGGGGCATTTAATAGATATGTGTCTTTGAACGCAGGACAAATTCTGCACTCCTCACACGAAGTTCGGGCTTTGGCTTGCTAGCTCATTACCACAAGCTTTATTTTCCTAACCAAGGCTGCAGTTTGAACCCTGCTGAAAATTATTACCACCATATAACTCATTACCGTACAAGCAAAGAAATAAGGCTGTAATAAGACGGGATGTATGACGTACACTGCTTTACTCCATCACTAGTATGCATTTACATCCACTCAATAATTAAAACTATCTATCAATAGACAGTGAGGGGGAACAAGTTTTTGGACACTTCTGTTTAAATAAATCAAGTTCTAGATATAAATTGCTCCTGGTGTCATTATAAAAAATGTTCCCATTGGCTGGGAAGATATCACTCAACAAGAAGGAATCATGGTGAAGGTGAAGGAGCTTCCTAAAGTTCTCAGGGACAATATTATTATTATTAGGGGACAAGCACCGACAGTGCACAGGCAATCTATTGCTATTCTATGTTTTCTTCTTCTTCTTCTTCTTCTTCTTCTTCTTCTTCTTCTTCTTCTGCTTCTTCTGGCTAGGGTGCCTATGGCAGCCCATAGAACCATCTGGTAAAAAGTTGTGAAATTTGGCACACTGATTACGGAGAGTCCAAGGAACATTCTGACCAAATTTGGGCCAAATGTTGCCAACAATGTAGCACCACCATCGGTTCAAATTTTGGGCCTAATTTGGAAGTACATGTATAGTCATAACTTTTGAACCGTGTGTCCAAAATTTAAAAGCCAGGCATCTTTGGATTCCCTGGGTCAAGACGAGTTCAATGAGCCATGTCAATTGATTGATAATGTCAATTTCCACCCAATTACATTTTCCGCCATCATAGATTTTTTTTATTATTATTTTTTTCGATACTCCTCCTACAAATTTTGTCCCACCAAATTTGACATACATCATCTTCAGAGTAAGCCTCACAAAAGTTTATCAAAAGAATTTTGAATAGTCCAAAGGGTTTGCCCGTAATCTGCCAACGAATCTGATGGGAAAGCCGCCAAACAGTAAGTGAGGCTGTATCTCAGCAGCAATTTTGTGCACTGACACAAAACTTGATAGGCATCTTCAGGACCATGACCTGAGGCTATAGAACAAATTTTGTGATAGTTCCACCTACTGGTCAAAAGTAATAATAACATGCTTATAATCTAACTGCCATTTTTGCTACTCCTCCACTAAATTTTGTACAATCTTCACCAAATTTGGCTCAACTTGACACCTGTCTAAATAATGCTGCAGGAATGCCATCTTGCTGCCCATTTCTTCACCTAGACCTTTCCTCCTACATTCAGAGAATTCCACCACTGTCCGTGGTCAAAACATACACATCATGAGTGAAACTACAAATCACTCTTGAATCCCTTTGCCTAAAGTTATGGCTCTGCTTTCCTGTGATTGCTTAGGCAACAATTATAGCATGTCTGTGAATGTGTTGCTCGCCAAATCTGGGTGCTTGGCCCCAGTATATAATACAGTACGTAGATGAAACCACAACTAATCTTTCCTGGACAAGTCCGCCACACGCTCTCAGATAAGGACGGTAAGAGCGAAGCAGCAGTCACTGAAGAGAGTTGCAGGATGACCTGAAAGCAGAAGGACAACAGTTACACAGAGAACAATAAGCACTAACAATAATGCACCACAATCATCTCATTCCTACCCCTCACGCTAAACTCCTCTGCTAAAAAAGAAGAGCAGAGATGTGTGTAAAAGTGTTTAGACAAATCCTAACTTTTTTGAAACAATATTCTCTGGTCAGATGAAAGTGTTTGGAAAAAATTCAGCTTGTGATGTTTGGAGAAAGAAGCTGCTGCTCTGCAGACGGTACTGGGACATCGAATGAAATGATGTACCGGGATATATAAGAGAAGAATTTTATCTTGTCAGCCAAGAAACTAAATCTGGAGAGAAGATGGATGTTTCAACAAGACAACCACCCCAAATATACAGCCACAATAAATCAAGAAGGCCTTGCATGGCCCAGCCAATTTCCTGACCTGAATCCTATTGAAAGTATATGGAGGATTTTGAAACTGCAAGTCCATCGGTGGGACCCTCGTAACCTTGAAGAATTGAAGATGATTTACATTTTTTTACATTTACGGCATTTGGCAGACGCCCTTATCCAGAGCAACTTACATTTATCTCATTTAGACAACTGAGCGACTGAAGGTTAAGGGCCTTGCTCAAGGGTTCAGAAGTGGAACCTTGGGATTTGTGCTGGAATTTTAACTAAAAAAAAACTCACAAAAGGCTAATTACTTCTTACCATAGACGTCTCAAAGCTGTAATTACCAACAACAGCTTTGCTACTAATAGTACTAATATTGGTTTGAATAATTTTTCCCCATCCCTATATTTCATTAAAACATATCTTTGTTTATGTTTATCAATAAATACTTATTTTGTTCATATTTATAAGTGCAAAGTCAAAATTCATGAGTGTATGACGAGTGTATCAGAGTAGTCATTATGAAAGCTTCAGAAAAAACTGCTGGCAGATTTTTTTTTTTTTCACCTTTGGAGAAGAAGTGATTTTGTTACTCGAGTCTTTTTCTCACCCGTGTCAGCCCTGCCACCAGCATGGCAGAAAGCGGAGCAGAACGTACTGCTCTAGCAAACACAAAGTGCAAGATAAATCATTTGAAAGAGTGTAAATCACTTACTTAGCACCAGCATTACAAACGGCTTTGAGCTGATGGCCAGCACCTGCTTTCATGCGCCCATGACACCTCAGGTTCAGGCACATTGTCAGCCAGGTGAGTAAATCTCGAAAATGAATTTGCAGCACAGGAATGACCAACATTTCATAACAGAGAGATATGTTCAGTAGTGATATTTGCATCATTTTCACATGGTTTTATGTCATATTCAGGAATTTTATTTACATATTTACAGTATTTTCAAATGGCAGTGTTTGATTAGGTATAGCGATGTTTAAGTACTTACTTTTTTTTTGCGTAGCTATGAAGGTTTATTTTCCCAAATATCATTAGACTTCCATAAATAAAGGTGCCCTGGAAACACCTTAAAACTAATTTCACATGATAAAGAAAGTTAATTATGTACAAAATCATCACATGATTTTTCCAACGATTCGTTTATTTTCACGTGCAATTTTTTTCCCTGCAATTAATTTATTTTCAAATGATTTTTTTCCAATTATTAGTTTATAATCACATGAGATTTTACACAAATTTTTATTTTCACATGTGATTTTTTCCCCAATATTTACTTTCATATTTTTTTCCAATATTCACTGATTTTCAGTTATTATTTTTCCAACGATTTGTTTTACCATGTGATTTATGTTTCCCAATAATTCATTTTCACATGTGATTTTTTTACATATATGATTTACTGATTTTCATGTGATTCTTTTTCCAATATTCCATTTATATACTTGTAAAATTTAGAGTGATTCCTTATTTGTGATTTTCTTCTAATTATTCATTTATTTTCATTTTTTTTCCCAATGAATCATTTTATTTCACACGTGATTTTATTCTAGTACTTCATTTTTTTTCAACTGTCCAATATCCAATATTCCATTTACATTCATGTAATTTTTTCCAGTGATTCATTAATTGCCGTATATGATTTTTTCTAATGATTTGTTTACTTTGACTTGTGATGTTTTTTCTCCAAATATTTTTTTTTATTTTCATGTGGTTTTTGTTCCAATGATTCATTGATTTTCATGTGATTTTTTTTAACACATGCTTTATTTATTTTCACATGTGAGAGTCTTGGGTTGCATCACGATCCAAACGCTCACCTCACAGTCATACAGTGAGACGACTGTTAACTGTAAACTGGGAAAGCTGAATGGAGATCTTTTCATTGTGTCAACAAACCTGAGTGTAATGGCTTCTTTAGCTCAACTCTGTGTCCATTCAGCGTAGTGTGACAAGAGGCAGGAAATCGCGTGCGGCACAGTTTGCAGAACGCTTTGGGGCTTTGTGCCCACATCCACGTGGTACTATTCAGGTGCCGTATGGACGTCAGTGAGACAGATGCCAGTCTCACCACAGTGTGGTTATTCATGCGTTTGAATTACACCTGTATCCCGAGTGGCCTGCTGAGCTGTGCACTTTATTTGCACAGCTGCTTCATGCTGGAGCGCCGCAGGGTTAAATACTGCCCTCAATTGTCCGACCTTAACACTGAACTCATGACCCCTTGCCTCACTACACGCAACAATCCCTTACAGAAAAGTCACACGATCGTGGAAAATTACACCTGTGGTTTTTAGACACTTCACATGTTATGGTTCACACATTTTTCATTTATTCTCACATGTAATTTTTTCATATGATTCATTTATTTTGGCACATGATTCTTTTATATGACTCATTTATTTTGACACATGATTCATTTATTATTATATACATGTGATTTTTTTCACAATTCATTTATTTTCACAGGTGATTTTTCATTTATATGATATTCATTTGACGTTATTCACTTATTTTTCATATGATTCATTTATTTTTTACACATGATTCATTTATTTTCTCATGTGATTTTTTTCATATGATTCGCTTATTTTTACACGATTCATTTATTTTCTCATGTAATTTTTTTCGTATGATTCACTTATTTTGACACATGATTCATTTATTATTATATACATGTGATTTTTTTCACAATTCATTTATTTTCACAGGTGATTTTTCATTTATATGATATTCATTTGACGTTATTCACTTATTTTTCATATGATTCATTTATTTTTTACACGATTCATTTATTTTCTCATGTGATTTTTTTCGTATGATTCACTTATTTTGACACATGATTCATTTATTTTCACAAGATATTTTTATATGATTCATTTATTTTATCTTTAATATGAGAGCCACATTAGAAAGTGATATATTGATTTGTTTGCTTTCTGTATGTTTGATGGGTTGTTTTCTTTTTTCTTAAAAGAAAAACGTTTTTTTAAAAAATAATGTTTCTGCTTACCTTCTCCCAGCTAGGTGGTAATTCATTAAACTAATTTTGGTTTTAGCTGCCCTTCCAAAATATATAACACACACTAGGCCAGTATTTAAATACGGACTGACGGCCAATTCGCTCAGCCACTGTGTATCATGTTAACGCTGATATAGGGCTACGAGATTGAGGTATGTACCTCGGGCTATATGACTCATTGCCAGCTTTCAAGACTGTTCGAATTGTTTGTCACATTCTTGGTGTCGGACAGAGCGACAGCCAAACGTAACCTAACACATAATTCCACGTGCAGGCAAGTTGACAAACCACAAAGCAGCCCCAGACAGAAAATTAGGAGGGTGAAGCGGCCAAATTACACTCGGAGAGAAAAGAAAAGTTGTTTCCTGTAGCGCGTTTGCACTTCTCTCTGACAAAACGTTAAAGCGAAGAAGTGCATTATCAGTTCTATTTAAGGTAAACCAGTGTCTGCTCGTAAATATCATGTGTTGGTCTTGACACTTGCGCCCCTAAGTGCCATCCAGCTGTAGCCAAAACAAACAGCGGTAATGAGTAGCAGCGCCTGGTTAAGAGGCCGGACCCAAAGCCTGGGTCTGGCCAGCGTGCACACACTGAGAGGCTGTCATAAGGCGGGTTAAAAGACTGACTGTTCCACACACACACATATACACACCACCCCCGTCTGCAGACCCAACTCGTTCCCCACATCACCTCACACGACACGGCGAAGATGTCAGGAGGGAGGGAGGGCACATCATGTTCAACAAGTAGATCTTGTATTTGGACATCGACTCTGGGGAGCGAAGGCGTGGAAATAACAAGTGGAGATTTATTGCCTGAGGGGTTTGTTTACGTTGAAAGAGGGAGCTGAGTACATCGGGCCAAGGCGCCATTTGCATAATGCATATAAAATGAGATCCATCTTTGCCACACGCATGCCTGTGAACCCTCGTGGGTTTTTATTAAGGAAGTAGCCAGGCTCCGAGAGCGTCGCTTGGACAACAGAGCATCTAGCACTATTTAAGAAAACAGCTCTGAAGAAGTGAGAACTGTGTGCAGTATACGTACACGGAAGTCAGCATTTCTGGTATCTTACGTTTATGGCATTTGGCAGACACCTTTATCCAGAGCAACTTACATTTATCTCATTTATACATCTGAGCAGTTGTGGGTTAAGGGCCTTGCTGAAGGGCCCAACAGTGGCATCTTGGCAGTGCTGGGGTTGGAACTCAGGACCTTCTGATCAGTAGCCCAATGTCTTAACCATCCAAAAGAAATATGACTATATAGTGACTGTATATACATCATAAAGGACTGGGCAGCCAGCCAGTCATGTGGCAGCAATGCAGGGCATACAGTCATGCAGTGCATGTGGTCATGCAGGTCAAGAGCTTCAGTTAATTTTCACATCTAATATTAGAATGGGGGAAAATCTCAGTGACTTTGACAATGGCATGGTTGTGTCAGTTTTTCAGAAACTGCTAATTTCCTGCCATTTTCACACACAATATTCTCTAGAGTGTAAATAGAATGGTGTGAAAAACAAAAAACATCCAGTGAGCAGTATTTCTGCAGGTGTTAACACTTTGCTGATGAGAGAGGTCTGAGGAAAATGGCCAGAGTGGTTCGAGCTGAACAGGAAGGCTATGGTAACTCCAATGATCACTCTTTATAACCATGGTGAGCAGAAAAGCATCTCAGAATGCACAACATGTCGAACCTTCAGGCTACAACAGTCTGAAGCTACAGTGGTCACAGACTCACCCAAACTGGGCACTTGAAGATTGGACCAGGTGACCTTTGTCTAATCTTCAACAGTCCAGTTTCACTGGACACTGTATTTCTGTGCATAGGAGAACTCTCAGGCTTTATGTACTCACATCATGAGCTCAAGCTGTGGTAAATTTCAACCTGTCTCATGAAATGAAATGAAAATATTAGGATTCCTGCTGTGAAATAAAATTAACAGTATAAAACAACGGTTGCAAATGTAAAACATTGAGCTAGAATGCTGTCCAAGACGTAGGACAATTCAAGCCATGTTTTCAAAACCAGTCTATAAAAGGTGTTTACCACTGTTAAGAAAAAAGTTTTAGCCCCTCCCTTGGTCCATATCTGTCTGAACCTATCAAGCTCTATATCTCTGACATAATGCTGACATAATACACATCCATCATCAAACGAGCATTTAACAGCCTTACGTTGTTTCTCTTTGCCAGAGCAACATGATCTCTATAAATGAGTGTGGAGAAGAAGAACAACCACATGTTAACGCCAATTCCATAAAAACCAGAGCGAGAAAATATTGCTGTTGTCATTCAAAGCACTAGGATGCGTCAGGTAAAGTAGGCTCTGGAGATGTGACTTGAGAGCAGCAAGGAAGGATTTCTCTTTCTTTTTTTTATGGTTTGTGGTGTTTACGACATGCGATTATTACACCCAGTGTGCACATTGATGAAAAAAACCCATCCCTCTCTATGGTTAACCAACAAAACCAGTGAGGTCATTTCCACCCCACGCCTCAGTGGCTTCCTCTGTGCCTGCCATGCCGGGTCGAATGGGAAAAGATCCCACTGGGCACGCTCAGTACAGGTGTGAAAAAGAAGGCCTCAGTTAGCCATTTATTTTGGGCGCTGCTGGTTCGGCGAGTTATTTTTAGCCATGAACAGTTCGATGTTGTGCTGCATTTCCTTGGCAGTGAAGAGAAACACACGGGCCAGCTCTGGACGCCGGCGTGACTGAGCTCTATGACAATCTGAAGCGTCTATTCAAGCCATACTTCTTATTTTTAGGCACAGGTCCACTTTTAGTGCTTTTAACAGCATCGGTGGGAATCTTCATTTGTCTTGTATACAGGAATAAAGGAAACACTATAGGATTATGAATTTATCAACAAATCAAGAGCATTATACATCTTTCATATTATACACTGCAAAAAGCAGAACTGATAATATTTCTGTCTGGGTTTTAGTGCAGAAACGGGCTATTGGACAAGAAGAACAGACCCGTCACCGCGATTAACAGCTGGGAACAGGTAATGGAGGTTGAAGGCTTCCTTTGGATTTCTCCAAACATAATCCTGTCCAGATGGAGAGAAGTGTAAAAGACAACTCATCTGAGCTAGCGTCTTCCAATCTTATGTCAAGGTTTTAGCAGGTTATGTGTTTTTGCGCACTGGAGAGCTCTGTCACAAGTCATGAAGCTCAAATTTTTTACAGATTTTATTAAGAGCGTTAAGTGAACTGATTCTAAACTGCACGTCAACTGATTTGTATCTATCTTTCAACAAACAGATATAAATGTTATCATTAGCGTTCACATAGACATCAACAACCATTCCTTTTTTGGGGGATTTATTTTCTGTAACAGCAGCTCTGACAGTAGTGTTAAGTAGCTTAAAATCACGGGTTTATTTAATGCACTCATTCTAATACGTTATTGTTTCCACAGCAACGGCTCATTTACAAGGATTACAGACAAATTTTAAAAAAGTGTGTGTGATTATTAATACAGTGAAGTTTTCTGTAAGGAGATGTTTATTTAACATTTATGGAAGGAGTCTCCAGTGTGAGCACTTTGTAACAGTCAGAGGTAAAGCTGTAACTTTAAGTTTCCTGACATCTTCAGGACAAAAGACTTTTGTGAGAGTTTCACGCTTTACAGTTTTACAGAGAGAAAACAGAGGCTGGTAAAGTAAGTGAGAACAGGGACTTGTTTTGAATGTAACTATGAGTGGATAAAAAAAAAAAACATCATTCTTTAATAAATAAAAATTGTAATTATTGGTAAATTGCTGCGGTGTAAGAGGAATAAAACTACTGTGATAGGAAAATAACTTCACATCAACTCCTTGCTGATTACTTTCCTATAACAGGACAACACAGAGTGTTTTATTCCTTACATATAAAGCAGAAACGCAATACTGTCCTCTGAGACGAAGTTCCTTATGGTTTTTGAAAAGGAAAACACTGAAAAATGCTTTAAGGTGCCAGATGTAGCTTTTCTACATAAAGTTACATGTTGGTTATAATTGATATTAACACAAATGAGATATTTCCGTAGCTTGTGCTTACTTTTCAAGACTATTCTGAGGTTTGTTTTTGTTTCCAATTTCGTATTTAGGCGTTGCGTTACTTTGTGTAATTGTTCATCCCGTTTCCAACTTCATGATTGTCACATAAATCGTTTGGTGTCCACCGTTTTTATGGTCAGTTCAGCCATATTTCAGTCATCGAGCTATGTAGAACACCCATACACACACACACACACACACACACAGATTAAATGTGCCAGTGTAATGTGATGTGCAGAAGAAGATCTGAGCTGCAGACGTTATTGCTCTGAATTGCAGTTCTATTCAATGGGCTGTGCTGGTAGGAAGCAGAGGCAGTAAGAGAAGCAGTGAGAGCGGGCAGAGCTCATGTTATGCGTCTGACAACAATCTGGCATCGTGAGCTTATGGCACCTCGCAGACCCACCGCATTGAGTTTGTTCAGGCTGCGTTTCCTCAGGGGCCGCTCCTAACGCCATGGCAGTGGCTCATGGGAAACACCCACACCAGCGCCAGTTTTTCCTCTGGAGCTAAAAGTCATCTTAAGACGTCGTGCCGGGTGGAAAATCTACCCGAGTGGGGGTCTGTTGTATTTAGGATCAGTTGTTCTTCGCTGGATATTACCACAGCGCAAGTGCTCTCCTGAGCTGGAAAAGGAATCCAAGAAAACATGCTGGAATGTGCCGTGATAAATTTCATGTGGCATGTTGGGATAACGTTTATACTCTATGAGCTTGAAAGTTCAACATCATCGCACATATGTTCTTTTTCTTTTCCATTTTTTTTTCTCTATTTGACTTTGTTACTCAGCCGGGTATCATTTTAACCAATATTTACGCAGATGAGGATTACTCAGGAGAAATTAGCCAAGCTTCTTCTTGGTGGTCCATATGTGTCAGACAATCTGACACCAAATTAATCGCCGTAATTAGACTATTGCTCCCTTCTGGATGATACATGACGAACACTCGAGGTATCGGATATCAAAGGATAACAGAATAACACGGCCGATGACAGATTTTGTCCACACATCAACATTTCATCTCACAAATTAGGCCTTTGATTTAATGAAAACACTGTGATACTTTATAGGGTGTCAGAAGAATCTCACGACGCAGAGTGGGGGTTTATGGGTAAGCAGGCGTGCAGTGGAGAATGCTGATTGGTCAAGGGGAATTTAAAGTGCGAAGCTTTATACCAACTCTAGCTGTCATTATAATGGTTAATTTAATCAGCTTGCAGGATCACAATTCAATTTAATTCAATTCAGTTCAGTTTTCTTTATATAGCACTTTTAACAATGGATGCTGTCACAAAGATTTATCCCTAATGTTCAAGCAAGGAAAAACTCCCTGAGATGACATGAGGAAAAACCTTGAGAGGAACCAGACAGATTCTTCTGTCTTCTAAGACAGTAAATGGCTGTAGATGATTTTTTTTTTTTTTTTTTTTTACAAAAACCATAATCTAAAGCATACATCATTTCAGGTCTTTATACTTAGCATGCAAACTGACAATCTCATTGTACGTACAAGGAACCTTGTGCATATGACAATAAAGTTCCTGAGTCCTGTGGATTTAAACTGAAGTGCTTCAGTGCACAGATTGGACAGATCGATTATAAAGTACCAATACTTGTTTCTTTTTTCTTAATCTTAATATAAGAATATCAATACTGTGAGCTTTATTTTTAATCAAACTGAAAACAAAAATGTTGTAGGACATAATATTAGTGTACAGGAACTACTTCTTCTTCTTCTTTCACCATCTCCTTCCACCACCTGTCTGTTTTACACACATACACACACACACACACACACACACACACACAACAAACAAGAGAGTGAACACATATTTTAAGGAATTCATTCATTCATCTCCAGTAAGAGCTTTATCTTCATTCACCCTGGATGAGACACCAGACCTTCACAAGGCACCACACACACACACACACACACACACACACTCATTCAAACTCCCAACCCAATCAGGAGAACAACCATGCCACACTATAAGGAACATACTCTACGTATCAGCTCAAAAAGAAAATCAGAATTGTCCACCCAAAGCCGAGACTTCTCTTTTTTTCCACTTTTTCTTTTGTGTAAATTCTAGTTTAATATATGCTAAACATGACCCCTAGTGTACACAGTCACATTACACCCAAGTGTGAAGGCAGACAGACAGCATTTTTGATTGAGTCCAGTTTGATCGTAGTTCCATTTTAAAATGTTTATTTAAAAAAAATCTCAACTAAACAGATATTTAAAATAAACCTGAGCTGTACTGAAATCTATCATCACTTCTCACCAGAACTTTTCAAATTAACTGAATCTGATTCCTTCACTTGCATCACAGAGTCATTTCTAAAAATCAAACGCATCACATCTTCACTACAGAAGTGCAGGGGCGACCTCATGTGGTCCACACGGCTGCTGGAGTGAACCTCCTACTTCGCCAGTTATATTATTATTTATATTCTACAAAGATGAAAGCTTGCTACTCTGTAGACCAACGATTACAGCATGAAAATAAATCCTTGCTTCAGGATTCACTCCTGCTACTCCTGCATACAGAGAAAATGCCACCAGACCCACTGTAAAATGTGGTGGTGGATTATTGATTCTTTGGCTGCCTCTGCCAGGAGGTTATGACTCGGCTCTAGATGGATTTTTCATCATGACATGAAACAAACATCTGTGTGTCTCCAACCTTGTAAGTCATTACAGGAAGAGACTCAGTGATGTTGTTAGTCTCTCCAGAGGAGGCTTCGCCAGGTAGTGACTGTGGGATGATGATATTTTTTAAACGAGTGCATTGCTAAAACAACCAAAAATAAAATGAAATATAAAGTGGCGATATATCGCAACTTAATTTGTTTACGATCAAAATATCACCCAGTGCATGCCTAATTATTCATCTATATTAATTTCTTTAATATTAAATGAATACACAGAGCAAGAGAGAGAGAGAGAGAGAGAGAGACAGACAGACACAGAGTGAGGAAGAGGAGGATGAAAAAAGAGAAAGAGGAGAAGGCAGAGAGAGAGAGAGAGAGAGAGAGAACGGGGAACAGATAGAGACACACAGGGAGAGACAGAAAGAGAGACAAAGAGCGATCATGAATGAAATGATAATAACTGCGCTGATACTCTTATTTTACACTCCTCCAGTCCGCTTGGAGGCGCTACTGCACCATAAATGCTGGTTTCCAAACGCACCAACGAAGAAAAAAAAACAGGAAGTTAGCTAGGAGGGTGCTATTGTTTATTTTATTTATTTATTTTTTTTGGTAGTTGTTATTATTAAGTTATTATTGTAAACTGCGTTTCATAGTATTTATATTTTGGTGAGTAACAAGGAATTGATTTGGGAATTAACTCGTTAACGGAATATAAATTGGCAGTTTTGCTAACTTGCTAACTTAGCTTGCTAATGGGTGGAGATCTGTCACAGACCTCTAATAGAGATTTTTATTTATCGAGCTGAGGAATGTTTTTGTGTTGCAGGTTCGTCTAATGTAGTTAGTAACTAGCGAGCTAACAGCTGATAAATATTATTAGCTGTTAGAATAACCACTCAGCTAAATGATTGGCCTTTATTCAGTCCATTTCTTTTATCTTTTATCTGCATATAACTAGAAGTTTTAACATTTCCCTGCTGTACACAGAGAGGAATTTATTATTAATGTCCAGTTAGAGGTCTGATCTGAAAAAAGTTGAACATAATAAACTGGAAATTTGAGTGTACAGTATTTGTGTGACTCTTGGGCTGATCTGTTTGCTCCAGCAGAAATTACTAATCCCAGGCACTGAGATAATGGACGCTGCCAGCCGGAAAGACAAACCCAAGCAGAAGGAGACGTCTGTACGAGGGGACAGAGCGAAACAGAAATCTGCTCAGCAGGAGCTCAAGCAGAGACAGAGAGCAGAGGTGACACGACTCTGCTTCAGAGACCCAGCTTTGATTTGAATCTGGATTCAGGTTTACTCTTTTGATGAAAATGCATAACAATCATTTTCTTTCTAGCTAACAAATCTACAGCAGTCCAAACTCAAAGGTTTTAGTCAATGAAACTTGCCCTCAGATGCTCTTGTTAAAAATTTCCAGAAACACAAATGAAGTAATTTCCTGAGTTTTAGGAAATCCAGATTGCTTTACAAATGCACATTGCCATTAAAATCTTCCTCCTTCTCCATTTGTGGTTAAATGGAGTCTCTAATATGCAGCAGCTCCTTCGTAACAAAGTTATGTGACTTTTTTTGTTTTTTTTATAAATAATGTTACTCTAATGCTGCCGTCATGTCTTATCATAAATAATGTAATGACGCACATGAACGTGAATTAGAGAAACAGATTTTTTTTCTGGAGGAATCCAGACACTCGTAAAGTCCTGAAACTTGAACAAAATGGTGATGTACAAAAATGATACACTTTTAAGAAGGTCTATCTTTAGTAAAAAATAATGCAATTTTTTTTTTTTTTTTTAAATGAAGGTTTTCATTTGACCTTGTATAATTATAAGTGTGAAGGTGAAGATGAGAAGAACGAAAAGTGTTTTGCCTTTGACTAGTTTTGTCTGAAATGACGTGACATTTGCGTGGTATGTTTTGAGTAAAAAGCTGAATTTTTGTTTTTATAATATTTAGTAGAGATGACACCAACCCCATACCCAGTATTGTTACACCAGCAAAAAAAAAAAAAAATCAGATGGATCAGACATTTGAGAAAACATCAGATATCAGAGTCTGCATTTAATAATTAATTAATTAATAAAGGCAAAGATTGGAATCAGTTTTGGAAAAGACATTTATTTTTGGAACTGGAAATGTTTACATATAAAGAGACTTGACTGTTTTATTCTTTAGTCAGGAGTGATTTTATTATATTTATACTTTAAACTTAATATATTTATAGTGTAAATGATTTTTCTTTGAAAGAGTTTAACTGTAAAGTGTTTCAGTTAAAAAAAAAAATCATTTTAAAGCTTAATAGTTTTGTAGAAAACAATATCAGTATCGGGTAAAGCCTCAAGGTTTCAGGATCGTTATCAGAAAAGAGAAGGTGGTATCATGCCGTCTCTGTTATTTTGATAATTTAGTATTCAGTTATTGCTCTGATCGAGATAAAGCACTTACTGAAAGTGAAAGAGTTTAATTTTCATCAAAAAAGAAGTTTGTATGTCAAAATAAATTTTTGCCTTAGTCAAGAAAATGAACACTGTCCTGATTCCATTTAATTATTTATTTATTTATTTTTCCAGCGTCAGTACAGTGCACTGAATATCGTAGCAATCTGTAAGCAAGTGGTTGAAGTGACGTCATCGTACGTTCAGATGATTACGTATGTTCAAGTGCAGGTTTCGTGTCACGTCATGTGAATATTTCAGACCCCTTACTGATCCACACATACTCACCCTCACCTCAATGCACTTTCCGAGTTACATTTTGAGAAAATTCACACTAACGTTCAGATGTGTGCTGCATTAACATTCCTCAAAAACATTTTATTTTTCTTTTGCGATCCTGTTACAGATCTATGCCCTGAACAAAGTCATGACGGAACTCGAACAGCAGCAGTTTGAGGCGTTTTGCAAGCAGATGCAGTCGCAGCCAGAATGAAGACGTGATGTGTTTAAAAGCAAAACGGACTGATGAACTGCAACCCTACAGCATCTTACACACCACACTCCTCATGTGCAGAGTCTTATATTCAGTTATTCAATCAGCCAATCATGTAGCAGCAGCACGGCGCATAAAATCATGCCGCCACACATCAAGAGCTTCAGTTATTGTTCACATCAAACATCAGAATGAAGTTCTAAAGAGTGATTATATAAGTCACTGTAGACTTCTTGTCAGCTCAAACCAGTCTGGTCATTCTCCTCTGATCTCTGTCTCATCAACCAGGTGTTTCACCTCGGAGATTCCTCCACACACCAGCAGTGTGCAGCGGTTTGTGAAATACTCACACCAGCCCATTTGGCACCAACATGCCACGGTTAAAGTCACAGAGATCACACTTTTTCCACATTCCGATGTTTGATGTGAACATGACCTGAAGCTCTTGACCTGCATCTGCATGATTTTATGCACTGTGCTGCTGCCACATGATTGGCTAGTTTGGATAGTTGCCTAAATAATCAGGTGTTCCTTTTAAAGTGGACAGTGAGTGCATGATGCATGATTTAGGGCAATGCGTTCAGTCGATGATCATTTCATGAGCAGTATTTATACTAATGTTATGGGTCAGTCCCAAAGCGAAAAGGATCAAATGATTCCACACTGAATCTCTGTTTAGTGTGAGAAGTGATAGAAGTGACATGGAGGAAATGCAGAATGTTAAATATTGGTGCTACGTATCAACCTGTTACATATCTAAGTTTTTTTTTAAGTACAGTCATTTCCAGTGTTGATTTGTTGTGTTAAAGGTTTTCGTCAGTTTACAGAGACCACATGGAAGACAGCATGGAGAAAGTTCCGGCTGTGCCATGGCTCTCACTTGTGTTTCATTCGTGTGTCACAGAGTTTTGACGTTTCACCGATTACCACTGATGTTATTTAATAAATACTTTTTTTAACAAGAAGTAATACACTGAGCGAGATTTTACCTGCTATCAGTCAGACTCGTTTTATTTCATTCATGCAAACGTGTGGAGATTGTGTATAAACGCTGTACGTGCTCTCCTCTCATTTTCACTTGCTTGATGTATTCAGCTGTCAGATGGAAAGACGTGTTCATAACGCATGCGTGCAGCTGTCAGGAGGAAACAGCCACGTGTCCGTCTGTCATCAGAGCTTTAACTCGCTCTCAGAAGCTTTGGCCTCAGCTCTGTTTTCATTGGCTCGCTTTGCTTTGACAGACTGCCTCTGTTCCACTGCTTCACCACCAGGAGGTGCATAAACAACCGGTGTGACAGTGTTATTGTTCTCCTGGCAGGACTTATAGCTTAGTGCAAAAGTTTACACCCCCCGTGGTTTCTAACATCCTCTGTTTTACCTTTTATATACCCCAAAATAATAATAATTCTAGACGTTGAAATGGAAATGTGGGTGTGTCCCGCAGCCAGACAACAAATCCAAAACTAGATTTGCATCTCCTTGTAAGGAACTGAAAGTGATAGAGGGATGAAAAAAATGCTGAAAAGGAGAAAGAAAAAGGCAAGATGAATGCTTAAAAAAGAACAAAAGGAAGGAAAGGATTTAGGGAGAAAGAAAGAAAAAATGAAAAGTGTGACATTTGGAGAAAGAAAGTAAGCAAAAAAGAAGGAAATATACAGAGAGAAGAAAGGAGGAAAAGGAAAAAAATGAAAATAAAAGGAGGAAAGAAGGAACAAATCAAATAAAGGAGAAAAAAAAAGATGTGACATTGAAAGAAAGCATAAAAAGCGTGAGGAAAGAACTGCTGATGCTGCTGCTTTCATCTTCGGAAAACCTATAAACTGATATTTTTAACTTTTGCACATGATCATTTTATTCCTTGTGATAAAGAAGGAACGTCTTATACGCCAACTTTTTCAGCGGTTCGACTCTACTGTCTGAAAATGTTTGTGTGTAAGGATAAACAATGGCCTTACTTACGATTAGATATAGAAGACACACACCAACAGGAAACGTGTCATACATTTTTATTTGGTCATATTTTCTTTTACTATCAGTCAGGAACAGATGTAGTGTATGTTTATGTATAAGTGCTTTTCAGTCTGGCTGGTGTGTGTTAGCAGACTGTGTTTTATTATTAATAAATATGATGAGTAGAGGTAGCTGTTAGCAGATACACACATGCAGCAGTAATAAGAGCAAGGCTTTTTCCTCTCAGTCTATACACTACACCATGCATATACACTTCACGCTCTATGCAGGATTGACCTTCACATAAAAGCCCAGCCGTGTGTGTGTTTGTGCAGAATGCTAAAAGCACAGTAAGCGACTCAGATAGATTTAACTAAATAACCTCTAGATCAGTGGTTCTCAAACTTTGTGCAGCCAGGGACCACTTTAAATACAGGCTTAATCTTTGGCTGTTTATTGGACCTTTTCTTTATTATTATTATTTGTGAACTTTCCACTGACAAACTCATTACACATTATTTTATTTCATTACAATTTTCTTTTAGATTTAGAAGTTCAACTGACCAGTCAAACTACAGAAACTCAATAATACATATTTTGGTAATGATTGTGATTTCCACAAAAAAAAAAAAAAAAACACAAAAAATGTCTTCACAATATTTAGCAGTATCTGGTTATATTCCGTCTCATTTTGCATAGTTGATTATTTTACCTTGTATTAATAGTCTTCTGCTGCTATATTGTCTTTTGTGTCTTATATTCTTTAATTTCTCTCGCCTGCTGCTGTAACACTTGAATTTCCCATCTGGGATTATTAAAGTGTTATATTATCTTTAAAAATCACAGGCTATGATTCACGGTAGGGGTCTAGTGATTGGACAGTTTGGATCAATGCATCGATGGAAAAGGTTCAATGATCATAAACCAAGTTGTTGTTTCTCTCTCGGCTGCTCCCGTTAGGGGCCTGCATATTTGATTTGGAACAGTTTTTTACACCAGATGCCCTTCCGGACGGAACCCTCCCCAGTTTTATCCAGGCTTGGGACCGGCACTGAGAGCGCATTGTAACCCCAGTGGATGGGGTAGGTTCCCTGGCCGGGAATCAAACCCGTACTACGGTGGTGAGAGTGCTGTGGCCTAACCAGTAGTCCTCTAGGGACCCTAATGATCATAATTTGAGTATTATCTAAAAAAGGACAAACAGCTGGTGTGTGAAAGAAAAAAAAAGAATTATTTTTAAACCGATGTGTAAATAATTTAACATGCCAACATGCTTCTCTACGTGACTATGGAGCCCGGCTAGCTCAGTTGGTAGAGCATAGGACTCTTGATCTCAGGATCGTGGATTTGAGCATGAGCTTGAGATTCTGAACAAAGTTGGTCAAGTGTGAAAGGATGCTGTCATATCATATCGTATCATATTGTAGTAGATTCAGTGATGGATTGTTGCCTTAAGAATTGAAACCGTATCCTATTGCATCGGAACGTGTGGAAGCCTGGTTTACACTCTCACTTCAGCTTTGAGAACCACTGCTCTAGATCATCGTTAGGCTATTATCGGATCTGTGTGCCTCAGCCTTTTAAAGGTCCATAGTGACAGAGCTCCCGGTCACTCTCACTCCAAACCAGCCGTTCCAGTATTTAGTGTCCTTTCCACCGTGCTCAAAAGAGATGAAGCGCAAACCCAGGCCGTAATCAGAAAACGTGTGGGTCACCTGTGAAGAGAAAATTCTTTTCAGCACATCATGACACTGTGATACACACTGTACATTGCAGTAAGGCTGAATATCATTTCAGTTAGGATTGTACTTTCTGTTGTTTATTCTACAACTCAGATAACTTATAAGTGCCTTTAATAAATAACGCATGCGCTGAGTGATATTTACCTGTGAAATACCCATGAGAGAAATAAAACACTGCATCATGCTGTTATAAGAAAACAATCAACGAAGGGGTGATGTGATGAAGCCAAGTTACTGTTACCACCCTGAAGTTCCTATAACAGCACGTCCTGGAGTGTTTTATTCCTCAGCAATTTGCCAGCAATTACATTTTTTTATGTATTAATGAATGACATATTGTACTATTATCCGTTTATAGCTACATTTAATGTTGTGGAATGTCACTTAGCAACTATTAGTTAACAAATTAACGTTACAGCTTCACCTCTGACTGTTACAAAGCACTGACACTGGAGACTCCTTCCATAAATGTTAAATAAACATCTCCTTACAGAAAACTCCACCGTCTATGTTTTAATCCGTTGCTTTAGAAACAATAACGCATTAGAACAAATGCATTCATACTGTATAAACCTGTCTGATTTTTCGTTCCTCATTTGTTTACCAATTTTTCAATTGGCTTGGATTTATTATCAATTCATTGTTTTGCAGGGATGTCAGTTATATGGATAGATACATTTAAGAAAAAGTAGCTACATAAAAGAAATTCTCATGAGAGTGATGAAGAGTCCTCAGTTGTTTGAGTGGTACTGATAAATAACTGTAATGATTATTATAGCTCTGATTTTTTTTATCCATTTTAATAATTATGTAGTTTATTCCTGCCTTCGAGTCCTCCTTGGAAGGTCATGCGTACAAGTTCAGAGGTTGTGATTATGGCACTGTGAGTGTTGAAGCATTTTCGGTCAGAAAAAAGGACAGCATGAAAAAACATTTTGTTTTTATTTATTTTTTTGTATCAGAAATGACATTTCAGAAATTCAGAAATGAAATTTACCTTTACTGAACAGTGCAAAATTACCACTTAAATCTTACTGTCTTCTCTAGACATCACATCCATATCAGCAGCCACTGTCACTTTTTGTTATTGACACGCCCCCCGGCCTCAGAAATTCAGGGCTCATTTTTTAAAAAATTAAATCAATCAATAAAAAAAAATACAAGTTCCCGAGTTATAATTATGACATTCGGATGTGTTCGCCACATAATACTGGTATTCCTGACAGGGCTTGAAGGCAGCGTATGATACTAATACAGTAAAGTGGATTTGGATCTCGTACCTGTCTCCACGAGCAGTCGTCAATGTTAGGGTCGAGAGTCACTGTCTCGGGCCTGTACTCCTGCAGCACCTCCTTATTCTCATCCAGGAGACAAACGCTTAGCTGGTATATACAGCCACAGTCTGTTCGGCTACAGTACCTAAACACACACATAGAAAAAACAAGGTGTAAAGCTCTGCCTACCTTCTAACACTCAGAAATGCAAATATATAAGATGTAGTGCACGGGTGAAGTCCTTGTGGATAAAACAGGGCACTTTGGTCGTGTTACCAGTCCTCAACTGTGACGGCCGGCTGATTGTCCAAGTCATCAGGAGTGTAGTCTTCTGCCACAAGATCAATCACCTGACTCTTAAGACACAATCTGAAACAGTGATCATCGACAGGTGTTAACACACACACACACACACACACACAGCTTATACATGTTATAAATCCTCTGAACTGAACTCTCTCTCACTCAAAGGAGGTGCAGAAGTATTTGGTTACAGCCTCGTTGCTGAATTCATGTCCACAGTCTCCAGGCATGTCCTCCACGCACCACTCGTTTCCACCGTTCTCCGTCAGCTCCCAGAATTCCAGCTCCTCTGCCATCGGGAGAAAACGCACAACCCATTTCAGTATGTGAAAATCTGTTTAGCTGTACTGAGACATTATGAAACGCAACAAAGATATTGATATATTACCATCTCCATTTGGGTTTTTGAGAAGATTTCTTGCCATTTTTTGTATTAATTACCAGGTCCCTGTGAGTATCCTGCAGACAAAACAAACTGAAAAAGACTGGATAACACTATAATAATGCACTAATATGTTCCCCAGGAATTAATTTAATGCAGTTTGAACTGCTAATATGATTAAAATGGAAACACAAACACTGTACATTCCCTGTCATCAGATATACTAAACAGCTGAGTGAAGGACAGAGCCAGAGCCGAAACAACAACAACAAAGACACAAAGCTGAATAATGCACTGTTAATATTCATTAATAACATTAAGAACAGTTTAATAAATTAATCGTATAGAAATATATAATATGATGAGAAACAACTTGTTAATAGAAACAATTAGGCCATAGTCAATAGTGCTTTATTTAGAAAAAGAAACAGTTGGCATTATTTGTTTGTTTGTTTATTATATCTATCTCTCTATCGGTTTATTTATTTATTTGTTTATTTAGTAAATTCTTTCTTTCTTGATTAGGAAATGGTTAGTAGAAACAATTGTTATATCTGACAGTTTATTATTTAAAAAACATAAGTAGCATTGATATATTTGATAATTTATTAATTTTCTTTCATTGTTTCTTTCCTTTTTAATTTTTCACGCTGTTTCTTGTTTTAGGAAAATTGGACTATGCTGATCTTCCAGCTGAAATGATATTCGTAGCTGAACAGCTCTGGGGAAGAGCTCGCATAAAGTCTCCTGTTTACAGTCAGACCTCAGCACTTCTCCGTCCTCCACACTTTTTTCTCCTGCATCACAAAGTCAGTAATGTTGAAAGACAAAAAATGCCTGGCACTGCAGGAGTCTGCCAAGTGCTCTCTGTCCCTCTCACTCTCTCTCTCTCTCTCTCCCTATCTATTTCTCTCTCTCCCCATCTCTCTCCCTATCTCTGTCCCTCTCTCTCTCTGTCCCTCTCTCTCTCTCTCTCCCCCCTCACTCTCTCTCTCCCC
>CM040994.1:18845590-18874440 GCA_022985145.1 Pangasius djambal
CTCTCTCTCTGCCTCCCCCCTCACTCTCTCTTTCTCTCTCTCCCTATCTATTTCTCTCTCTCCCCCTCTCTCTCCCTATCTCTGTCCATCTCTCTCTCCCTCCCTCCCCCCTCACTCTCTCTCTCTCTATCTTTTTCTCTCTCCCCCAATCTCTCCCTATTTCTGTCCCTCTCACTCTCTCAGTTTTCAGTTTCAGTTTTCATGTGCTTTATTGGCAATGACAAATAATTGTACATTTGTATTGCCAGAGCAGGTACAAAGGAAGGGTAGAGGGAAAACAGGAGAAATAAAATAAAAAGACAAAACCAAATAAAAATGAAATACTAATAGATTCAAATAAACAAAACAAAAAAAATAGTGCAAACAATGTACATAAAAAAGGACAATATAAAGGCACTATATACAGAATAATTGAAAAAAAAGAAGGATAAAATGAGTAAAATTACAGAATAAAAGTGAATTTATTAATAAAGGTAAGAACAAATATAAAACATTAATAATTAAAAAGAGCGATCACAGCAATTAGAAGAGACACAAAGGCGAGGCGGATCACTCGCTGTCCCTCATATTGTTACAGAAGAGACGTATTGTTCTGCTAATATACAGCAGTCTTTATCTTCTCCTAGTAGGAGGGGAGTTTTCCACTGTCTCATAGATCATCACATGTTTGGTGTGTGTTTAATTTTGGGGTAGAATTTTTCTTGGGTATGTGTGTATTTTGTGCATTCTGTCAGGAAGTGCAGCTCTGTCTCAGATGTGTTTTGGTTGCAATTAAGGTACAACCTTTCTTCCTGTGGGAGCCATGTTTTCCTGTTTTCCTGTTTCTATCACTAGCTCGTGTCCACTGAGTCTGTACCTTGTCCAGGTGGTTCTCAGTTTTTTATCTGTCACTGTGTACAGATATTCTGCCATGGTATACTGTCTTTTTAGGGCCAAGTAGCATTGCATTTTACTCTGTTGTTGTGTTTTGGTTTCCCAATAGGTGACGTAGTTTTGTTTCATTTGTATTGTAATTTGGTTTAATCTCATTTCTTTGACTCTCTCTCTCTCTCTCTCTCTCTCTCTCTCTTTTTCTCTTTGAGCATTTTCGCACTTGGCATGCATACTTTAGTAGGCACCCAGGACGGATTCGGAGCTCTTTTGGGGTGGAGCTCATAATTTCTGTTTTGTTTTTATACAGAATTACTCCCAAACTGTCGGTCAGTCCCACACTTGCATCCCGCATACGTATGTCCCTTTTGTACATGCAGGTCTGCACAAGATTATCATATATATAGGGTTTTTTTTTTTTTTTAACTTTAGCTTAGCACTGATAAGCTGTTTGAGTTGAAGCTAGTTAAATATAAAGACACTTCCAGGTTTTACTTTCCGGGAAGTAGCAGAGCTCATTGGTGTCTCTGGTGAGTGTATGTAGCTAGTACAGCTTGATCTACCGACATTATGAAGCTGAGCACTAACATGTAAATCAAACACCCAGTTTTCACACTGATTAGTGCATATGTGTTTAACTAGTCAGCTTTAGAAGATATATATAGAAACTACCACTTCTCATCAGAACTAAAAACAGCTCTCAACAGAGCACACCCTCAAGAGACGAACTAGAAGTGACACAACCGACCTTTCACCTTCTAGTGTGGACTAGCCTCTAGAACTCTATCATCTTGAAACTTGAAACATGAAGCAACATCACAAGTTAAACCAGTGCTGTTACTTTGCATGCAGTGATGTTGATATTCCCAGGATTCCACTGAAATGAGTCCCAGACCACTGATTTCAAGAGGATTAGGGATCAGGTCTGGGCAAAAAAAAAACTAAAGTGTGAAAAGGACCTAAATTGTTAAACACTACAGTTAACTGGTCATGGTGAAAACATGGCCACTGTGTGTTTGTTTTCCTTCTCAAGTGCTTTCCATTCACTAGCCAGCCCTGCTAACACTTCCTGCATGGTAATATAAAACCTGGACATGGACATGGAGCATGAACATGAACATGAACATGGCAAGACATCAAATGAAGGCATAACATGTATACAGCAAAAAACAGATAAGGATATAAACGAATTACTCACAGAGAGGAGAGAACAAATGAAGAGTCTTCTCACACACAGTCTGACTCAGCAACTGTCCTCCAGTGTGTCTGTCTGATTGAGCTCACACACACACACACACACACACACACCAGCCTCTGCTGAACAGAAACACAATGTCACGTGATCTGTTCCTCCTCCATATCCTCTCTCTCTCTCTCTCTCTCTCTCTCTTGCTCTTCATGTGCATGTAGTTGACCCTACCTCAGCATTAATGGTGTTCATTAAGCAGCAGGAGGACATACAGAGGGAAAAGCTGAAGCAAGGAAAAAAGGAAATCAATAGCAACGCTAAACTCTACACACCACCGTTAAGAGTCCTGCATCCTCTTCTACTTCTACTCAAATCTAAAAGCAGCCGTGATGGTGATGCAAGGCTGCAAATTAAAAACAAAATGACAGAAAACAGCTACTTTTCCAAATCCATGATGTTTGTGAACATCCATTGTGTCTGTGCACATGTATGTATTTTCTCTTTTCAAGGTTGAAACAGCTCATGACAAATTGTGTAAAGGATAAAACACTCCATGCCGTGCTGCTGTAGTAAAATAATCAATGATGCAGTGGTGTGATGAAGCGGAGTTACTGTTACAAACTCAAATTTGATTATCTTCCTATAACAGTGCGTGTTTTATTCCTCTTATACCACAGCAATTTACCAGTGATTAAGTTTTTTATTTATTAATGAATGACACATCATACTTTTTATCTGTTTATATCTACATTTAATGTTGTGGAACGTCTGTGAAACGATTTAGTTCCTGTTCTCACTTACATTATAGTAAAAAGTCGTTCCCTCTCTCATTTTGAGAGAGAAAAAAAGAGAGCCTGGTGAACAAACAACTGTTTAAAGCTGCTATAACATATGTAATAACAGGAAATAACTTATCTTGCGGACATTCCACAACATTAAATGTAGCTGTAAACAGATAAAGAGCATGACATGTTGATAAATCAATTAAAATTGGAATTGTTGGCAAATTGCTGTGGTTATAAGAGGAATAAAACACTTCAGGGTGGTAACAGTTTTACATCAGGCTGCATCACAGCGTCCTGTCACAGATTACTTTCCCAACAGCACACCCCACAAGTACACTATACGGCCAAAAGTATGTGGACACCTGACCATCACACCCATATGTGGTCCTTCCCCAAAATGTTGCCACAAATTTAGAAGCATACAGTTGTATATAATGTCTTTATACATAGGGCATTACAATTTCCCTTCACTGGAACTAAGGGGCCCAAACCTGCTCCAGCATGACGATGCCCCTGTGCACAAAGCGAGCTCCATGAAGACATGGTGTGTGAAGGTTGGAGTGGAAGAACTCGAGTGTCCTGCACAGAGCCCTGACCTCAACCCCACTGAACACCATCGGGATGAACTGGAACACTGACTGCACCCCAGACCTCCTCACCAACATCAGCGCCTGACCTCACTAATGCTCTTGTATTCAATTCAATTAAATTTTTTTATTTGTATAGCGCTTTTAACAATGAACATTGTCTCAAAGCAGCTTTACCGAACATAAGAAACAGAAAAACATGCAAACAAACAAAAACATGCAAACAGTCCTAGACGTTAGACAAACTTATCCCTAGTGAGCGAGCCTGAGGCGACTGAGGCGACTGTGGCGAGGAAAAACTCCCTTAGATGATATGAGGAAGAAACCTTGAGAGGAACCAGACTCAAAGGGGAACGCATCCTCATCTGGGTGACACTGGAGAGTGTGATAGAACAATGTCCTTTCTGCATTTATGTATAGTCATGTAGAGTTTTATGTGTATATTGATTTGGAGGTTGTTGTCTTCCTCAAAGTCCAAATAGAGTTGGCCACACGTAAGGTTGGCCTCTGTCTACTGGAGCTGGCACAATCTGAATGAACACAAATCCCCACAGCCACGCTCCGAAATCAAGTGGGAAGACTTCGCTCAAGAGTGGAGATTATTATAACAGTAAACACAGAGGGGGGAATAAATCTGGAATGGGATGTTCAGAATGTGCATATGGGTATGATAGTGAGGTGTCCACATACTTTTGGCAATATGGTGTATTTTAATCCTTACTTATTGGACTTGCTGATATTTAATAAAGTTTAATAAATTTATTAATAAAGTTAATATTAATAAATAATTAATACATGCATAAAGTTTAATAAAGGGGATTAATCAAGTTTATCTTATCTTATCTTATATTTGTTCCCTGTAGAGCTGTTGGAGTTTTATTTTTAAGGCGCATCCTGCGCATCCTGCGCAGAGCCGTGTGCAGTGTGGATGCGCTCGAACGCACCCGGTGAAGACGCAGCCTGGCCGCTGTGCTCGGGGGAGGTTTTCTAGCTTTTTTGAAGCTTTGCGCTTGTTTTAGTGCCACTTCACTGTCACATCAGACCCGTTACCTGTAAATTCACGTAAATTTGGGAATTTACACCCATCGTCCTGTCGATTCCGATCTCTGTCATCGCTTGGGTCGTCGATCTGAGGTACAAACGTCAGCTTTATTTAGCAGGAATTGTACTTTTACTGCACTGCAACTCTAAAAGTAGTTAGACGGCTAGTCAGGTTAATCATGCTAGCTTACACTTGAGGTCTTGTTTATAGCTTCTTCTTTTTTTTTTTAACAGTGTTATTGCACACAACTGAAAAGCATAACGATTGCACAAACGCAGTGTCAACAACAACAACAACAACAACAAATATCAGCTGTTTACCTATAGCTGTCAGCGGCATTAGCATTAGCTAACAGTGGACAGCTGGATAAAGTTAATAAGCTGACTTTGGACAAATTATGACTCGAAACATTATGAACAATTCGAGTTAGTTATGCATTAATGATCTTTAATATTAATATGACAATAACCGTGTGACACAGCAACACACAGGTTAGCAAACATGGCTGAGTTTACGTGTCTGGCTACTTAGCAAACAGCCTTGATAGTTAGTAATAAATAATAATAATAATATTTATAAATATTGTTATAGTTATAATAATAAGCGGTATAACAGATGAGACACATATCTAAGCAAAAAAAAAAACCCAAACATATCATGTATAATTCTGCAAACTAGCCTGATTAGCTGTGTACATGTCTGCATTTCACTTAGATTAATACTCTCCTGACATGTTTTTATAAACTATAATGTTAAAAAAATAACTTAATCAGCTCCTAACATGTTTTATTGTGTCTTAAACTTTGCAGTGACTCGAAATTTCCACTTATTTTCACTCCACTTCATAGAAATGGACAACTCCGACGTTAAAACATCCGCTTTTGACTCACAGGTATGACATATTTATTCAGCATATACGCATAATTTTAAACATGTTCATCTTTCTAAGCATACATATAATTGTGAAAATAGTATCGCGTGTGTTTTTTTAAAAAAATAATTACTATTTTCTTAACGCTGCCCTGCTAAGAAGTTTGCTAGCTTGCTAGCTGTGTGTAATAACTAACAAGAAAGAAACTGCCTGTGTTTAAAATGCTCAAAACATATTTGTTAAACGTGTTCACTCGGTGTCTGTGTAGTTAGTTAGTCGAGAATTAAGCCAATATACAGGTGGTGTTTATTTTTTATTTTTAAATAAAAAATAGTTCCAGCTTGCTAGGTTTTTTTTGCATGCTAGTCACTGTTGAATGGAGCTAACTAAAGAAAGACGATTTGGGGAAAAAATGTTTTCACGAAAGTGTCACGACTTGTACTTGTTTCAGTCAGACTGTAAATTTAGGTAACATTATGTCAGTTATATGTGTGTGTTTTGTTTTTGTTTTAGTTCGTAAATCAGCCGAAGTGTTAGTTTTGTGTGAGTCTTGCTAGCATAACAAATAAACAACAAACATCACCCGTTTTTTTTGACTAGCCAGCTAGCGTCACTTCTTTTTCATTAATTTCGAAAACTCTTAAACTTCTTAAAACTTTCACATGTAGTAAATATTGACACAGTGTGAGTGTGTGTGTTTTTTTTAGAAACATAGCAAACGAGAGAAAGTTAATTAATATATAAATTACATGTTGTGTTGTATGCTAGTTGTCACTCAGTGCTGCGGTTTAGCGAGAACTAGCATCGCTTATTTGGTGCGTATAATGAAGTATATTTTAACAAACATGTTTTAATCGGTTTTAGGTGATGTTATTGTGGATGAAAAGTCTGAAATAAAGCCGTGTCATTATTATAACGCTGCATTCTCGCTTCGCTAATGTGACAGGTGGTCGCTATTAGCAAAGGACACGGTTTTATTTATTTATTTATTTTTTTCGCAAAGTGGTCAAAATACGCAAAACAGCGCATCATTTTTGGAAATCAATTTGTTTTGTAGCAACATTAAAGTGTCTTTGCGGTTCGCGGAGGTTGAACTTTTTTATGTTTCTGCGTCTAAACTGAATGTTTTGGGAACAAGAAGAAGAAGAAGAAGAAAAAAAAAAAGTTGCCGATAATCCCGTTAGCTCGCTGTAGCTCATTGCTGGTCAAATCTCGCGATATCTTACACGTACGACGCAGCGCTGCTGAATTCTCGAATCTGATTGGTCAGAGTGGTTTAATAGACGTAGTAGTAGCTTCAAATCACACTCGTTCTAATACGTTATCGTTTCTATAGTAACAGGGCGTTCATGGAGACTTGTACTGCGGGTGATGCACTAATAATAAACATAAAAATAAAAAAAACGTGTGTGATTGTTGATATAGTGAAGTTTTTTTCTGTAAGGAGACTTTTATTTCACATTTATGGAAGGAGTCTAAAGTGTCAGCACTTTTTTATTTTTATTTTTTACTGACTTAGTGACAAGAGTTTATGCACAACATTTAAACACTAAAAAAACGACAGCGTGTTGTTCTTAAATAAAATATATAATCGTCGGTAAATCGCTGTGGTATAAGAGGAATGAATAAAACGTCAGGATGTGCTGTTGTAGGAAAAGAGTCCGTTTCAGGACGGTAAGGTGAACTCGTTAGCTTCATCACACCGCCCCGTTGTTGATTATTTTCCGTTTACAGCACGGCACCGAGTGTGTTACGTATGTAAGCAAAATTTATTTATATCGGAAACGGCTCTTTAGTCGGAATAACGTATCAGCTCGTGTCCATCCTGCGTTTACATTTCGACAGCATCCATCCAAGTGCGTTATACGTGTTCACCTGTCCAGTCTGTTACAGTATAAAAAGAGAGAAATATTCATGAATGAATAAATAAATAAATAAATAAATAATTTCAGATTGATTTTAGTAGCTTTGGTCCATCCTGAACAGCAGATTTTGTAGCTATGAATTGAATTTCAGGCTGGATTTTTCTCGTCACATTGATCAGGGTGTAGCAGTCTTGTTTTTTATTATTATTATTATTATTTTTGCTTCTTTTTCCCCCTCAATTTTTGATCTGATATCGATGTCAAACCTCAGAGTGTTGGCAGTTCCCCAGGGCTGATCTGTTCCTGAGCGCCTCACAGTAACCGAGAGACTCTCTGCTGCAAGGGTTTTTGTTTTGTTTTGTTTTGTTTTTGTGATAGACTTCTGATGGTGATGAGCTTTAGGACAAGTTGTGCTGTGGTGCTTCCTGTCGTGTCCATGTCACACGCACTCACGTCGGCGGATCAGCCAGGAAAAAACACGGCACATATGATCTCGATCTGACACTTTTCTCTGTCTAATTGTATGATATAAATTATGTCTTGATTGCAGGGTTACAGTCCAACGTACAAAAGGAAAAGGACAGTGGAAGATTTCAACAAGTTTTGCACATTCGTCTTGGCCTATGCAGGTTATATTCCATATCCACAGGAGGTGAGTCGTGTGTTCTGTTTAAAAACTGCGTGTGTGTGTGTGTGTGTGTGTGTGTGTGTAAAATTACATTTGTGCCAAAAGTATTGACTTTTCAAGAAACAAACAAAAATATACAATGAGAAAGAAGAAAAACACTCTGAAACGGAAAACGGTGACCCCAGTGGCAAAAACGTAACATGGTCTTCAAATGAAGCAGCGTTCTTTGTTAACAGTTTTCATGGGTTGCGTCAAAGTTAATAAACCTCTCGTGTGGGCGGGGCTTAACAGCGATTTGGAAGTAGAGACGCTCCTGAGAGCTCATCTCGAAAAATTAGTCGTATGAGACTAACCAAACCTCAAATTTTAATTCCGAACTAATATACTAACTAACTAAGGAAGTAAGTAAGTAATTTCCACTACAAAGTACAAACACTGCAAAATCCGCATCACTGAAGTCTACAGTCAACAAACATCATTTGAACTGAGATTATTTATTTATTTATTTTTCAATTATATGCAAATTGGGTATGAAACGAGAACAAACGATTGGCTTGAACGATTCCTGGGACCAGTCCTGTGGCGCGTGGAGTCTGACGTGTGACCTTAGTTTGATGTATACGACCTCATGAACTGCATATAGAGACGTTATTGTGAAGAAAAATAAAGCTGGAAGGAAGTAGCAGAGATCGTTGGCGCCTCTGGTGAGCATACAACCCGTTTTTACACTGATTATTGCGTTGTTTAATCCGTGGTTAATTCGTTAGCTTTAGAAGGTGAATATAGTGACAACTGTATCTCAGCAGAACTGGAAAAAAAGTTGGCCAGGCCACGCCCACGAGAGAGAAACGCTGATATTACGCGAAGGTTTCAGCAGAGAATCGTGTTTGCATGGCGTAGAATGAAAATTCATTCCCTCTGTTGTTGCTCATAATCGTCATAATGACTCGAGTGTTGTTTTTAGTTGTTGTTGTTCTCGTTGTTGTCATAATCATGCGGGTTTTACGTGGTTAAGCACATTTCGCAATTTATTCTCATCCCACAAATGTCAGCTAAAGCAGCATGAAATGTCAGCACGGGTGTTGAGTTCCTACATTTTTGCACGACGGATGTGTTTCAGTTCCAGAGCTGCAGCACTTCATGTGGGGAGAACAAAGCATTTTTTTTTTTAAATCATTTTTTTAAACTCCTGTTTGTGACAAGTTACGATGCCTTATAACCACCACATGAGCAGAGAGATGAAAACTGCACGCTGATATCACACACAAGTCAAAGTATTATATAATGAACATCGCAGAAGATTATGTGGCCGTTTTCTTTTATTTTATGAAGTTGTATACGTAACGTAAACTGGTTCTCTGTTATTTTTTTTTATTAGTAATCAGAGATGGCGCCGATCCGAAACCCAGGATCAGTAACGGGCCGATACCAGCCAAAAAAAAAAAAAAAGAAAGAAAGGTGGATCAGATATCAGGAAAAAGAGCGAATTTGATCCGATCCTGTAACAAATGGAAAAGATTGGATTTGGAGCTGGAAATTATTAAATATAAAGAGACGTTATGTCAGGGTTGATTTTTTTATTATTATTATTATTATTATTGTTATTGTTATTTTATACTTTATTGTGTCTTTTATATTTGAAATGTAAGTGAAAAAGTTTAACTGACTTAAAAAAAAAAAAAAAAAAAAAAAAAAAAAACAAAGCTATGGTTTTGTGTTAGTCATGTTTTTTTTAGCTATGTATTTATTCCTTTTTCCCCCCCAAGTGAATTGCTTTCAAAAATATTTTTAAAAATATAATTTTAAAACTTATTTGTAATTTTAAAGAACATATCGGATGTGTCTCTATATCAGCCGATACTTAAGGTTTTAGTCTCTCTATCGTTTATGGAAAAGAAAAACGTGAAATTGTGGACTCAAACACAAGAACAGATTTGTAAAAATATTTAAAATATGAAATTATATGTCCAAAGCTTTCATTTGTTAGCTGTTTATCCTGATTCCCAGCAGTTTCTGTCCCGTATTTTGTTAATTAAGATAAACTTTCTGCTCGTGATAAACTGGCTTTACACTCTACGATTTTGGCAGAAATCACATATTGTAAAAAAAATTCTTTGGTCGTTGAGGTTAACTCGTGGTCTTATGATGCATAGCATGACCTGCTCTCACATTTTTGGACGTAATCGACATTTCAATTATAATCCAATTATAATCTAATAATCCAATCACAATGTTGTAATCCAATAACAAACAAAAGTGAGAGAGCTGCTACGAAGCTCGTCTAAAAATGAACCAGTAGGAAGATGGCACAAGATGACGCCAAACTCACAGGCCGGCTACAAATACGCTAGCGACGATGGTGAAATGCAAACAAAACATGTTCATTGGCAAAAAATATATATATATCCTTATTAGGGCAAGCACACTTTTTTCTGTACGAACCAGAGTGTAGTAATTTTCCTGATAAACATAATAATCCTAATGTTATTGCATGCACTGCTATAGAATGTGAGTAAGATTAAGAGTGTAAAAGTGCTGGTATTACACGATTTAAAACCGGCTTTCAGGTTGTTCTGTTCTGTACATGTACCTGAACAAGCGTTTTTATAAAACCTCCTCCGTTCTTGCAGGAGGCGCCGCTCAGGAGCAGCTCGAGTCCTCCCAACAGCACGGGTAGCACAGCAGACAGCGATGGCCTTCCCTCTCCCGATCAGCCTCCGCACAAAAGCCGCAAGAGCTTCAGCGGCTTCAAGAGGCCCGCGAACGACGAGCCAGAGCTCCACAAGCGGCCCAAATCGACGGGCTTCCTCCTCGAAGGACGCAAGAAAACCGATAAGATGAAGAAGAAGAAAAAGAAGCCGGCGGAGAACAGCAAGTCCGACGATTCTGGACCTTTCCCGCCGTTTCCCTCCGGCACCAGTGCGGAGATTTCTGCTTTTGGTCGCACCGTCAAGGAGGAGCCGGAGGATTACATCAGCATCTCTACGCCGCCTTCGTACACCGAGCGCTCCGCTCACCCCGGCACCAGCTCTCCGCTCGGTTCAGGCCCTCACGGCACCGTAGGCTGTAAAAAGGAACCGGAGGCCGAGCGGGCGTGCTGGGATTCCTCGGCCAGCTCGGGAACAGAGTCCAGAGGCGCGAGCAGGGAGAGGCTGGCGCTGCCTGAGGGAGAAGCCATGGTCTTGAAGATGGAGGGGTTCCCCGGCACTAGAACGGTGATACGCCAGGGAAAGCAGGTGGTGTTCCGCGATGAAGACGGATCCGCAGACGACGAGGACATCATGGTCGATTCAGGCAAGTTCACAGACATTCGTGTGAGGAACGTAATTACTTAAAGTGAGGGTTTGCAACATTTTGATTTCTTTTCTGATTTTAAGAATCACTTTGCTTTCCACCAGAGTGTGTGTGCAGGAGTCGAGCCTCACTGAAATTGTCAGCGGTCTTCGCAGGGTCCTGTATAAAATCACCTGTGAACGCTGAACATTTGTGACTTTTGTGGAAAAAAAAAAACTTTGACTAAATAAAAACGCCATGATGTAGCTGCTGGTGCTGTGAGATATGATGATGTAATATCGATACGCCTCAATATACTTTTCTGAGATATAATATTTTTAACGTTATCTCTTAATAATTGCAATCTAGCTGGAAGCAGCTGATTTGATGCTAAAATTCTGTGCCTTTAAAATATTTACAGATTTCCTTTCAGTGTTAAATATTTTGTATGCTTATTATAATATTTATAATATTTCTACATGCTGGAGCTGTAGACATTCGTTTATCTTGTTATCCTGCACCCACCTTGAGAAACCTGTTCAGGTTGAAACCCCTGATTTAAAGGAGCAGTGTGTAACTTGCAAAGCCCCGAGTTGCTTTAGAGCTGAACTGCGCGAGCAATTGATTGCTGCATAGATAAACTTTCACCTTCCCCCAAACTGAAACTAGTCTTTTGCCTTTTGAGGGATGAAATTAATTCAGAGCTCATTTCAGGGCCAGAAAAATGGAAAGAAAATCCTGAAATAGAGGAAAGAGATGAAGCGCATGATGTTGCAGATTACTGTTTTCTAAAGTATCTAAAGTAAAGTAAGATGTATATGATGATGAAGGTCTAGAAACACTTTTACAGAATACTAACTGCACCTTTAACTGTGTAAGCCTTTATTAAATGGCTTATATTGCGTTAAAGTTGTAGTTATGTTAAAGTGTGTTTGAAACACTTCGCAGTTTACTCGGTCGCTATGGTGTCATTACATGCCATATTTTGGTCGCATGCTGACTCCGTTCTCCGATTACAGACGACGACTCGTGGGACCTGGTGACGTGTTTCTGTATGAAGCCCTTCGCCGGCAGGGCGATGATCGAATGCAACCAGTGCAACACCTGGATCCACCTGTCCTGCGCCAAAATCCGCAAGTCCAACGTCCCGGAGACGTACACCTGCCAGCGGTGCAAAGACTCCAAATTTGACATTCGGCGCTCGAACCGCTCGCGCATGGGCTCTCGAAAGCACCTTCTGGACTGACGTCGCTCGCGCCCCTCCCCCGAGTACGAACTCTGATCGAGACAGGAGACGAGTACAGAAGAGGAAGGGCTCTGACCGCGTTATCAAACTTTTTTTTTTTTTCCCCCTTTTATATATCGTCCACCTTCCTAATTGTTTTTTTTGTTTTGTTTGTTTTTTTTTGCGTAAGGCAATCATAACCTTAGATGAAGCATTAAAGAGAAAAGACCGTACAGATGATTCAATGGACCCCGTGTTCTCGAAGACTCTTACGAGACACTTTCAGGAATAGGAACGAGGACGATGGATTGCACTTTTTTTTTTTCTTTTTTTTCTTTTCAAAAAGGGAGAGTTTGTACCCATAGCTTTGAAATATATGTATGTATGTATGTATGTATTTGTTCAGAGTGTTACGTTCAACTTGTTATTTCCTTGTGGAACTTTCTGGAATCTCAAAATGTCTAAGGAACATAGAGGCACTATAGGGTTATAGTGAAAATACGTGGTGCAGAATCTGTCCTTGAGTGAATAATCAATGAGAAATCCCTGTTCTTTTTGTTTTGTTTTTTTCCCCCTCCTCAAAGCACTGTCCTTCAAGTTGATTAAGTGTCAAAAAAAGCGACCCAAGTGGGGGAAAAAAAAAAAAGTCTCACACGATGGACGTCCTGTTTAACCCCCTCAGTGAATTTTCTTCTTTGCTTTATTGACAGAAAGCTCAGCGCTAACTGCCACGCCATGCATTTTCACACGCAGTCTGTTTTACTTTATTGTGACCTTTTACGTGAGTGATATTTGAGACATTTTGTCGTGGCTCCTACATTTATTGCCCAGAAGCAAAAACAACGGGACTATATTTTATTTGTCTCTGTTAAAACTTCCAACTGCAACTTTGTTCGTAGACGGTTCGTAGACGGCCCTGACAATGGACATGGAGTGAGCTTTCTTAAGATTTCTTACCTTACTCATTTCCACTCCACAGATTTCGCATATATTTTCCTAGATCATAGCTAGATTTTAATTCTAGATTTTTTGCTGCGTTCGACTTGACTTGGAAAGTCTGGGGAAAAAAAAATAGACTCATCCATGAATGCTAGCTAGCTAACATTTGTGGAAGTAAATACATCATAGCATCATCTCCTGATCACTAAACAGCGAACTTTATGGTCAGCGTTATAGATTCAGCCACCTACCCAGTCAACGCTGATTGATTTTAAAGACTTCCCGAGTAGGAATTTCCGTGTTTTCTGTGGTTTTTCCGAATCGGAGGTCTACTAGCTTTTTTTCGAAATACTGTAGCCAGACTTTTTATTGCACTATGCCATGCTTGCTATGGCATTCTTAAAAATAATTTTTTTCCCTGTGTGTCTTTTGAAATAATGATTATTTTTTTTCTCCCCCCGTTAAATACCACACATGACATTCTAGCGCTATGTAGCTGAATTACGTAAATTACTCTTGCTTAAGCGTAACATTAGCCGTGTAGCCAGTGTTACGTTAGGTTTAAAAGCTGGAGTTTATGCTAACAACGTTTTCATTGCTAACCACTTCAGTGTGGCGATAACGCCTGCTGTCCTGCTCAGTGTCTTCAGTGTTTGGTTTTGAACTTGTTTATAAGTTTATAAATTTATAAAAAGGTAAAACTGAGATTTTCCCCCTGCAGTTTGGATCTTTACGCTGCCTTCACATGTCCTATTTATTTCCCCACTTAGTTACGAAGTCTTTACGTTTGTATTTCACTACCTTCTGAACATTTTCCTATTGTTAAAAAAAAAAAATAAATAAAAAATGGGAGACACATAATGGTTAAAGGTGCAATCAGTGATGACTGAAAAGTATTTACGATAAACGATGAAAACAAAATCATTGTTATTACGACGTTATTATGACGTTCTTGTGTCATGGGAGATTCTTAAACCGGTCCACGTCCCCCCCCCCTTCGATCCCTGAGCTTTGTGACTCCGGAGGACTGATTTGAGAACTGCTCCGTTACGGTACTTTTAATAGCACATGAAGGCAGCATGAAGCTCATTCTCTGTTCTATAAGACTATAGAATAACCACTTTTATATATCTTCATTTCTCAACCTGTGTTTTCATTATGTGTGCGAACATTTCCCTTATCGGTGCTCCCTTGTTTGTTAAAACGTTTCTGCGATCGTCTCTTCATGCCTGCCAGTCCTTCGGTAAGCACGTACCAGTGGAAACGTCTCCAGAGATATCCTTTATTTCGATGTTCAGTAATTATTTATTTGGATAGTTTAGTTCTCTCAGGCTGTCGTTTCCAGTAGCTCGGGTGAATGATTGGCGCGAGCCCTTCGTTAGGATACGATTTTAACGCGCTTTCAGTTGCTAACCATTTCACCCAGCGTCGCGTTTTCCCGATATCAAGAGTTCAAGGTTGATTTTTTTTTTCCCCTTTCGTTTGTTTTGTACAATCGGTGCGTTCTGTTTGTATATAATGTCACCGGTAGTTCATGACTGTCCTCGCGTTTCAGCTCGACTGGGAATTTGAGGAATTGTTAGGAATGTTGGGATCTCACTGTGGTAGGCTTGGAGACGGGAGCGCTGGGCCGGAGAGAGAGCGACGGAGAAAGAGAATGAATGTTTCTGTGAAACTGATGTAAATAAAGATCTTATGAGAATTTAATGGTGATCATTGTGTGATGTGGATTCTTTTATTATTATTATTATTTATTGTTTTAAATCGGTTGATTCTTGTTTTAGTTTTATTCATTTTAATGTAAAATTATATAAATAATGTTTTGGGTGGGTTTATGGGTTTATGTATTTGTTACAAGTTTATTTCTGTTTTGAATTATATAAATAACTTTGGGGATGGATTGTTTTATTTTATTAAATTTTAATTTATTGTTTAAAAACTCTTACTATTTTTCAGGGAGTTGTTGATTCTTCTATTTAAATTTTTTAAAAATGTATATAAATTTAGCTTTTTTTCCAGGAGGAGGATTCTTTTAAACGGGGAAAAAAAATTAACACGCAGTTTGAAACTACATAAATAATATAATAATCTGTATGGAAACTTTAGGTTGTTTAAATGTTTTCTTTTTCTAAAAATGACAAACATTTACTAACTAAAAATCCCAAGCTATGAATATGCAAACTGGACATGTATCTACATATCCTGCCATCTCATATAGCTAAATATTACTAACTTGGCTAGCTGGCTAGCTTAGCTAAATGTTAGTGTCTCTTGCAAACAAATATAATAATCAGAACAATTCCATTCATTAGTAACATTATTCTAGTTGGACAGATAGCAAGGAGGATGTTCCAGCTCAGGTTTTTATTTTGTGACCTTGACGTTATTAACTGAAATGACATGTAAGTTGTGACTTTCACACTTTGCAAACAAATTTAACATTGTGTTAAACGTTTAACATTTTTCAAAACATGAATAAATTGAGTATATTTACTAATTCAAATTACAGATCAGATCAGGGGGGTAATGATTCACATTTTAATGTTTACTGAAAATTCAGATGTACAACGGCTTTGTACACGAATGTATAGAGACGATTACATTACAGATGGGAATGTTAACAAGTGAAGACATCTGGATTAAAAAACCCTCAGGGATGAGGTGAACCACATGAACGTGGTTGAGGATGCCGAAGGTGCTGAAGGAATGAGTTAATTTTTGACTTCAATGCACAACTACGGTTAGGAATTCATCCACAAAACCTTGCTGATTCACACGAGAGCGTGTTGGACGTAGCGAAGGCTCTTTTTTTTTTTTTTTTTAAGTGAGTCAGATCATTTGACTCAGCTCACCGAAAAGGTCGACTCTCACTTTCTTTAAGAGGGATGGCGATAAAAAAAAAACGAGGTTTTCAGAATAAATAAATGAGGAAGTGTCTAGGGCTGGGCAATACGATGCTTTAATATCCATATTGTGATATGGATATCAGTCAGATGTGTAAGCTGCAGAGGACACTCTTGCAACAGGGAAAAAAAAAAAAAAGTTTAATTTGATTTCATTGAAAACTTGCGAACTTGACCAGGGTAAAACACTTACTGAAGATGAACGAATTCACGCTAACGAACAGCTCTGTGATTTATTTTTTTTATTAAAATCACACTGCGAGAGTAAAATGCAGTGCCTACGTCTACAAAAATTAAAGTGGAAAATAAATTTTTTTCAAAAAAATGTTCATGTTCTGCAAGTCTTACATAAAAGAGTCGAATCAAAGAGTTGACTCGTTCGCAAACGACTCGTGTAAATGGATCAATGATTCATTCATATATTTATACATTTTCAGTAACTTTATTCTGCTCAGACTTGCTCGCTGTGCTTTAAATGATTTAGATTTTGGGATTTAACACCTACGAAGTTCATTAGAAATTAACGCAGGCGGATATAAGTAAAGGAATTGGACGGAATTGGGACGCCGTTAGCCTACACAACTGCCCGGGGTTAATTTCTGTTTTTGTAAAACAGACAAACGGAAAAGAACAATAGCGCATTAGTGACATTCTTGTACTCTTGGCCCAGTTTAGTTTCACACTTATCACAAAGGGTCAAATTATATTCAAGTACCATAACCATAACTATACATGCATTCATGACAAAAAAATAATAAATACAGTATTCATGTGATCACAGTAGAAACTGAACTCGCAGAAGGATAAAGAAAAAGAAAATCATGATATAATAACTATGAGGAGGGGTTATGAATGATACATGAACGTATGCAATACTATGTACATATAAATTTCATTGGACAATGTCACATTTCAGGGGAAAAGTTAAAAATTGAACAGAAATTGTTTCGAATGTCGCTTTTCTGGTTCTCAGGTGTGTCAGTAAACACCTTATAAACCAATAAGCGATTCAAATCCTTTGCTTTCGCTCCATATGAGCAAAAATAACATTTGATAAACGTTTTATGTTAAGTAAATATGGATAATTATGACATGCTGAATAATAATAATATACCTTCTCTATAACTCGTTCTTTGGAATAGATGTTTTATGGCAGGAAAGGGAGGAAGAAATAAAATTCTACATTGATGCACAAAACATCATACTTAAGCTTATGCATAGTTTTTGTAAAATAATAATAATAATAATAATAATAATAATAATAAAATAAATAAATAAAGAAAAATAACATTTTTACAAAACTACCTAAGTGCCCAAGTGTTCAATTCAATATATTTCCTGCCCAAATCAGATTTTTATTTGTTAGGCTGTTCACATTATATTTTTCACATACCCTGATATCCATCTAAACAGGTCACTCATGTATGCGGAAGAGGGCAGATAGCACTACACGTGAATCTACACATGCTGTTTCGTGGTCATTTTTGTTACTTCTGTTTCTGTGAACTGTTACAGAGCAACTGCTGGCAAGAAACGTCTAAGAAATGAACAAAGTCTAATCTGATCTAATGTAGTCTGATCTAATTATCACATGGCTAGAGAGAAGTGAAACTGAAAAACAGAAGTGATGTAATTATCTCACTCAGAGAGCTGTGAAACTGAGCTTATGTAACGTTTTCTTTTAGTTGCTGTGGAACAGAAGTGTGTTACAAAACCGTGTATCGGTTGTGAAGTTGAGATAACTTTCATAGATTTCTTTTTTTTTTTTTCTCCGCAATTTGGTCAACTGCCAATTCCCACCCACCAGCCAGATCTGCCCTATCATACAACAGCTTCAACCAGGGCAGATGAAGGCTTCCTCTGAGACACGTGAAGCCAGACAACTGCATCTTTTCAAACTGCTGCATCACAAGGCAGTGGAACACACTCTGAGGAAAGCGCTGTCCACCCTCTTCCGCATACATGAGCTCACACACGCCTACGATTGGCTAGTGCCCCTGTGATTTATTTTATTCTGTAGCTCAGCAAAGTCAAGGGAAAGATTTACCGTGTCGAGACAGCCGTATCAAACAAGTGTACAAGTGTCTTGATGATGTAGGCACAAATAAGTCAATATATTGTAAAACACAAAATGAAAAAGATGTGTATGTTTTGTAGATATTCTTATTTTGAAGGTGAAAGGTTTTTTTCATCATCGCTCTTGTCAAGTCAAATCAAATCTCTAGAGCGTGTATATCCCATTTCTGTAAACAAAAAAATTTAAAAACTTAGCTTTCTATGAAACTGAACATGACAGAAGTGAGAAATTATACACAATCTTTAAACTCTCGACTGCGGTTTGTTAATTCAGCAGGACGTGGGGCGTAGCTCAAACATGGCTGATTTATTTTTTTTTTTAATTCCTCAAGCACACCGACACACTTCCTCCCTGCCTTCCTGTTTTGAAAAGAAGTACATCAGGGTCTGCTCATGTTACATCAAAACCACATTCCAGATTCAGTTTCACAAGTCCTACGCTAGATCTCTACCCCATAAGTGTGCTCTGCATTCTTTTCTAAAATCTCTTCATCATGGGTATGCTACTGAGATACAGGATAATGGAAAAGTGGGCGGGGTTTACACACTCAACTTCACGACGGAAAAAAATCGGACAGCACTTCGGATTTCCCTTCAGAGGGCGTCCGTCATCCGTGTTGCGCACGTGTAGGGCAGACTCCTACGTCTCGGCGTCTATCCTGTGTGCTTCAGTATGAAAGAGGAAAATGTCAGCATCTTAAATAAAATGGAAAATCATAACTTTTTTCCACGCTATACTCACATTGCTTGGGTATCCGAAGAGCTTCGGTGTCTCCAGACAGCACTTGGTGCATGACTCCTCTGAACTGGTAGAGCAGCTTCAGGCTCTTCTCTTCTCCCACGCACGGGTCGTAGAAGCCGGGCAAACCCGCCTGAGAGAGCAGCCCAGGGGAGACGCAAGATTAGCACGATCATAGCGTTAGCAGGATATAATTCGACAGGTGGAGAAGCTGACGTAGCTCTGACCTTTGACGCCTCAGTGAGGATGAGTTTGGAATCTTTCACCAGGCACTGCAGAGGCACAGTCACGTCGATGACCTTCGCTCGCTCCTGTTTCTGGCTGGTGTCCATCACAAACTTGCCATACCAGGCGTTTAAGATGATGAGACCTGAGAGGAAAACGAAAGATTGCACAACGTGTCAAAATGACTGTTACAGTCAAATAGAGAAATAAGTGTTCGGACCATTTTGTTTTTGTTATTTAAATAAACTTCCAGTGTACACTCTATGTCCATTTCAAATTCACACACACAATGTATTTTGACTTTGTGTTTAGAAATATGAACAAAAAAGTGTTCATAAGCCTAAACATATGACAAAGATACGTTTAAAAATTAATAGGGAAAACATATTCTGACACTATATTAAAAAATATATACGTATATATGTGAAGGTTACATGAAAATAAATCAAGTTTTAGATATAAATTGCTCGTGGTGTCACTGGGAAAAAAGCTACAGAGCTTTAGACAAGACCATAAACATCCGTCAGTACATTTAGTTCGGTAATACGCAGACGGAAAGTTCATGGAACCACAACTAATCTTCTATGGACAGGTCCACCATGCAAGATTTCACAACACGCTCTCAGAATAATGATAAAAAAAATGTGAGACAGACGCCAGCAGTCACTTGAAAAGAGTTGCAGGACGACCTGAAAGCTGCAGGAACAACAGTTACACAGAACAATAAGCAACGTGTGTCACTTCTGAAATGGATATACAGTATGCACTGGAAGTATATTAAATAACAAAAACAGAAGTGTCTGAATTCTTATTTCACCTCACTGTAATTATTCTCACAATGTTGGCATCGGTTGTGTCTTAAATCTGATCTAGCCTTTTGTTAAAATCTAAACTGAGCATCCAGACGGAGACTTGATTGTGATGCGTTTTAAGTTCACCCATTTTGGACTCCTCTGCTTCGATGATTCTTCGCACCGACTCCTGCATCAATATCACCTACAAACAGGCAACACGATTTACTAATTCTCCAAAGTTCATGCACAAAGATGCCTTAAAAGAAAAGGCAGCACTTGACATTAAGGTTCTACTTGCAATTATTTACACTTTAACAAATTATCTTTAGCATTAATAGACCATACGTAAACGTAAGCGAACACGTGTTAACTGTTGTGTGTTACACCTATATACACCTGCAGTTATTTATTTATATGTCATTAAATCCATGACTAAAAACATAAATCCATATAAATTTGCATGAATCAGTTTACAGCTTGTTGTTCCTCTTGTGCTCTTGGATAACATTTAGAACTCATCATTCAGCTTCACTTATACTTTTTTTTTTTTTTTTTTTGCCAATTAACCACTGTAAACATTAAGGATTTAGTTTATATATTGGTGGTTGTGAAAATGTTTTTACTTAGAGATGAAATAATTATGAAATAAATTAGTGCGCATATTTATTATTTTTGTCTTATTTGGTTAATTTTTCCCATCCATTTACTGCATTAATCCTAAAGTTCATAGTTTAAAGTTTATAATTTAATAAATAATGTATTAATAAATATAATTCCTGGATGTTAAAGAACTGCTCATTCCATTTCCTGAACAACTTCTTGATTCATTCAATTTATTACATCCTTGTTTTATCTTGGTTGTATGTCCAGTTTTCCTTTTAGTCCGGGTTACACTTGCAATTTTTTTTTTTTGTCAAGAATTAATCACAAATTATTCATAAATTAGACCTCTTTAGTGATAAAATAAAATCCACACAAACCATCAGGACTGATATTTTTATCAACATAATCCAACAATATTAGGCTGTGTATTTAAACATGTATACAATATTTTCTAAATGACATCTTAATATAAAATTTTGCCTATTTATTAAAGCCAGTGAGTTTTTTATTCCTGTTTTTGACTGATATAACACATTAGGTCCAAGCGAAAAATATTTATCATTTATTAGTAATCTGTTTTACAAAAGGATTTCAATGTCACTTTATTAAAATCAGTGAATTAGCACATTTAAATTGTCACACTTGAATTGTTAAATTAAATCAAGCACCTTTCAATCATGAAACTATTTTTCAGTACTCACATTTCTAAAAGCTCAATTATAAACCCTGTTAAATGGATTGTAAGCATCGTCTTTGCGAATACTCACAGCAGATTCAGCCTCCTGCCTCTTCTTGGCTATATCTGTCGCTGAGTTCACTCTGTGCTTTTCCAGCTCCCTGATAACAAACACAATCACACACACATGAAAATGACGCAATCTGCATTATAAACGATCTCATTATGTTATATACAGTCAATGAAGACTCACTGTTCCTTTTGGGAGTGTACATAAGGCGTGATTATAAGCTTCTGGACTGCTAAGTAGACAACCAGAGGGCCCACGGTGGCGTAAAACACAGCGCTGGGCAAGATTTGGTCTGTTAGGTGGATGGGGAAAAGGTAGGTCTGACTGGCTCGGTTTAACCTGGAGGAGGAAAAGGAAACAGTTAACAACTCACCAAATTATACCTAAAGCAACTCTTTTTTTTCCACAATATGACAAATTTACGAGCGAAATGGCAGGACTATAGGTTTTGTCTATCGCGATTTGATCATCTTGTGAAAAGTGCGTGGTGGAAAACAAGTCGATCTTAGAGGACGACTCGCATCCCATAACACCACCAGGACTAACGCTGGAGGAAAAAAGACGATTTCGTCCCACGTCAATCTCACAAGCAATCTCAGGAAGGGAAGAGGAGGAGAAACATGACATTAAACGATTATCATCATCTATGTGTTATGCCCCAGCCGCAATTCTGCGGTGACGTAATCAAAACATCCATTAGGAAAAGTTGCTGCACTTTAGTGGATGATTATGGACAAAGAAGAATTTAGTCTTGTAAGTGATTAGTTCCGATGAATCGTACACAATCTGACCAGAGACAGAAAGCAGTGAAGCATGTAATTACTGAGAAGGAGAATTGCAAATTAAATATCAGGCTTATAAAATATAACTCAGGATAAAAGCTTTTATGTTATATAATGATATGTTATATATGTTTTTCTGGTAATTCTCCTCTTGTCTTTAGGTAAGAGAAGGAGTTTCTGTTCCGGTCTCTGCTGCTGAGCTAGACTGACCTTGCTATTGTGTGTACGTGATGTGTAAAAAAAGGCTCTGGAGAAAGAAAAAGCTCAGACACCCAGACATCACCCAGGCATTCAGCTGTGCAGACCTCATCTGTCTCTCGCCTTGTAATAAACCTTAGCTGAACCCTGAGCCTGGTTTGGATGCATTTCACTTTTGATTTTTTTCATAAATGTTAGTTAGCTGAAAGAGAAATTGCGACAATGACAGAGTGGTCCATGGAGTTCTTCTGGACCGCACATAGCGCTACAGGAATTCAGATTTAAAAGAGCTAAAACAGACATTCTGACCTGATTTTCAGAGAGACTCCTTGAGGTACCCCAATGCTGACTGTCGCTGAGAGAACGCTGTGTCTGCTGATCTTCCTCTCGGCGCCGTATTCCACCACCGTCCCAAAAAACCCAGTCCTGAACCAGAGCAAGGCAGGAGGATCAGATTAACACACATCTTCTAACATTACATATAAAAGAAAACATCATGAAATGTTGCGTATCAGGTATCAGGCCTACTTGACAGAACCCTTGACCTTGGTTTGGTCTTCATCTTGGAATTTGTACTGATAGCTCATCATCAGGTAAGAATGAGGCATGCCAAGCTGAGAAGCGCAAACAAGGAGGAATCAGTTTACGGTCTCTTGGTTGGCTATTTATTCACTTCACTGGGATGTATGCAGGGGTCACCTGGAGGGCCAGGGTGAAGTGGCTGGTCTTGGTATCTCGGACGATGCTGGTGGTCATGGCCGACTCGCTGCCCCAGCGCCACTGCAGATAGCCCATAGTGTTCTGGTCCAGGTGACGTGCCATCATGGTGCTGGCGCTCGGCCTCACGCCACGAGAGGAGAACTGCATACCGCACTGCGCAGTCACAAAACTGAAAACATGCGGTAACAGAGACGGAGAAGCTTACGTAAAAAACAGATGGAGCTCCTCAGTTACCTTGTTCTAATATGTTATCATTTCTGTAGTAACAGCTCAATCATAGAGACTTGGATGGTGGAGGATTTAACCTTAGAAGCTTATCTAAAGTGGATTACAAAGACTTACCATCGTGCAGTGACATTCCGAAACACTTTCATTCCAAAAAGAGGCCCTCGGATGTCTCCCGCCCCGAACTCTAGCTGAAAACAGACGAACAACAGAAGTTATGTCATTTAACACAAGATTATTTGTATTTATACAACAGCGCTGTTGAATCTCGAGAAGATGTTGATTCATTTTCTATAACAGCAGCTCTGACACAGGTTTATACGAATTTACTCGTTTTCTGTAAAAAGACATCTATTTAACATTTATGGAAATAGTCTCCAGTGTCAACTCTTTTGTGGTTTTCTATGTAAAAAGACAAGCTGTGTTTTTGTCTTTCGGGTGTGATGAATGGTACCTCTCCCCAGCCGCGTGTCGAGGTGACTCGTCTCAGACACAGGTTGATATTACCTCCGCCGTTACCGTTGTGCGTGGTCAGAGAGCCTGAAAGGACGGCCGTATCCGTTGTGGTCAAGGGGGCCTGGAATGTAAGAAAACATCAGGTCGCACTCGACTCGTCATACATGTGTATGTATGCATGGTGCTCATATGGCTTTGCTTACTTCAACAGATTGTGATATGTGCATCCTGTTGATCTCGATGTGAGGGAATCCTCCTCCTGGTATTTCCTCAAAATCTTCTTCTTCATAACGATCAAACAGGTCTGTGGCGTCTATTCCTACACTGATGGTTCCCTGAATGAACACAGAACAAAGGATTTTCACTCTCATTTTTTTCACACTTTCATTTTTCCTTGGTTTTCTCCACTATTTGGTCAATTTGGTGACGCCAACCTCTGTATCTTTTTGGGGACCATGCTGCATCATGGGGGAAAGTGCTGTCTGCCCTCTTCCGCATTACACGAGCTCACAGACGCCCATAATTGGCTTGTAGTGCTGTGATTGACAGGAGAGAGAGCTCTAGAAAGCACAGCCAGTTTTGCTCTCTAGACTCATCTGGATTCAAACTCGCGATATCCCGATGATAAGGTGGACACTTTTTCTGTTGGGAGCTCATTTTCACTCCGAAGTTTGAGTCACCATGAGCAAGAGGACAACATGAACTAAATATCTTACAACTTTAGCTGAATCTCTGAAGTCTGATTATAATAAACGTATTCAAATCTGATGTATGATTAGAAAATCTCGCAAGTAGCACCTTAAAGAAAAATTAACAAGAACTTTAACGAGAACGGTTAGGAGCTTGACTACCTTGGGGTTGGTCCTCTGCTGTAACCTCCTCTCGTCCCTCTCCCGCTGCAGGCGCTCGTACTCCTCCCTGATCTCCGCAGGCGTCTTCTTCCTCTCCACCACCTGAAAAAAAAGAGCACTCAATCATTTACACCCCATACGGCTGTTTGAAAACTGGTATTCCCACAAAGTCCGTTCCTGTGGTTTTCCTGCCTTACCTCCCATCCTTCCACTTCCAGGCCTTTCTTCCCAAAAATGTCATATACAGCTCGAGCCTGGGGGTCACTAAGGACTAAACAGAGCATAGATAAATAGTGAGCACCACTCTGAAAGACCAGATCATTCAATTTCAGCATATTTAGGGTTTTAGTGTTGCCAGGTTGGTTAATTTGAACTGGAATTGCAGGTAAAATTTTTTAATATACAGTCTAAGACTAGGAGTTTCTTTTTTTTTTTTTTTTCTTTTCATTTTCTGTATATTAAAACCTTTATGGTTAAATGATATAAAGTTACTTATTCCAAACTTACAGGAACCCCAAAATCATGATAATTGCACAGTGCCATGGAAACGCATGCACCAGTGGCCACATGAGTTGGTGTCCGCTTATATTTGTGCCTCATGTTCCCACAGACGTGAATAAATCCTAAACTCATCAGCTAGAGCACTGGGCAAGTAAAATCTCCAATGTGTGCCCGGTCCCATGGTTCAGCTGCTCAGAGCATAAACAGATTTGGCTAGGGTTAGGGTTAGTTATTCAGTTAAGTGGAATATCTTTTTCTATAAAAGCATCTGAGGTAGTACATCATGTTTGTGCCCTCGAGAAAAAAAGTATGTAAGTCGATGGCCAACATTAAGCTTCAAGCTGTGAAGTTTTCTGCTCACGTAATTATTGCACGTATTTATTGGAGCCTGACTAATCTTTATTTTTTCTCTATATGCTTAACCATGAGGTGGCTGCATGTAGGAAGCAGGAGATTTATATGACAGCGTGAAGCACTTTTTTTTTTTTTAAAAAACATAAATAAAAAAATGAGAAAGTCAGTAGTGTGTAGGGTTTTTCTTCTTCCTCTGGTTGCTGAATTAGTGAACCGTTAACTCTGTCCCAAGTGCCCAGGCTCAATCATTTGCTTCTATTCTCTCTATATGTTACTGCATAAATGTCTTATGTTGTATGTAGAACTATTTACATTTTTATAGTGGTTCTTTATAGTGTTACTTTGAATATTACAATTTACTGATGTTGGATTTTGAAAGCGGTGCATCAGGGTTGGAAGTTTATTGTATTTAGTTTGTTTATTGGATGGTTTTATTGACCACAGTGCTGATTTACCTTCGTATGCCCGGTGAACGAGATTGAACAGCTGCTCCGCCTGCCTCTTGAGTTCAGGGTCTCGGTGCTTGTCCGGGTGGTACAGCATGCACAGCCGCCGGTACGAGGACTTCAGCTCTTCCTGAGTAGCCTTAGGATCAGGATCAAGATCAGAAGTGGACAACCAATAAAACTGTTATTGTACCGTCTAAAGACATGTGATCTTTTTTATGAAATGGGTTCATTTTGATCAGCCATATACTATATCTTTGCCACAAAAGAAACTGACAGTATATCGACAGCCTAAAGAAGACGTCCTGTAGATGTACAACCCAGGTCTGTTGTACGGTTTTAGTGGTTGCGCAATGTTTTAAAGGCACTGGGTTTCTAATCAGAAGGTCAGAGGATCAAACCCCAGCAATTCCAAGCTGCCACTGTTGGGCCCTTAACCCTTTCTGCTCCAAGGATAACGTATGTGTCATGGCTCTGACCCTGACTTCCTAACAACCAGGGATATGCGGAGAAAAGAATTTCACTATAATGCAGTGTATATGTGATGAATAAAGGCTCCTGTAAAATAAACTGATCAAGCATGAAATGAGTACAGCTTCTGCATCTCTTAATTTAAACTCAGACCCTAATTGATAGCTTGATATCTTTCATCATCAACAAAAGATTATCTATTAATCCATCCAGCTGCACCAGTCCTCATATGGCAGTTAAATTCAAATGGTGTAATAAAATGCAAATTCTTGATTAGCTCTGTTTAATTAACCAACTAATTAACTAATTAATTAACTGTAACAAAAAATAGTTGTATCAGATATTATATATTTGATCATATATTTGAAAATAAATGCGTAAATACCAACAAAATGAGCATATTAATTGGCAAGGATTGAAAATATATTCTAGCTACAGTCTGAAATGAAATCATGTCATGTGAGAAGATGTCCCGGGTGCAAAGCCACACGCACAGTGATTTGAGACGGATGCAGGACAAAAAAGTCATCATGTCCCGACACCGAGCTCAGAGCCGCGTCTGCATGAACATCACTCCCCACAACCTGCTCTTACCTCTCTCCTCACATTCAGCAAGGAATAATAATCGTCGTTGCCTGTGTCTGATTCATTTTCCATGGTAGCCGCCATGTTTCCGCCGCAGGAAGCCCCGCCCACTCACGGGACAGAGGTCTGGCGCCGCCGCGCGCTCCGGAGCTCAGGATGCAGCTCAAATCCTCAAATCCTCAGCATGCAGAGCACTGTGCATGGGCTGAACTCTGTGTTTCAGACCAAACCACTTTCTGCTTATGCCTGAATATGGCGCTGGAGTCTTAAAGGAAAAGTAATTAACCTTTTCCTGCACACTGCGCACACTGATTAACAGTCCATTTTCTGTTTTTAGGAAAATGTAAGTAATAAATCAGCTCCAAATCACTTGAGACCATTATTGTAATGTAACATAAATCATCATCTTGATTTCTGTAGGGGTTCTTAAACTTTTTGCAGCCTTAGAGTACAGCTATTTAAACAATGAGGCATATTGTTTATGTGGACAATAATATTTTGGCTATTTATTGGAACCACTAGTAAAAAACAAACAAACAAACAAACAAACAAAACTACAGACCCCTTGGCTATGCTTCACAGAGGGTTGTTTTATGTTTTTTTCCTAGACATGGACTTTTTTTTAAAATATAAATGATATTTTGAAAAAGTTAAAGTTCTTATAACATGCAAATGTATCTAAAGAATGTGGATATGTTTTAAATAATTTATGCATGAAAGCATTAATCTCATGCAATCAGAGCTCAGCTGAGGTTCAGACATGACAGATGTTTTGATGCCAGGTTAACACCTCCAACTGCAGAACAATCCTCTTAATTTATCTATGCTCTCAATTCACTAAAAGCCAAATAGGCTTGTAAATAATGTCACATAAAATTGAATTCTTTTTTTTTTTTTTTTTAATAAAAATGTGCTCTGTGAGAGGAACGTTCAGGAATAAAAATGGCTCCAATTAAAAGTCTAAATATTATTGCACAGATTTAAACAATGAGCCTAATATTTGGATTACATTCATAAAATAAATTTATATTGAGGACCTTTTTTTCCACTGATGTGAATGTTTAAAACCCCACATAAACTAAATCCAGTAAAATAAAACCCACTTTGTGGGAAAAGCAGCCATGAAGTTATTAAAGCTTCTCCATCTCCTAAAACATTATTTAACACAACAGCAGAGCCTCTTCTTCATCAGTAAAGATTTATATTCATCAGAGATTAAAACAAAAATGTTTACTTAATCTGCACCAGGTTTTAACCTTTAATTATTTGTGTTAATGGTGGTTAAATTGTTAGAGGAAATGGTGTATAAAATAAATCTATATTGCAGTATTGAAGGGGGGCTTTCTGTCTTTCTTTCTTTCTTTCTTTCTTTCTTTTGGGTACCTGGTTGCAAAACTTTTGAGAACCCCTATATTAAAAGTACAATAGATTCAACCCCTGTGCATCTTGTTGCCTTGTACCAAGAAAAATCACAGTTCCTTCATTCCTGAGAGTTGTTAAAAATGTATGTGTGACGTCACTTTTAAAAATAGCAACGCTGTTGGAGTTTAAAATCAGTTCTGTGAGGTTAGGAATGGACAGGAACGTCAGGAATTGTGTCATTGGGTTTCATGTGTCATGTTTCACCGATTCATTCAGGATGATTTTCTTCGCGCAGACCTGGCAACCCTGCGGTGCAGCGTGATTGGATGAAGCGAGAAGGCTCGCGCTGTGGAGCTGTCCGTTCAGCACCACGCGCTCCTTCAGCACTTACGCGGAGAACAGCGCGCCCGCACGGGCACGAGCATGCAAACGGCTCGTGCGTGCAAACGGTGGCACGGTGAAAAGCGCACAGAGATTTTATAGGTCTGTGCATGGAGGAATAGTGCGTCATATCAACAACAAAAATAAATAAATACAAT
>CM040994.1:18874540-18942745 GCA_022985145.1 Pangasius djambal
TAGATTTCCGTTAAGGAAGGACGTGACGGAGGACGGAGCGCGTGATATTTTGCGCTTCATCGCGAAAAGCTGAAACGCTGACGAGCTTTAGGTCCAGCTCAGATCTGGCTCAGGCTTTTCCAGCTCTTACATGTGAGGATAGGAAAGCAGGAGTTGTGCTCTTTAATAAAGAAAGAATGAAAGAAAGAAAGGGGAAAAAAAGTGAAATCGGTTTTGTGTGTGTGTGTGTATTTCTGTGAGTGTGTGTTGTGTGTGTGTATGTGTGTATGTGTGTGTGTGTGTGTGTGTGTGCTGAGGTTGTGTTTATATATTGGTATGGTGTTATTATTATCATTATTATTTGTGTTCTTGATGTTTGAGGAATGAACAGAGGCACGTTAGAGGGATGAAAGCGAGATGGGAACGGCGTGTAAGGGTGATTAAACAGAGGATATTACTCTGTGTGTGTGTGTGTGTGTGTGTGTGTGTGTGTGTGTGGAAAACCGGGAATGAAATGACCTCGCTTATGATGTGAAGCGGGATTCCTTCACACCGCCACCCTTCATCCTCATCCTCATCCTCATCACATCTCATCTTCCTCCTCCTGGTCTTCTCACAGAGAGGAGAGGAAACACCACCGTAAAGTGAAACTGTTCCTCAATTTTCGGATTATGTAGGCTTTTGTGTGGTGTTGTGCGATGTTGTGTGGTGTGATGTGATTTGGTGTGATGTTATGTGATGTTGTATGGTATTGTGTGGTGTGGTGTGGTGTGGTGTTGTGTCATTATGGTGTTGTGTGATGTGATAGGATCTGGTGTGGTGGTGTGTCATTATGGTGCTGTGTGATGTGATAGGATCTGGTGTGGTGTTGTGTCATTATGGTGTTGTGTGATGTTATGTGATCTGGTGTTGTGTCATTATGGTGTTGTGTCATTATGGTGTTGTGTGGTGTTGTGTCATTATGGTGTTGTGTCATTATGGTGTTGTGTGATGTTATGTGATCTGGTGTTGTGTCATTATGGTGTTGTGTCATTATGGTGTTGTGTGGTGTTGTGTCATTATGGTGTTGTGTCATTATGGTGTTGTGTGATGTGATCTGGTGTGGTGTTGTGTGGTGTTGTGTCATTATGGTGTTGTGTGATGTGATGTGATCTGGTGTGGTGTTGTGTAGTGTTGTGTCATTATGGTGTTGTGTGATGTGATCTGTTGTGGTGTGGTATTGTGTCATTATGGTGTTGCGTGATGTTATGTGATCTGGTGTTGTATAGTGTTGTGTCATTATGGTGTTGTGTGATGTGATGTTATGTGATCTGGTGTTGTATAGTGTGTCATTATGGTGTTGTGTGATGTGATGTGATGTGATGTTATGTGATCTGGTGTTGTATAGTGTGTCATTATGGTGTTGTGTGATGTGATGTTATGTGATCTGTTGTGGTGTGGTGTTGTGTGGTGTCGTGTGATGTGATGTGGTGTTGTGTTATGTGATGTGATGTGGTGCTGCGATGTATCGCTTTTTTTTTTTTTTTTTAAACTCGATCCGGTTTACTGCGCTGTACTACGAAAACGTCATTGATTCCCCCTCCTCCCCTCCTCCTCCTCTTCCTCCCTCCTCCTCTTCCTCCTTTCTCTAAATCTGTGACTAAACACAGCAGCTGGCTGTTCTTAGTCTTCTTCTTCTTCCTCCTATTTTGAAATTTGATCTTTTCTTTGTTTAATTGGGCTTTTTGTTTTGTTTTGTTTTGTTTTGTTTTTCGACCGTTGAAGCCATTTAAATTTAAAAACTACCGGCAGCTGTGCGCGCGTGAGCGAGAGAGAGAGACCGTTAGAGAGCCAAACAGCCCGCGCGCGCGTTTTACGTTGGATTTGTGGAAGGTAGAGAAAAAAAAACACCTGAAACTGACGAGGCAGCAAAATGAAAGGTACGTTTGTTTGTTTGTTTATTTGTTTGTTTGTTTTAGTTTTTTTCCCCTCCAAATAGCTAACTATGAGGGGAAATCAGAAATAAGAGCTGAAGCGAGTTTTCCAACGAACTTTGGATTGTATTAAGGAATTTATCGACTGTTAAATAAACCTCAAAAACTATGAACAGTATTAGCATGTTACATTTATGCTAAGCTAGCACAAGGTTACATTTGAAGCATGAAGTATGACGTTTGTCAGAACATCATCATTATTATTATTATTATTATTATTATTATTATTATTATTATTGTATTTCTTTGTCGTTTTAGTTATTCCAGGGTTTGTTTACATTAAAGAAATTAAAGTATAGGAGGTTATTAGTCTGGAAAGAGTGAAAAGGATTGCTAATATTGTGTACATCTTTTTTTTTTTTTTTTAATCATCATTTGTTATTTTTAATGGAAATGACCACAAGATGGAGACAAAGGAAATTTCAAATCCAACGTGTACTAAAAATAAGAGACCATTTATAGCTTCACTGATTTATATATATATATATATACTGTATAGTGAACTGAGGTTAATTTCCATAGGGAATATGGGCCATTATCTCAGAAGAGGATCCTCATATATACATTTAAAATCGAGGTGCTTTTATTTAGTCCATTCAGACTGAGATGTTGTGATGTGGCTAATCAGGGATTCCGTGTCTGCGTAGATTTTGTCAACATTTAGACATTTATTAAGTACTTCATTTCGAGTGCCATCCTCGGGGTTTAAGAGATCTCCACCAGGGGGCGACATTGAGCTGCGTTCAGATCCACAACAGCACACGTACAGTATGTACATTGTGTTTCCATCAAATGAGGGACTTAGTTTTGGTGAGATTGTCTTAAGAGTTCACTCACATTCATGTTTATTTTACACCCATGACATCCCGTGTTTAACTTCTTAAACAACAATTAGCAGGGAAACTAAAAAGAAACAACTTTAATGGATGATTTATGGCTCTGCTGAGACATGTACACATATCTATATGGTACCTAACCTTGATAACAGTGCCTTTTGTTTGCTTTGTGCCCATGGGAAAACGTGTTAAAGTAATTTAGCATAAAGAAGGTTGAGGCTCTTTTTTTCTTTCTTTCTTTTTTTTAATACCAAGAAGATACCTGCTTTGACCTTAGCAGAAGGAAACTGTGTCGTGCATTTGTATCTGTCAGTCTTTTTTTTTTGTTCTTGCTCCTCGTTTCCTGGATCTCATAGTCTTTTTGTTCTGTTCTACGGATATCATAGTTCTTACAGAGGAAGTGTATTCTCCAGTGGTTCTTGCATCCTTGCAAACAGCTGGAGATGTTACAAGGATCCACGCAGCTTCTTCATCCCTTAGATGTCTTTAGAGTTTCGTTCTTGAACGTATCATGGGCCGAGAAACTTCCTGTTCCTCTCTCTCTCTCTCTCTCTCTCTCTCTCACAGTCAGTCAGTTCTGTACTCCACTCAGATACGCAGCCTGCATCTTCCTGAGCTGGGAATTAAGAAGGTCAGGACATTCTGTACATCCTACCTCCTGAACACGTCAGGATATCATATCAGTGAGGCGAAATCTTGAGGCAATTGCAGTTGTGTAAAGACGAACTCCTTGGGGAAGTGCGATCAACGGCCGAGGTTGATAAACAGCAGCCGCTGTTGATAGCAAACTTATCAGATTCTCATCACTGGTATATAACTGGTGCAGCCTTTAAATTGTGCTGGGTGAATCAGCTCTGCAATTTTGTTCAGCTAATTGAATTTAGTGAGGCTGCTATGGATTAAAAGATGGCTGCTCTCTCTCTTTCTCTCTCTCTCTCTCTTCCTCTTACACTCTCACTTTCTCTCATGCTTGCTCTGTGTTAAAAAAAAAAGTCTTACTCGTTCTTAAGAGACCTTAGAGCTGATTTCATGGATTGGTTCAGACAACCAGAGGGAGAGGGGGCGTAGTAGTACAAAATAGCTTCATTATGTCTTAATTGGTCTATTATTTTGGTTGTGAGTTTTGATTTTTTTTTTTAAAGTAATTGTTTATGAAACTTTCATGACGTGTTAACAGTAGGGCTGTTACAATACCAAAATCTGGAGTTTGATACCAGTGCTGTGTGAAGTATCGCAATTCTCTATACCTAACTTATACTTTGGACCCAAAATTTCGGATTTATCAGAAAAGGACTTTTATTTAAAACTTAGTAAACTTAGCAATTTCTTTACCCAGCAATGTAAAAATAGCATGTTGTCATAATCCTGAAACCCAGTTAAACAAGAAAAATGCTGCTTTGCATGAAGAACCTAAAATGGACGACGGAAATAGTGGAACATTAACAGGTAAAACATTTGTAAATCCATATGAGATCATCTGGTAATCAGGCTACTAGTAACATTTTCTTGTTAGCTAAGATAAATTAGCTTGTTAGAACCATGCTGGTTTTAAGTAGTCTAGGTTAGGTCTCATTGACCTTGAAGTGAAAAGACAAGAATGAGCTGGCTGATCTAATTACCAGCTAAATTATATCAGTTACCGGGATTCAAGTGTAAAAGAATGTCTTTAAAGGCTTAGAGTTGCATAGAGCTGACCTGTCAGGATGGCTGAGGCAAGCTGCAGTTGTCTGAGCATTAATGTTGTAAGTTCTCTCCAAACACGTGCACAAAAATGTCATGGTTACAGCCTAAGACTGTTCGACTCCAAATGACACCAATATAAATCTAAAAACAGAGCTCTTCGAGTGGTGAGTAAATGCCCACAGAGTGAAGGGTGCACTTGTGCAGTGTGCATTAACTCGTAAATACTGTTAATTCATAAGGTTACAGTGTTTGACGTGGTTAATATCTATCACGCTTCGAACACCAGCATTCAAAATAAGGAGGTGTAAAAACTAGACGATGTATTTGTGACGCCGATGATGGAGAAGTGAATCCAGCATCAATGCAGTCGATGTGCCTCAAACTGACCCCTTAATAAAAAGTTTAGCCATCTAACCTGCTGACTCTGAGTGAAGTTTGGGATGCTTGTCGGTCAGATCTTTTCACTATTTTGGCTGTTTTGCAGCAGAGGGAATTATAACACCTTTTACACTCTGTTTAGTTGTGTCTGTTTGCTGTCAATCTTCATTAGCAAGGTAAGAAAAGGATGCCGAAAATCACAATCTTTGAACCGCCATTTTGTATAATTTCAACACGTTTTCTTTATCCGTGTATCTGATGCCTGAACGACTGACCAATCTGAGTCAGATTCGTGTTTACTCTGCACTTCGGCTTTTTGACTTTGATCTTGTATATATTTTTGGGTGTTTGCATAGAACATTCCTTCCTTTCCTAGATTCCTTCTTTTCCTAGATTCCTTCCTTTCCTAGATTCCTTCTTTTCCTAGATTCCTTCCTTTCCTAGATTCCTTCTTTTCCTAGATTCCTTCCTTTCCTAGATTCCTTCCTTTCCTAGATTCCTTCTTTTCCTAGATTCCTTCCTTTCCTAGATTCCTTCCTTTCCTAGATTCCTTCCTTTCCTAGATTCCTTCCTTTTTTAGACTAAGCAGTTCTGTTAATCTGGAATCATGATTTTTTTTAATGTACATCTATCTGATAATTCACTTGTATTATACTGAGGGTGGAGTGAGATCTGTTTGACTCTGCAATATGCCACATTTCATCTAACAGCAAGATATTTTCAACGACCTTCTGACCTTTGCAACAATAAACCACCGTCAGGCTTTTTTTTTTTTGTACACGTACATGACCTTGTGATGTAGTCACATCGTGTATCGTCATGTCCCACTTGTCCGGAGATTAGAAAAACACTTTGGGAGTGAATCTTTCAGTGAGAAACGTAGCAGAATATCTTTCCAGAATTTTTTTTTTTTAAGTACAGAAAAGGGAAACTGAACATTTATTCCCCAAAAGAGCAAAAAGATTAATCAATTTGTCCACGTTGAAATGTCAAACTGTCACCATTCAGATGAGTGTATCTGAATCCTGCTAAATTAAAAAACGTGACATGCAAATTTTTATTGCGCATTTGCTGTCTTCTGGATGGTGTTGCTCTTGTGCAGACGTTAAACACGTCTGAGACCAGAGTTTAGGTTGATTTCATTTGCCTGTCCTAAAATATTGTATTAAATAATTGCTGACTATATGACTGTAAAATTAAAAAAAAAAAAAGATAACTAGAATGTAAAAAAAAAAATCTGTAGATGCTTGTTGTTTCTTTGTCTACATTATATTAAAAAAAAAACATAGAAAAACCCAGTGTTGAACATCTCAAACATCTCTGGATGAACTTTTCTGCATGACAACCAAAGTAATACATTACCTGTCACAATATATTACTTTAAACCTATGGCTGCAAGCATAACCAAGTAAAAACATTGCAAGCTAACATATAGCCAAGAAAATGACATGTTTGTACTTAGAGAACCTCCCTTCATTCTTCCCTCCTCGCTGTGCCGCCCATAGGACTGAAGAGAATTCGTAATGCAGATCGAATGTACAGAACTTCCGTCAGCTACGCCAGCCACACTGCTACTAAGGGTGTCCGAGATGACACCGACACCAACAGTAAGAGAGCTGGCGCACTTTCACACTGCATCCCTAAAAAAACAACAACAACAACAACAAGCAAACATTAAAATGACACATCATTTGCCCTTTCATGCATTTTGCTAATTCCCTCATTTCAGTGTCGTATCATAGAGCGACCCAGAAGCCAGCATTGCATGTAGAGTTTGCTCAGGAAAAGCTTTGATGCTTCTCTTATAGTCGGTGCAAATGGTAAAATCACGTCGTAATTACACCACAGAAAAGAAAGAAAGAAGTAGGTGTAATAGATTTGAACAGATGTAAGTGTAATACGTTTACTGGAGTGTAGCGTTCAGCTAATGGAATCAAATCGATGAAACTGAGTCCCCATTATGCAGGAGCTGTATTCAAAATAACCCAGCGCTCTATGGCTCTGTGGGTGACTTCTGTTTTTTTTTTTTGAGAGAGAGGGAGTGGGGAAATAGGCGAGTCATCTATTGGTGGATCAGGTTTTTTTTTTTTTTTTTTTTTTTTAAAGCAAGGGCTTCATTGTCATTCAGCTTCATTACAGACCATGTTTATTCATGCATGGCCATGGTGCACCGGAACGCGCAGCATATTTTTGGAGGCAGCAGCTCATTGTCATGCCTAATCAACACACAGCACACTCTGAGCAGAGCCCAGGCATCAGCTCGTGTATGTGTGTGTGTGTGTGTGTGTGTGTGTGTGTGTGTGTGTGTGTGTTTACTCACTCGCTTTCCAAGAATGCCAGAAAAAGAATCCACTGTTATGTCCCCTTGTTTTTTTTGTTTTTTTTCAGCTCAATTTCTTTTATCCAGTGGTTTTCAGTGTCTTCGCCGAGTGATCAAACTGTTTCCAAGAGATGCTTGTTTAAACAGCGGCCAAATGGCAAAAGGTTCCTCTGCCTAGTTGTTAACAAGCTCCACAGCGTAATTAGTGGCTGGTTAGATACATGTCTTCTGTGTTTCTTGCTGTGTTGGTGTTTAAGCCACTAAGGCTCAGTTTGTCAGGTTTCCAAATCAGAAGTAGTACAAAGACACCATCAGCAGAGTCGTTTCTTTGCTTACTTCCCAAATGTAATTCACTGATCATGTGCCAGTTGCCACTGGCACTTTATTGTGATCCGTGACATCGAAACAGGACCCTGATCAGAGGCCAGTAGCAGGTCATTTGCTGCTTTAACCAGTGCTGTGATGAGGCCTAAACCCTGAGTGAAAAATTTCACGTATGCAAATATGAGCTTAGCTACGGAGCTACAACGTTGGCAATAAAGGGGAGGTTTGTGCTTGGCATATATTTTGTCAGCTAGGTCAGACTTCTTTTTAAATAACTGTGAGTTTGAAAGATAACGAGTTTATCTTGATCTTATTTTGAGTTTATCTTTTTATCATTGTTTTTATTGTTATTATTATCTGTTTATTGTATGTCTGCAGCAACATGTAGTCCATAACAATTTTCCTCTCGAAGACAATAAAGTATACTACTACTACTAGGTAAAAAACCAATGCTAAAAGAGAAGTATTGTTTGTAACAGAGGTTCAGTTGCTTCTGGTAGTATAAGTCTTGTGTATTTATCTCAAGTAGGACCTGCTTCTGAACTTAGTATGCAGGTAATGAAATAGTCTCACCGGCAATCCTGAACCTGGACCCCATTCAGTCTGGTTGCTTTACTTTATTCGGTTTGCCTTAATTTTTTAAAAACTCTCAATCTCTTTCTGAGAGCAGCATCAGGTCATTAGTTATCTCTAGCCTGAGCTATTCTTTGTTATTTAAAAATTTTTTTTTCACATATTCTGGCAGAAGAGTCATGACACAGGAGGAAGCAGGACTGTGGAGACTAAGACAGTCAGATCTTTTCTTTTTCTTTCTCTTTTTCACGAGGGTGACAGAGCATTCATTTGCTCCCTCTTGTATCAAACCCAAAATCCTATTTCTCGAACAGTTCATCAGCTGTGACACTAGTTTCCAAAATGCTGTAGCAATTAATAGAAAACTCTTTGCCTCAAAGATTACACAAATTGGTGGAACAGTGTATTAATTGAGATAAATAGAATAATCAAAAGATTTATTCAGAGCAGAAAGAAATAAATGATATGCTGAAGTATTTTACTCAAAACCGGAGAGAAGAGAGACTGCATAGCTCTGTATTTTGGTCAAAGTTGAGAGCAAAGTCTGTTTGGAATAGACTAACTTGGACCCGTGAAGCTTCCGAACTCCACTGCCATTTCTGTCTCTCACTAGATGCTCTTTTTTTCACTCATCCTAGAACTATTAAACTACTAGTTCCTAGTGCTGAAAGCCTATCTATGGATGTGTTACTGTACATCTGTAAGAGAAACAAAGTATTGATTTAAACGCACAAATGCTGCACAAGTTAAAGGAGGAATCATAAGACCTAAGATACAAAGTCAATGTCTGTCATAAAATGCTTTGGTATTAAGAGAGAGAGATAGAGGTAGAGAGAGGGACGTGAGAGGACAGATTGTTCGCCAGCAGTCTAAAGTGCATTTTGTATGCATAGCTTAGCTCTTTATCCATTTGTATTCATACACTCATTTGCATGATTGACTCCATGTGTATTTGAGCATTCTCATATCTCCTGTCTTGATGAATGCCTCCGTTAGTGAAAGCTGCCTGGATTTACTTGTTGTCCAAGAGTAAGATACGGATTGGTACCCCCTCCTTGCCCTTGCATGCACAAGTAAGCAGCTTCTCCCGCATGAGCTAACTTCCTGAAATCAAAACTGCAGCATTATCAAGACATATTTACGTTTCTTTGAATTAAGCTATGTGTGTTCCCCTGTGCATGTGTAATTTCTGTAGCTGTCTTATAAAAGATGTTGTTTCACGATGTAGTTAATTTCTGCTACTCCACTAGATATTCAATTTATAAAACCTCAGACTCTGACATCCCCAGAGCATGCACGTTTAATGCATTTGATTCAATATCTTATTGGAGAAACAAGCATTTATTGAACCAGTTATTGCACCGCATTTTGATCATTGCATCAGAAGAACATAGCCAAATGAAGGCCTCTAGGATAGGTAGCTTACTAACCTAAATGGTAAAACTCTCTAATACAATCAGAGAAATTGTCTCAGGAGATGATGGTGATGCTTCCATGGTTAAATTTAGCATTTAAGCCACACAAGTGTAAACAAGATATCCTCTACTCAACTGCCAGATAGTTATCCGGGGCGTGATGTATTGAAAGACGCAGATGTGGTCACTGATGGTAATGGAGGACAGAGTCAATAAAGGAGCAGTATTATTACAGAGAACAATAGAGCAATCACTGCTTTGATTGGTATTGATCTTGGAGCGGGTGAGTGAACTGAAATTGAAACTGACCAGCATGACCTGAAGCACAAAAGCATTTCAAACAATGTCATGGTTCTGCCTGTAAGGACTCATGTACCCATGTTAAAACATTGCATTATTTTAACTTCAGTGTAAATCGATGTCAGCAGTGATGTCCAGTGGGGAGAAAAATATACGTTCTACCTATCATTTTTGCTATTTTTCTTTTTTTTAATCACACCTTGCTTTTTTTTTCTGATGGCATGGATTATCTGACAACCACAATACCATAAAGCTCTCAGGCAAGCGTGGCTCATCATGCTAGCTTTTTCATATGGTTTATTTCTCCAGTTTTCTGTTGGTGTCACAACCTATTCAGGAGACTTTCTCACGACTCATATCATAGCAAAAAAAGTTGAAAGAGCATCACATGACACAAAGGCAAAGCAGGAGAGCACTATTGATCCAAGATCGTTTTTTTTTTCTTTGTCAGCCCTTTTTATCCCTCGGCTATCTGGAGTGACGCCTGCTCAGCCTGCCATGACAAATACAGTAACTCACACAAGACTGACATCTGATAAGCCCCAGATTAGCACCCACATCCAGATTTTTCTAACACCAGAGGACCTGGAGACGGACCAGGCTGTAGGTCAGTCTGGAGTGTCTGCCTCTTTCCTTGGACGTGTGGACAGAATCACATCAACACCTTTCATCACCCTGGATCCTCAGACAGATCCTGCTAGTCTATTTCTGGCCTCGATTCAGTCGAACTAGAAAGAATTCGGTACTAAATCAATTTCGCCAGAGTCCAAGGCTTTGAGTCATTTTCTAATTCGATTGACATTTTATTGTTCGCAGCTCTGGGTGGTTTATTTTATTTTGCAGTTGAGAATATAAACTGCATTATTTCATAAAATTAGTTTATATATTTTCATAATTTATTCAGCAGCTCCGTGGATCAAGCTTGTGATGTTTTTTTCCTGAGCCAAGCCGTAGTATGCTAATATGCTTCATGCTTCAGTACACACTCTTGATTGTAACTTCAGCCCTCTTCTACTATGACTGTCACTGAATTATAGTAATACACGTCGTAGCTTTTCAGAGGGATGACAAATTACAGGCTCTACAGTATGTGTGTGTGTGTGTGTGTGTATGTGTGTGTGTGTGTGCATACGTGCGGGGGTGTATTTGCATTATTATCTCCATGTCTCCATTTGGCTCACCATTAGATAACATATTGTGGGTGTGACTTAGCAGTGTCTGCATGTTCACCTTTCGTCCTTTAGAAATTACCATATAGACAGCTACACTACTGGTATTTACGTAACCTGCAATGTACGTGAGGAATAAATGTGTAGGAGATGTTTGATGTCTAGGACCGAGGTTTTTAGCGTAGGCCCGAGTCCCGAGTCCTGCAGATTCCCACAACACACAAAGTAAAGAGCAACAAAGAAACACTCTTTGCTCTGCCACTCTTTAATAGGTGTCTCAACACCAACCTGACTAATATGCATAAGATTAGTTGAAGTTTATCAGCGCTGTGATAAATTAACATGCAGACCCATCCCTTTCCCTGGCTGCCTGGAGCTGCTGTGCAATGAGCCTTTATTTCTGTCACATTAATTTTATTTGGAAAAAAATGAAGGAAAAAAATTCTAAATTTCCCAAGATACCCTTTAATATCTGTATTGGGAGCATTAAGTGCTGCTTGCCCCAGCATTTTCTTGCTGTCTTTATTGTAGAAAGTTTTCTAATTAACTGACAGCTATCTCACTCATGGGGTTCGATTCTTTCTGCTTTTAATGTAAGTATGACAGTTTTACAGGTATAAAAATATATTAAACAGCTCCACTGAAAAAAGAAATATATTAACCATAGCTATATCTGTTGTAAACATGTCTACTTGAATCCCACAGCAAGGGTGCAGTAATTTCCAAAGCTCCCAGTTTGAATGCTGGCAACCTCGAAGGTGCCAGTAATTTTAAGGAAGGCAGCTTTTTTTCCCTTTGAATGCAGAAGGAAGCCACTGTATTGACCTGACAAAGCAAGACTTACTGAATAAAAACCTAACAAATTATTTTGTTAAATCACTACTTTTACGACAAAAATACTCCTTTAAGTTGATGTATGAAATTGTCACCACGTTGGACATCAATTTCTGATTTTTTACTTTTTTTTAATTCAGCCGAATGGAAATTTTTAATTATTATTTTTTGATGTATGTGAGTTTAATATTTTATATATAATATAAAACTGTTTTATGTAACAGTCCTATGAGAAATATTCATTATGTGACAGAAGGGTCACAGACAGATAGTCAATCTTAAAGTGACTCGGCTTTACTCTTTACTGCAAGTTTTACTCTTAATGTAAATGATGAAAATATAAAAAAAAATATGATGATATTTATATTGTCCTTACGGTCACATGGACAGGGCCTAAAGTTAGTTACACACTATTTAGCAAGTCATATGGAAATTATGGCATTTTAAGTGCTGCAAGCCTGCTATATAATGAGAGAATAAAGGATAAGATCTTGTAAATGCCTCCTTCTTGTAGTTTTGCCTCTCTAAATTGGCCTTCTGAACCATTATGTACAGTATTAGTTAATAACTTGAAAATAATTGCAAAAGAGCTCTGAAAGTCAGCAGAGGACAATTCATACCCTGACAAACACTATAACAAAGTGCTTATGACAGGTGAAGCAGCAGAAATCCTTATTTGCAAACATGGCATCAGAAAATGTCCATCAGCTCTGACGATGGAATGGAAAAAGTAATGGCTTTTATCAAAAACTGACTCAGCACTGATGACTTTTGGAAGTCACTGTGTCCATTCTTCTCTTTTTTAATACAGTTACCATGACAGAAAGCTGGTTTCAAGCCAAGCTGCGCGTGCAAACAGTGCAAAGTCATTACGGAAGGCGGATTTGCAGTAATCCTCGGAGGGGACGCACAGGAGGACAGAGCCATGCTGTGTTTGCCCAGAACGGACAGATTCATTGCTCATCAGACTGGATGAAACTTTTTTTTTAGCTTGTCATAGTATGTTTTGGTATAAAGATCTCAATTGAGTTACACAGAAAGTATTTATGATGTCAGAATTAATGAGAGTTGCATCATGGAGGTGTGGCAGGGAGCGCTGATGTGTCACCAGGCTCACGGTTCGAACCTGAACTCGGGCTACAGTCTTTGTGGAGTTTTGTGTGTTCTTCCAGTGTTCTCATGAGTTTCCTCCCACCTCCCCAGACATGCTAGTAGGTGATCCAGCTACTCTAAATTGCCCTAGGTCTAATCTGTCCAGGGTGTATTCCTGTTCTCATTCTCACACCCAGCGTTCCCGAGATAGGCTCTGGATCCATGCGACCCTGACCAGCATACAGCGCTTATTGAAGGTGAATGAGAAATATGAAAAAAGCCATTTACCTTTTTCAGTGGCGTAATTTAGATAAGTCCTATGTAAATTTTTTTGAGTAGTGATTGAGTTCCGTTTTTAGATTCAGGTCTTACGGAATCCGCCGATCACGCTTTTGTGTGCTCATGGAAGCCTGTAGCGGGTTATCTGTCATGCAAAGGACGTTCCCTATGATACTACTGGTGACTGTATGCTGTACCTCATCATCTGGTGGAAAAACGTTATATCCGATTTGTAATAATTCTTGATGGAAAGAACTCCTCTTGTACCTTGTCTAGTATGCCTCATTTAGAGCTTCAGCCTAACGTTTCTCCTTGCAACACCCTTCCACAAACAAAGCAGATTTCCATAATCACTTAATGACCTTTATCCTCGCTTAAGGTCCATAAATTAATTATATTATGAGATTCTTTAATTTTGTATAAGTTGTAAAAGAGGCGTGATGAGATGAGATGAGATGAGATGAGATGAGATGAGAGCTTCCTGTGTAACTGTAACTAACCCAGGACTCTCTGATTTAATGTGGGATTTTGAAAGGAAGGTTTGATGTACATTTAATGTGCATCCTCTGTTTTTCAAAGGCATGGAAGTAATGAAGATGAAGTATTAGACATGGGCTGGATGCAGACACTGCACCGGCATTAGTGCTGAGCGCACATTGATATTCATGTAGAGTCCCCACGCGCTCGCCTCCAATACACTTGCTAAATAAGAAATTAGTTTTTTTCATCAATTCCAGCATTTTAAATTTTAGATTTTGCTAACAAAAGCATAATTGAGTATGGCGAAGACATGAGTATGTATACAGTATACGTTTGTGTCCTTTCACAGAGCCTCCATGACCAAATACCTTCAAGGCTCTCTAACCATGTTCCGTTGGCCCCAGCATGGAATGTAGCCAGTGGCAGAAAGACACCATGGCCGGTGTCTGGCAGACGGTGGTGGCACTGTGATTAAAATTCGTCCCTAAGGCCACAGTCTTGAGTGTCAGCATAATTTAAAAGCTTCTTGCTTTAATTCAGAACACTGAGAGTAAATGGCAGCCCTTGGAATGAGTCTATCACCCTGCCAAACCTGCTGAAAGGAAGCAAGGTGCAAGGGCAGCGGAGAAATGGGAGGTTGCCAGATATATAGACTATCCTTAATTACCTTGTAAATAAGTTGCTTGCTTGTCTTGTCCTTTTATCATTCTCGTTGCGTTGCCCTTTGTGAAGCTGAATGCTTCCACACTTCTGAAGCACCTAGCCAACATTAACAGAGATTTTTTTTGTCTCTCATGAAAACACTGATTTGCAAAGGTATGTCAAGAGTGGACAGATCAGTAGCCTGGGCACCCAGGACAAGGAAAGTTTTGTATCCACGTAATTAGTTTTTTTATTTTATTTTATTTTAAACAAATTATCTAAAAAAGAGAAAAATGACTACACAATATTGGCTTTTGCGAAACAAGTTTTCAGTTGGTATGTATGATATGTTTAATCTTAATGTGCTTCATGAACTCGACGCTGTAACTATAGTGTGTGTTATTCATTCTGAATCCCGATAGAGACGGCCCCGATCTGATATCCCGTATCTTTATCGGGACAATACCAACAAAAATGGTGGATCAGATATTGGAGAAAACAAATCGGATACCGGAGATACAAAAATGGCAAAGACTGGAATTGGATTTGGAAAAGAAATTTATTTCTGGACTTGGAAATGTTTACATATAAAGAGATTTGACTGTTTTTGTTCTGACTGATTTTTATTATATTTATACTTTATACTTCATGATTATATTTACAATGTAAATGATTTGTAAGTGTTTCAGTTTAAAAAAAATTAAAGCTTAGTAGTTTTTAAAGAAAAAATATCAGATGAGTATCGGTATCAGAAAAGAAAACAGTGGTATCGTGCCATCTGTAATGATGTAATTGTTTGTCTCCTTTAGTCTGTATTACTGCAGTAATTATTATTAGTTAATTATGTGGCCATATGTTGTTACATTATGCTAGCTACCTCTTTTTAGCCAAGTCGATCAGAAACATCGGACTGGGCTAGTTAATGGGCTAGTTAACAATGCTTTGTCCACTTCTGGGAAGTGTAAAGTTGTGTTGCATTGTAAATTAAATGATAAAAAGTAAAAGAAATGTTAAGCCATAGTAACATTTTAGTAACTTATTTCGGTGCATCGTTGTGATGTACTTTGGACAGAACAATGTTACTGAGACACATTATTTTGTCTGTTGTGGTAAAGATTAGGATTGATTATTGGAAACACTAGACAGTGGCCTTCAGGCTCGCTCATCTGCTACTCCTGTTATAACGTTGTAAATTATTCACGTGGCCGTCAGTTCATGCATAGGTAAAGCACAAACAGATCCCAGCGTAGAAGTTTAAAGTCACCTAACCTTCACCGTGTGCCTCTCTCCCGTGGCTATCTGTTTGTTCTTAAACGTGAAGCTTGAGTGCTCGCCAAGCCGAATCCCAGTGGACTCACTATCTTCATCTGTAGCTTCACGTTCTCTCTCTGCCCAATGTCTTTATGCTTTCCTAGAGGACACACTCCAGTCCCTTTCTGTCTCACATGCACTCTCACTCACTCACTCGCTTTTTTTTTTAAATTCATAAGCAGGCTCAGCACGCAATGTGGAACTTCCTTCTCCCTAAGGGCTAAACATTGACTTCCTTAAGAAGCCCGAGCCCTTGATTCAAACGGTTATCAATAACCTTGAAATGCTTTTGCGTTGTCACCCAATTTGCTTGTTATGTATTTGAGCGTGCACTCTTGCATGATAAGATAGCAGGAGAAGAAATATTATAGTTTTAGAACAAAAAGCAAAAATCACAGCAGTCCCAGTTGAGAGGTTGCACACACCTTGTGCCTTAAATCCATTCCATTTCACTTCACAACAATACAGCTTTTTTTGTTACGTTTGTGCTTTATTCTTAAATTTTTTACTGCTTTCTTCTTTACAAGTTATGTCTCATTTGTACTCATTTTTAGCGTTTTGAATCATAACAAGAACAGAATGTTTCCTTCTGAGCTTTTCTCCTCTATTCACCCAGTAATTTTCAGATTAATATGTTTTGATGTGTAAGAACAATTAGTGTTATACGTATCTCCTAGTGATGTTTAGGAACACTGGGGTACACCAAGAAAATCACTTGGTTTTTTTGGGTTTTTTTTTTTTTGAGCACGGTGTGAATGTTCTGCTTCTCTTTTGCCTCCAGATGAACATGGACATTTGAAAATCTACCTGCCTAAGAAGCTGCTCGAATGTCTTCCCAAATGCTCCTCCCTGCCCAAGGAGAGACATCGGTGGAACACCAATGAGGTAATGGAGGCTCTTCTGTATACTCTTCTCCTCCATCTTTCAGTAGGTTGGACAGATTTAATGGCGAAAGATGAACATCATATCGAAGTGCCTCTAAGAGAGACAAAGTCATACAGGGCACGAGCTCATGCTGTAAGCTCATCATTGTGCTCCTTATGGTTACTAGTTACTTCGAGCAAAGCAGGGAATGGAAAGAACTTAGTATTACCCAAAATACTGCTATTATTATTAATATTAATACCAGTACTACTGATATTAATATTAACACTACTACTATTACTACTATTACTACCCCTCCTACTATTATGAATGCTACTACTACTACTAAAATTAGTAATACTGCCATTACCCCTCCTTCTAGTACTTCTACCGCTTCTACCCTCCTCTCCTTACTACTACTGCTAATGTTAATATTACTACTATTACTACCCTCCCTACTACTAATATTATTACTGTATGTCTGCTATTACTAATATTAATACTTCTACTATTACTAGTATTCCTACTGCTATAACACACTACCACTATTACTCTTCCCCTCCTCTTCTTACCACTACTGCTAATATTAATATTACTAGTATTACTACTACCCTTACTTCTAAGATCAATACTATAATACCACTACTATTACTCCTCCACCCTTTCTTACTACTTTTACTACTGCTACTACCACTGTTACTACTAATAATACACTACCAAACCTACCTGTCTACTATTACTAACATTAATACTACTACTATTGCTAGTACTCCTACTGCTACTAATAACATTACTACTACTACTACTAAAATTAATAGTACTTCTACTATTACTCCTCCTCTTACTGTTACTACCACCAACACCACTACTACTACTGCTACTATTACTCCTCCTTCTCCTCTTACTGTTACTACCACCAACACCACTACTACTACTGCTACTATTACTCCTCCTTCTCCTCTAACTGTTACTACCGCCACTACTACTACTACTACTACTACTACTACTACTCCTACTTCTCCTCTAACTGTTACTACTGCTACTACTACTACTACTACTACTACTACTACTACTATTACTCCTTCTTCTCCTCTAACTGTTACTACCGCCACTACTACTACTACTGCTACTATTACTCCTCCTTCTCCTCTAACTGTTACTACCGCCACTACTACTACTACTACTACTACTACTACTATTACTCCTTCTTCTCCTCTAACTGTTACTACCACCACTATTACTACTACTACTATTACTCCTCCTTCTCCTCTAACTGTTACTACCCCCACTACTACTACTACTGCTACTATTACTCCTCCTTCTCCTCTAACTGTTACTACCGCCACTACTACTACTACTATTACTACTACTACTACTACTACTTCTCCTCTAACTGTTACTACCGCTACTACTACTACTACTACTACTACTACTACTACAACTACTCCTTCTCCTCTAACTGTTACTAGTACTACTACTATGATTACTTCTCCTCCTCCACCTCCTCTAACTGTTACTACCACCACTACTACTACTACTATTATTACTCATCCTTCTCCTCTAACTGTTACTACCGCCTCTTCTACTACTACTACTACTACTACTCCTTCTCCTCTAACTGTTACTACTACTACTACTACGATTACTCCTCCTCCTCCTCTAACTGTTACTACCACCACTACTACTACTACTACTATTATTACTCATCCTTCTCCTCTAACTGTTACTACCCCCACTACTACTACTACTACTACTATTACTATTACTACTACTACTCCTCCTTCTCCTCTAACTGTTACTACCGCCTCTTCTACTACTACTACTACTACTACTACTACTACTATTACTCCTTCTCCTCTAACTGTTACTACTACTACTACTACTATTACTCCTCCTTCTCCTCTAACTGTTACTACCCCCACTACTACTACTACTACTACTATTACTCCTCCTTCTCCTCTAACTGTTACTACCCCCACTACTACTACTACTACTACTACTACTGCTACTACTACTCCTCCAGTTATTTCTAATTGTTACTACCGCCACTACTATTACTTCTACTACTACTAATAATTATTATTATTATTAAACGTGAAATTTGGATTTGTTATTGGCACCATGATGCGAGTATAACATAAATATAAGGATTTGAGCTTCACGGCACACTATGGAGGCAATTATGCAAAATACATCTAACACATCTAACATGTATAAGCTTATATAAAAGCTAACAAGTGAGGCAATTTTTAGATAAGTAAAGACATAATTTTGTTCTAGTCTGGAACAGCATATATTTTGAGCACAGCCCAAAAAGTAATAATAAAAGCCATACTGATATTCTACTATAATTATATTCAAAAGATTATTAGAGAAATCTTTTGTAACAGGTTTAATATTAATATAACCAAAACAAACATCAATAAAAATTAAACGAATTCCACAATTTATTTTTCATTCATTTTTCATTTATTTTCTTTCTAATTAAAGCAGTGCACATATTTTATTTGAAAGGTGATTTAGATGTAAGACAGGCTATTATTCATTCCTGAACTGATAAATATTTACCAAAGGATAAACATCCAGCCCCCCCCCCCCCCCCCCCAATAACTAATCTACTGCTATTTTTCTTTGCTGACTGTCTGCTTCTGCATGTTGATTTGAGCTGTAAATCTCTCCAGTTTCCAGGCAGCATTAGAGCATGTGTACAGAAAGTATCTACATTGTTTGGAGCTCCTACACACATGGGCCCGAAGGCATTCTGACATTCTGAGGCAAACAAACATACTCAGCAGAGATTAAGCGAGACCTATTTGGCCTAATTCCAATGCACACAGAAGTTTGAGATGCTTGCTTTTCATTATGTGGGTCTAAAAATGCGGTGTTACAGAAACATAAGCTGTCAAATTTTACCTGGATATTTAACTTTAAAGGTGCAATAGTTTATTGTTTTTATTCCTTACTCGTACAAATAACTGGGAAGATATGTAGAACATGCCAAAATGGGCAGGGCTTTGTGACGATGGTCAGGAATGGAGGGTACAAGGAGTAAAAGAAAATCAATCAAAAGTCGAACCTGCCTACAGTATTTAACCTTTAGAGAACAAATCTTGAAAAAAAATGGACTATTCTTACCTAACACACCCTTAACATACTTTAATTGATTACACCCTTTTAATTAATGAATGATATTAGTATTATATTATATTACTATATGATTACTACTGTGTAACTACTAACTGTAATCTCAATCTAAACACTGTAGTGCTTTAGAAAAACTGAGCTCAAACTAATATAAGCTGTCAGAGCCAAACTTTTTTTTTGTTTGTTTGTTTAACCTCTCAATAATCTTTTCCATTAAACTTCTTGAAAACAAATGACACAGCATCTTTAGTAAAGCACTTTCACAAACTACAGACATGCTTTAGCCTCCCGCTTTGCTCAATTTCATCTGCATTTCAATGTCACAACTTATGAAAGACAAAAAAAATACTGTTTCTTTGTCATTTTGCACAGTAAAGTTTATTTGCAGCTTATAGTTGAAAGTGCGTACTGATCTCTGAATGCAGGAGTGCTCTCTTTGTGCATCAAGAGTCTTTGTGGATCCCATCGCTTTTAGTTTAGTGAAGGTGATTCCTTATGCATGTTTTCTTTACTTCATAAGTACAGAAAGAGTGAAAAAAGAGATGAAAAAAAGAAGTTTGTGGGAGAAATGCTTAGGACTATAAATTTAACACTATTAGTCAGATAGGACACCGCTTCAGCATTTTCTAATGTTTTTCATTTACTCTGAAACCATCGCTTTTCCTTTTGCGCATATGTCATTGTCGCTTGACTGATGATACACAGCAGCCCTATACATAGCGACGGCAATAGCTAAAGAAGATTCAAGGTGAGCGTCGGCGTGATAATTTCCTTGCGTGTATTGAAGCTGGGCGCTCTCGTTGGGCTCAAACCAGCTGGTTTCAGCGCCCGATACGCTCCAGTGAGATGACCTCCATTCTCAGCCTTCGCTTCTGCTGTGATTACTATCTCCTCTCCATTCTTCATTTCTTCTCCCAGGAATGCCACACGGGGAAGGCAAATAATCCTTTTCTCCCCCTGCAAGATCAAACAGAAGAGGCAGAAGGTGGTCTTGGTAGTGATGAAAGTGAATATGAAGAGTGCCCCGAATTGTACAGTGAGCTTTAATAAATCAGACTGACTGAACAGTCCCAAATCAGTGCAGTTCTGTGTGTACAGCCCATGCTTCACATATTCAAGTGTTTCTATCGACCACATTTTTTAATAGTTATCAAGAGGAGAACCATTTTGATTTGGCTATTGAGAGAGAATGTATTTAAAAACACAGAAATGCTTAAATCAGCAGAAGAAGGCAGAAAGAAGATGTAAAGGCTGTATGTTCATTGGCCTTCGCTATGTCCAGTGAACTGAAGACTCTCCTGGAGGCAGTATGGAGAGTTCTTAATGAGCAGAAGTGCCTAAACAGTGCTAGCTCCCCTCCATCTCCTAGCTACCGGCTTCTCCTCAATGCCATGATCCCAACAACCAAGGGCCCGATATAATGAGGCTTCTGCTGCAGGGCCTGTCCACACATAAACAAGCTCAGTTCATTGTAAGTCTGCTCTTTCCTTCCATGCATCTGATAAAGCACATATCCAAGCTGCAACTCAGTAGACTAGGAGAAAGGGATGAGAAAAGAATAGCTTAACTCATGATATCTGACAAGATATTTCCAGTCCCTTTAAGTCTGATTTTGAAAAGTGTCTCCATATACTAGCTCTCTCAGCAACGAGCGCCTTTGGGAAATGGCTCTTATTGAGGGTAATGATACGGATGTCTATTAAGTCGAAAAAATATATTCATTCCAGAATGACCATGCTAAAAATGAAATCCGCAAGGGGGAAAAAACAACATAGCGATAATGGAGGATGAGAGGAACGGGGAACAGTGAAAAGTCAATTCCTGTCATTATCTCTTCTTGCTTTGTTCCATCTTTCACCATTGCTAGCTTCTTGTCCCCTGCTGTTAATTTTAAATACCTACAGAAGTGTATTTTCAGTAACACACAACCCATCGGAAGCCTTGCTAGGAAAAACATTATCGCAGCAGGAGGAATGCACAATATGCTATAGAGCAGGGGTCGTCAACTGGCTAACAGTATTTCGGTGTATGAAAAACTCTGCCTAGTCTCACAGAAAAAAAAACATTCACAATCAACTTTTATGCATTGAATATCAAAGTTCTGGCACTAAAATACACGCGTATCAAACACTGACACACTTGAATGCTCTGTATGCCGTGTTCTGCACCAGCATAATTTAACCACGCCCACCTCTACCACTACTTTGAAAAAGAACAATATGTAGTACATCGTTTTACCTCTTTTTTAAACATATTGAGAACATAAAAAGTTTGTTCTCTTCACAGCGTATGATCAGACGTATGCTTGTACCAGACCATTGACATTCAACATATAAAAGGTGCTGCAGAAGTTTTTTTTCTGTGAGATTGGCTTGAAAAGAGATATTAGACATCAAAAAGGGAAGAATTTTCATAGATTTTTAAAATATTTTTATTTACCCTCTCTGGTCTGGTTAGTGAATGATGACATGGCTTGTAAAAAAAGAAAAGAAATAAAGAAACAGAACCTTTAATGAATGGTGAAGTGTGCATTTATTTTTCTGCTTCAAATTCAACGTGACATGAACCACTTCAAGTTGATGAGTCTTATTTGTAGTCATGAACAAACGATCAGTGGATAAGCATTAAAAAGTCTTCGTAAGACTATCCCTGCAATATAGTATACTGTTACACTGACTTGCTCATCTAAAGGAAGCCAATATGTAAAGTTAGCCTTAAATTCTTAGAGATATAGCAGTGGAGTTCTAACTATGAGTTCACAAAGGAGTGTAGGATGAAGATCTTGACGATCCTCTTCCTCAAGAGGATGGTACATAGTACACACTCTTTAAACCAGGGCGAATCTCAGGTCTACACACATTGTGCATTCTGAGGCCTGCCTCTCTAAATGATTTTACTTAAAATCAATTTAGTGGGATTCTCATGCCTAAATATGCCTCTAATACAGTGTGGTTATTACTTATTGACAAAACGTCCTTCAGCTCAGTTGCTTTTTTTTCCATTCCTGCCTATCGCAATCTCTGCAAAGCCTGTGCGAGAGAGAGAGAGAGAGAGAGAGGGAGAGAGAGAAATAGAGAGCGAGAGCAGCAATACAGGTACAGGAACAAATTTTTGAGACATTTGCCCTTTCTACGTTCTTAAATTCAATTTTCTGTGCTGGAGGTCATATTGTTGTTTGACCTGTTGCTGGTTTCAGTTTAACAAATGCTGAATATCCATTTCACACCTTCAGAAAGATGATTCTCAGGGATGGAGGGCCATCAGGAGGTTGTCAGGAGAGTGAGGGAAATCATAATCCGCTCATCCATGTACACAGAACGCCCCAATTCACATGGGGGCGTGTACTCGTACACTGCGGATGCATAAAGAGCTTACATGATGGTCTTGTAAACTGTAGATTTAATTGAATTACCTTTCCTTAGTGACACGCCCAAAATAAAAAGAGACAGCAAAAAAATTTTTGAGGTTTATTCTTTTTAAAAAATGCCTTGGGTGCATTGGGCCGTTTGGAGCGTTATATGTCCGGGACTTTTTTCTTCAGATGGTGTATGTTAGTCTTTATTCATATTGGTCATAGTAGTGTAGTGAGTATAATCACAGGAATCACACACAGTTATATTCTATAAATATTCAGTAAATGAAAACAAACCTGTAGGGTGGATCTAGAAACCTCAGTAACGTTTTATTTAAAAGTTTACATGACCAGTGTACGTATCTTAAGTAGAAATAAACTGACTTACAAATTTATTTTCAATGAATTATTGTCAAAATAAATCCAACATGACAATAAAAGCCCTTATCTCAATTTCATAGGAATAAAATTCAAAATCTGTGAGTGTAGAAGTGACAATGTCATTATATTAACTTCCGTTTTGTGATCAAACACAGTGGCAATGGATGTTTCTAATATTCTGATGATACACAGTTGTACACTGCTACAGTATGGCTGCAGGAATGAATATTGCGTTTTGTATATTGTTTTTATAGCTAGCCTGTACGAATGATGAAATATGATTTGTGTGTATCAAGTATGTTTATTGTAAAAATGGTACGCTGATTAACGTTAACATGCTTCATTCATTAATTTATTTGCATTATGCATATCGCAATATTTACATATTTGCGATATTTCAGCCCTACTGTGGTTTATTTTTTAACAGATCCATTAATAGACCCAACAGACCCAACTAATTAATTGGAAAATACAATGGGCGGGTATAAACAGAAATAAATGCAGGAGTGAGAGGGATTGGTCAAGAGTGTCTGTCGGAGAGGACAGGATTGGGGAGTGTGAGAAAGAGTGTGTGCGATACCCTGTGATACAGCATCCCACCCCGGGTGTATTCCTGCCTTGTATTTGAATAAACCAATTTCTGAAGAATTCATAAATGAGTGATAGCTTCCCTTTAAAACAAAACCCTGTAGATGATAAACTGTGAGCTTTTCTTGAAAAAAAAAGGGAAAAAAGCTAAGTTAGTCCCTGTCCTTCATTTCTCCACTCACCCCCTTGAGGTGTAGATGATTTTGTTTAAATTTTTCAAAGCGTTTTCCTCCTTACCTATTCACTCTCTCCATTTGCTTTTTCTTCGTATTCACTACAGTCAAAAATAATCTAGACATCAGCACTTTTGCTCCAGAATTACCCCTGTGGTCATCGCTAGTAAAAGTGGCTGCCCAGCCTTAATACGGCCTGTCACTGGCCCTGTCCTTGGGGTCCTTTCCTTTTCCGTCCTGCCTGCACTCCTCTCCATGTAATCAAAGGAAGCAGATGCTACCAACCGACTGGTCTCACAGGGGCAAGCTGGGAAATTTAGCTGGTGTTTGTCTAAGCTGAACTCTGGCTTTCACACAGGCTTGTGACTGTGACTATGATTAGTGAAGTTATCTGTGTTGAATTTCAGATTCGGATTATCCAGACGTCTCGTGTAGCAGACGCACTGAACTTAAACAGGTTGTGTAAACACGTGGTCAGTGTGACCTTAAAGGTGATTCCACTGGGTTATATACGGAATTAAAAAATATTACGAGATATGCATTTAAGCAGAAGACAAATCCGAAGAACTTACTGAACGGCCCGCTGTGTACATCTAAGCCTGACTTTTGATCCGGTTTTTAATTGCACATGGTCTCGCTTGGACTAAACATTGTCCTTGTAACTGAGGGATTACAGCTGCCTTTTAGGGATTAGAGTGATGCTGATTAGGTTGATTTTATTCATCACGGCAGAATTGGAGTCAGCATTCTTGATTTCTGAACATTTATTTTAATAATTTTCCTCTCATGAAAACAGTTTAAGCAGACCTGTCAATTCAGAAGCAAGCGCTTTCTGTCTTCCACTTTCTTCTCATGTTCAAAAAGCTCTTTGTGTTTTAGATTTTGAATATATCAACTAAGTTGCTGTAATTGAGGTCTTCGGCAAAGCAAATGTTTGTGGAAATGGTGTAGAGCCTCTATAGAAGAAAAGCATAAGGTCAGGTCAGTTTGTTTTGGAGAAAAGGGAAGCTTTGGGCTGATTTGTGACAGCGCCTTAATCATGATTGGAATAGTAATGTGAGGAAATGCTGCTGTCAGCGTCTGGTACTGAATCTGGAGTTTGAACGACAGAGGTGGAGGCATTTTTCCAAGCAAACACCGATATGTTAGATGAGAAGTTGAAGCTTCCGGACTTCGTGTTTATATGTCCGTGCATGAACTTCCTTAGCGTCTTGTTCTGCAGAGCGCTGCAGATTCCATGGTAACAGATGAAATTAAAATGTTTCACACTTCCTACATATCTGCAGTTTATCACACCTATAACATAACATACTGTACAACGAGCTTTATATATTGTATATATTATGTGTATTTATTATTATTATCTGTATTCTCTCATTAGTCTTTGACCTTGCGGGATGATCAGCTTGACAGATGTGACAGATATGAAAATCTGAGCTGCACAGTATCATATTAGCTGGGGTCCATGTATTCCTCTTAATTTCCATTATATATCTCCTTCGTTCTCTCTCTACATCGCGAGTCTTTTTTTTCTCAGTGCCTCGTGGTAACTCAGGTATAAAATTATTCAGGGACAGAGGGATAGATTTTTCACTGTTGAATTGAATCACTAGGTGAGGCTTTTTTGCCAGCGCACTGAAACAGACTATCGCTTTATTTACCAAATGTGTTTGCATGAGAAAAATATTGAGCTTGCATTAGTGTATATTATGAGTCTGTATTTAGTAATTTGGTAAGTGTTAAGAAAGTAGATTACCGCGTGAGCTTTTCAGCATAATTCTGTGGTTTATTTGAATGTTTTTTTTTTTTGCATGGTTATGAGTAAAAGCCTTTGATTAATGGGTTAAAGCACAGTATAGTCATCCTTGCAGCCAGCACTGTAGTAAATCTTAAAAATACAGTCCATAGTAAGCGTGCTATGATTGGCAGCAGTTGAATCCAATTAATTATTATCCTCGCCTCCATCATTCTGCCCACTGGCCTTTTGGAGAGTGCACAAATGCAGTGATGCCCTTTGGACAAAAATAACAACACCACAGAGACTCTGGCAGTGTTGAAAAGAAGCCTTTTCCCTCTGTGGTTGTTGACAAATGGCTTTAGATTGGCATGTTGTCAAGCATTTGAAACGTATGTGGTGTTCGGAGTCAGGGATGTTAATGGTTTTTCACACATTTCAGTTTTTCATTTTTGAGTGTGATGGCTGTGCTTACCTGAATGCTTATTGAAAAAAAATGCACCAGCCTACTCAGAGATTTATTTATAATGTGCACAAGGTATAGGTAGTATAGTAATAATGGTCAATTAGCTCAATTACAATTCTACCTATATTTGTTTATACAGATTAAAATGAATGGTAAGTTCTTCAGTTATTTTTGTTCAAGGTTCCATTCTTAGAAATTTTAATTAATTAATTAATTAATTACTAAATTAATTATTCATTCATGCTTCCATACCGTATTACTCATATAGATTTAGTTAGCATCTGCGTGACTAAAAAGTCACATATTTTGTTCGCGTGCTACAGTTTTCCATAGCTGCTGGAGGAAAGGAAGCTGTCAAATCTCATTATGTTGAATCACGCCTGTCAACAAGCTGCTCGATGAGTGCGTACATCTCCTGTGATGAAGACTGTGTACTATCCATATGCCTCGTGACATACGGTATTGATTGACTGGGTTGCACAGCCACTGAGAAAGTGCATTCTTAATGCTTTGAGTGCATGAGAGGGAGAGTGGGGTCATTTATAGGGGTTGCTGTAAACTACCATGGAGACTTTATGAGAAATAAAAGGATTGGGAGAAAAAACAGACTGAGAGCACTTCCATCCAGAATGGTGCATTGACTGCTCCTCTCCTCCCCTTTTTGTTTTTCCTCTTTTTCCTTTTCACACCCACTTTTATTAGTTGATGGCCATGATTTCTTAAGGATCTCGATGGGAAGGGCAGGAGGGCAGGTGCTGTGGGGGAAAACGGGAGATATGGCCAAGGAGATGAGAGGCAAAAGGGATTCTCTTTTGTCTCCTTGGACTGCTGCCTGTCTTCAATCCCAGCTGTGATGGACAGCTACAGCCTGGATAGTCAGACATTTCTTCTTGGCACTGGCTCTATAGGCTTTTAATCTGATAACTCCAGATTTAATTCTCATACACTGAGGCTGGCCTCGGGCACTGGAACCACAGTGTCCTCGATCGGTCGGAAAGAAAACTCAGGCTTACTCCTTGAACTACAGAATATATGTATTTAAAAATGGTATAATATCTGACCATAGTTATTGCCACTTTTTATGAGTCATGATCTATTCCTGCTGACAGGCCAAGGGGAATGCTCTGTATGAGGAAATCTCTCTTAGACGACAACAGGTGCTGTGTCCAGCAGCCGAAGCAGCTGCCTTACCCCTGCTTAGCATTTATGAGATCTGAAAACCATGTACCAGACTAGGCTTTGGCAGCGTGACAAGCTTCTCCAGACTGGAGGCTAACTGGCCTGTCACTCGGTGCTGGTTCGACCCAACAAAGACCTGTCAGGGAAGGAGAGGTCTGCTGCTTGTGCTTAACGAGGCATCAAGTTTTAGTTTTCACCTTTTTTTTCCCTTCACCTCTTCTGCTAAGTGAGACATATGTCCAGTGAGCCAGGAGACTGAGAGCATACAAATGAATGCCAGGTCCACCACCAGGGTAAGGTGCGAAGGTCAGATTTAGATGTTTGTCGAATTGAAAAGAAGAAACCACAAAAATCATGTTAGTGGTTCAGGTAAGGCAGAACTTCGAGATCTTTAAGAATTTCCTTGTTCAGTTCTTCTTGGTTCATGCAGAGAGAAGTGAAGTAGAAAAATCAAGAACAGTTGTTATCATGGTTGCTCAGGGGCGAATGACGAGTATAACACACTTAAAGAAATATGTAAACTGAAAGCCTGGAGCACTTTGCCTTTCAAAGAACTTGTGTTGGTGTATAGGCTCCAGTATATGCATTTTCAAGCCGTTAGCCTGTAGCTGTGCATGCATCGAAACACATGCAGTGGTAGTTTGAGCACTTGAGAATTCAATAATATAGGACACGGTCCTGGATATGATGTATGTTGAAAATGATCTTTTCTGTGGATTCAAGTGACCGATAAACGCACAGTACTGACAAACAACAACAGTGATAATGCATTTTTTGGCATATATCCCTTGTACCGGAGCATAAGGCATAAATAGTGCATCATGGTCAGGTAGAACTAACTAGGAAATAATGGACTAGATTTCTTTGGACCTTTTTATAGGATATTATAAATATTAGCTATTTTTAGCCAATACTTTATGGGTGAAGGCTAACACATGCTTCCTCTGAGACACATGACGCCAGCTAATTATGTGTTTTCGAACTGCTGCGTCGCAGGGCAACGTAACTTTCTCAGAGGAAAGCGCCGTCTGCCCTCTTCTACATACATGAGCACATAGACGATTGGCTAGTGTCGCTGTGTTGTGCTACTTGTGAATGTATGATACTTGAAGTTCAGTAACTCTTTCAGAGCCTTTCAGTAGTAATTTTTAGATCACATTTTTATAACCATAACAACATATATATAGTTCTTTATATATATACTATATATATATATATATATATATATATATATATATATATATATAGATCCAGCCATCGAGCATAATGTAATTATCAAGTCCAAATTGAGAATGTCTTTTTTTAATGGACACTGCACTCAAGCTTAAGTGCAATCGAATGTGATGAATTTAAGCCAACCAGCACCTTTGACCTCTAATCAGATTCTGTTAAATAACTAATTCAGAGGTCCAACCTTTAGCCACTTGTATAAATAGGTCCCTGTATAGTCATTTGAAGCTTATAGTTCCAGGGTAATGATGGTGTGACAGGGATTGAGACAATCTTACATGTCTTATATATACCTTTTTTATATTTAATTTAATTTGCTATGTGTAAGCTGCATGCAGACATATGCACTATTCATTCATGACTCTTACTAACTTTAGACGTGATGCCTACAGGAGGTACTGTACAGGGAGTACTGTATGTTCATACTATATGTCAGCACTATAATGCTTCTCTCTTTCATATTCCTTTACCGCTGTTCTTTAGCAGAATCTCAAACTTCATTAAAATTCTGCTATGCACCTTTATCCCATTGCGTGCACACACACACAGACACACACACACACACACACACACACACATACATGGACCCTTTGTAATATATACATTTACGAGGAAATTCACAGTGCCTCCTCCACCGCTGGGCATTTCTCAAAGTCGTGTTTACATAATTAAAGCATATTCCAGTTGCTTCAGCAATTCCACATAATGAAAAGGTTAGTATTATTCACTGGTGGTGTCTGAGGGATGGCCGATGCTGTTGCTGTGGTGTGTGTGTGTTGCATGCAACACTGCTTGGCCTCTACTGAAAAACAAAAAAGTATCTATTCTGTCTGAATCAGCTACCTGCTCTGAGTATCCAGTAGGAATCTCCTTTTCCATGAGTGGTACTTGAGCTGTTTCTACAGCGCTCTGCCTGGAGCGGTCTCTGTTTAAACCTTTAAACCTTTGATCCATGACATCTAAATATATGATATCTAAGATCTGGGGGCGGATCTCAGGGCGAGGGTCTGGGTCTGAAGAGTCAAATACTGATGCTGATATTTCCCGGGAATCCATTCATTTGTTGAAACTCAGAAAAGAAGCGATGTCCTTCTCAATCTGTTATGCTGTGGGTGGTGAAAAAATCCGCCAGGCCCCCTGATGCCACCCGAAAAATATAACTCTGTCTCAGCTTGAGGTTCCTCTGTTCTGCATGTGGCAGGTTGGGGAGAGCTTCTTTCTCCGCAGCATGCAAGGAGAAAGAAGAGGCCCTGTTTCCCTACAGAAAGAGCACCCGCTGCGACACCCACTGTTAATTACCACAAATTGACTTTACTTATCAAGTTGCTGCAGTGTGCGAGTCATTACTGTACCACCTCTTGTCAGTGAGAACGCTGGGAACTTTTCAGGAAAATGACTGAAAGCACGGGCATGTTAGCTAGGCAAAGACCCGGATGTGACATGGTGAAGTTGGAGACACTTTTTGCAATGTTTTGGGCCTGAATGTAGTGCAGGTGGAAGATATTTGTAGGCTTTTTGGATGAATTTTAACACAAGCCTTCCTCCAGCTCAACGCTGGCACACACACATATACAGAGCGTGACATGTCATCAAGCAGCACATAAAACAAACATGATACTCTTGGCTAAAATGTAGAAGCATGTTTTATTGTATGAACTGAATATAAAGTGACAACAATTATCCACTAAATCATGATCAGCTATGATAGTTTTTCAGTGTCCTATTCCAATTGTAGTCAGTTTATAATGAGATGTGCTGCGGAACAACAAAACGGGTCGCACAAGAAGGCTCTCGGAAGATTCCCACTTCCAACCACTGAGTGTTCTTTCAGAACAAAGGCAGCCTCATACAGAGAGCCACTCTGAGAGGTGCTGTGATAAACCATTAATCCATCTGTTTGTGGATTTGCTCCTCATTCATCATTCTACACCCACAAATCCTCGTAATCATATTAGGTGAGACAAAATGGCTGTGCTCCCAGATGGAAAGAAATGCAAACACACTGTTATAGGAGTAAAACATATGCATTGTAATCTTAAACGTTCCCAATTTCACATAATCCCTAGCAAAATTGGAAAACAAGCAAACAATTCTCGTACGTTTCGTTTCGTCAAACAGTACGGCTAACTCTCATACATTACCCACAAGCCTCACACAGCTGTTATCTCGACAAAGGCGACTATATCTAGGCCTGCAGAAAATTAATGGTTTGCATCTTCCTTCAGGGCTCAGGCAAATCCCAGGACTTGGATCCACAGGTCTTCTTAATGTACCGCCTCCCATTTGCACCATTTGTCATTGTGGCTTTAGTGTTAAATAATTCAGATTTCATTTTTATTCCAATTTAACAACTTTACTTTCTTCTTAATCATTTTAAAGTGCCGTCTATGGTGTCACCCCCTCCCTCCATTTCTGTTTGGCTTGTGGCTACAGCCGATCAATATCACTTGTTCAAGTGGCCAATGAGGAAGCCAAATTCTCCTTCCTAATTAAAGAGATCTCTGTGTTTACTTGCATTGCTTATTTCTAATCCTTGCTATGTCATCTGCAGTCTCAAAAACTCTGTCAGTAGCACTTATAATGCATTTACTAGAATTAACTTTTTTTTTTTTTCAAAAGCGGAGCATAAATATGAATTTTGTGCTCTGTGTCTAAGTATGATTTATGGGTGCTCTGGGTGCATCAAGTACTAATAACTGGGTTAACATAATAAGAATCCTTCACCCAATGATTGAAACACTGCGTGTGTTTGTTGCATAAAGAGAGACAAAGCTTAGGCAAATACCCAAACATCTCATCAGCAGATGTTAGGCAAAGAAATTGGAGAGCATTGTGATGCTAATCTCTACTTTTCAGAGAAACGAAAACGTGACATCTGTCATCCTTTATCCGCCAATTCTGTTGGATTGTATACTCTTTCAAAGCTTGTGCTTAGTCTAGAATACACCTCCTGTGGGTTGGATTTGCGCATGCACCATGCCGAAATCTCACACAGAGGATTAACATAAGGGGAATTAATGCTGAATTGACAGAGGAAGACGTGCAGGATGCAGCGGCACTTCGGATGAACCTTGATCCGAATTCCCCCCTGGACGAAGCAGATATCCTGCAGATGAAAGCCAAACACGTCTCTGATATGCTGTTCAAAGCCGTCCGGGCCCAGAACACCAAAGTAACTCCTGGAATTCCAATGGAGAAAGGCTGATATTATGATTCATAAAAGGAAGGGTTTGAGATACACCTATGTAAACATGTGCCCCGAAGTGTTTATCTGTTGTTCAATTATCTGAGAACAATACAGAGCGCATGCTTCTCTGTGGTGTTGTGTTTTTACAGAGCATAAAAACAAATTAATTAGGATGCATCAGAAATGTTATATACCTTTTAATACCAGAACTGCCTCTGGTGCAGCCTATTTCAAAGCCACCAAGCCTTCACCTCTTTCACATGTAGATAGCATGATGATATTCTCACCAGTGTCCTGTGATGATCATGCAGTGACCAGATCATCACAGGCCTTTGGCCTGCCAAACATCATCACTTATTATCCTAGAAGTCACATATCCACAGGGATGGACACACCGGCTGATTTGCTGACTCTAGGTTGTTCGACCTCTGGACAACTGATCACCTTCTTCAGTGGCAACATCTTCGAACTGTCAATCTTCAATATGAATCTATCTATCCATGGTGACTACTTTTAGCAGGAGAGCAGGGTTCAGTTCCAGTGAGGGAGCCTGATAAATGGATACCACATTCACATACCGTAAAAATTACCTAAATTCTGACACAACGAGGTTGTAAGGAAGTCACTCCCTGTCAAAACAAGATCTAATGAGTGTTGCTGAATGATTTCAGAGAGCTGCAAAAAAAAAGCGTTTTCTCTGTGACTTGGCCAAGGTCAAAAAAAAAATTATATATATATATATATATATATATATATATATATATATATATATATATATATAGTCTGCTCCTCATGCTTACGTTAGAATTCTTCCACACACGTTTTACTCTCGCTGACCAGTCTAGGTGCCAGAGTACACCGCATGTGCCAATCCACACATTTCAGAGTGCTGTCCAGAGTCCAGCCTCTTCTATAGCCCATTAAAGCGTGTGTAAAACAGACAGAGGCAAGCGCCTCCAGCCAATCTGCTGCTTATGTGCACTAATTTGGAGTGTTCTAGCACTTACTGAACCATCAGCACACGAGCAGTCTGGCAGTCTGGTCTCTGAGCTCCAGCAGAAATGCTCTCAGTTTGGAATAAGCAGACGATTCTGTCATACCTATGAGAAATACATTTTTAAAACAGCGGTAAAGATCCATGTTTCAGCTGGGAGGGAACGAGCTAAATTTTCTGGTCTGGTCATAACTAGGTGACATCTCAAACAGAAAACCAGGAGGAAAATAAAGCAAGGGATTAAATCACCCCCCAAACGTGGTACGAAATTAATGATCTGTAGAACATCTTTGGAAGCTTCTTAGGCTTTTTTTTTGTCAGGGAGTGAGACAAATAATTTTGATCAATCTTACAAACCAGAGATTATGGCAGCATAACAGGGCATAATCTGTAAAAATTATTTTCAATGCTTTATAAATCTTTTTGTCAGGCATCACCTTTTTTCATGATAAAAACAAAAATTCCAGACTTAAACACCTTATGCTCAGTATGATAAGGAGATTTATATCTCTACGTCTATCAAACTTTCTCTTCAAAAATCACTCTGTTTTTATCAGCAGGCAGTTTGTGTGCACAAGCCTCAGAGGTTTTGTCTCTGGAGCTTAAAGCGTTGCCTCATACAGGAAAGGCCTTGATGTGAAAACAAATAGCAGCCCGCCTCACCCTTGGCCACAGGTGACGTGGTGCAGATGGAGCCGCAATCTCCACTGTTTGAGTCAAATCTGATGTCAGACGTCAAACCATGAAGCAGAAAACATATTCTCACCTCTCATGGAAACAGCATGGATACACAACTGGAAATATTGGATATCCATATCCATAAGATGAGCTCATAGTGTAACACAGTAATAACATATGCACTCAGAACAGCTGACAGCGAAGGACTGATAAGGATTATTTCGAGAAGATATAACTCCTTAACAAAGCAAATGCATGTGAAAATGTGTGTACGGTAAGATTGTATTACTTAGCTATTGACATCAATGGTCTCTCTCTCTCTATGATGTTTGTGCATCACATTCCATTATTCAAGTGCTCTCTGTAAACTTCAGACATAAATTACATAACAGTTATTGTTTTATTTATATATATATTTGACAGCCAAAAAGACATGTCAAAGTGCATTCAAAAGCACTCAGGTTATGATCTGTTGACTCTTGTGATATTATGCACAATTGTAATTCACTAAATAAGCAAAGCGGCGTTGCATACGAGCTCATAAACAACACATAAAAGCCTAAACAAGCATATCAGAAATTCCAGCTTACCGGTTAGATAAATTAAGCAAAGCACACACTGACTCCACAAAAGAACTATTGCCAACAGCTTTCAAGTGGACAGCTCTGTAATTTACAGTAATGACAAATCACAAGCAAGCCTTGCCTTCCTCCAAAGAGAAGCGCACCTCATAAAACAAAGGCACTTCTGCTGAGGGTTTGTTTCCCTTTGAGGGATGGCACAGAAGTGCATTAGCATGGCTCATAGTGAAGAATTTGCAAGTAATAACTTAGAAAATAGAGTAATTAGCACAAGCAGCTGTAACACAATGACCCCTATTCATCAAAGCCACTTACTCCATGATGCAGTCTGAAGTGATCTTTTTTCCTCCGGAGGAACTACTCTGCAGGTATTCATCTTATTTATTCATTTTTTTTTTAGACCCAGAGTGCAAACAGATTCTTCTGTAGAGATACCATGGTGAAATTGCTGCTTAAGTGATAATTATCTGATTACGTCATCTTGTTCTTTGCAAACTCTTATACACAGGAAGTTCTGGGGCGATTGGAAATTATGCTAAATACAGAATCCAAAATCTGAGGTAGTGCAGATGGTGGTGGGGAAATCAGAGGCAAGTGCCACGCCAGATTTGTGGAACAGGTAGAGGACATTGAAGTTTTCAAAACTTTTATTTCGCAGCCACTGCTCTGTACAATGCAGTAAGCCAGTGAGTGGTCAGTATTTCTTTGTCTAAATGTTATCAACACTCAATAAACTATTTAAGACTGACAGTGCTTTTTATACATTTCTTATCAAAAGTCTAAGGACACATCTCATTGTCTTCTTTAGTAGTTTTCAAAGTAATGCTATAATTTAAATATCTCCAAATAAATCTAAGAGCTGTTCCGTGGATTTCAGGAGAGGATTTTTGGCAATTTCTTTCTTTTTTTTTTTTAAACATTATCGGAGGACAATATCTATACGTTATCTATACATTTTGCCTGGAGCTTATTTCTAGACTCATTTATTGCAACCTGCTAACATGAAAATCTGTGACGTGCGTCACTTCAGATGAACAAATTGTCTTTGTTTTTGCCACCGCATTTAATCTCTGTCCAATATCGAATCCACACTGCAGAGTTTTTCCAAATACACAGATAAGGTCTTTATCTGACCTTCTGCTGATTTGAAAATGCTCATGCTTTTGGTTTCAGGTGTGTTATGTTCAACGGTGTGTATTCTGTGTGACCAGGACGTCTTTCAGTTATCGTTAAGTTCAAATGTTATTATTAAGTCAATGTCTTTTTCAACTAGGAATTTAAATCCGTCGAACGATCCACTGCCTTAAATATTTTGAAAACCTTTTACAGTCTTAATTCCATGCTGCCGAGCTATTGTTTAATCATCGAGGTGCAGTATAATTTAGATTTTACTGCACATGACTTTTTCTTCCTCTAACTCTTAAGAGAAACAGTAACTGGTACACTAAAAGGGCAACAATCCACAAACTGTGCACAAAGATATAAATCCACAAAAATTCCTTCTCCCAACCTTCCTAATACATACATCAATCCTGTCAGGACATGGGTAGGCAGTATTTTAATTAAGTGTCTCATCTGAAGTGGCACTAATGAGTTTGGCAAGGATCTGTGGGGGAGCTTGAGGAGAAGAGAATGAATTGCTGTCCTTTCCCTTTTGCACACTGATGCATACACACTCTATTGATTGCAATTCAAACAGGGAGATGACAACCGTTAATCAGTGCCAAGGTGTAGAGATTAGTATCTTTAAATGGAATAGTGGGAAGGATTTGACCTGAGCTAACTTTAATAACTTTGTAGGCTTGCAGGCACAGAGAGAGAGAGAGAGAGAGAGAGAGAGAGAGAGAGAGAGAGAGGTCTCCACTGAGAGAAGCACAAACAGCAAGTTGGGGAGCAATGTTCTCGCTGGTAGGAGAGGATGTCACTATGTAATATGAGGCTTTCATTTACTGGTTGGAGATATCGGCTTAGCTTTTCACACAAGAGATTCCTTGTTAGGTTTGGGTTTACTATTTGTTCAGCATGATCTCAAGAAAATATATCTACAGAAAGGGCTAGGTTGGATTTTTCCTTATAAATAGCAAATAGCAAAAACGTGAAACCGGTTGTGGATGGCTCATGCTCTGACATTCAAACACCTTAATGTGAACTCATCCGGATTTGACTGGTGATCCCAAAATCATACTTGTAATCAAAGAAACCGTTAAATTTTAGTTTGTGTGTAAGGATTGCATGCATTAGATGATAAAATAATGCTTTTAGATAGCAAGATGAACTTAGAGAGTGCATCATGCATGCATATCGAGCATGTTACGTATATACATACATACTTATATATATATATAGACTTCACAGATACAGTATTCAGCTGAAATCAGTGAGGGTCCATCTACTTGCAATTTTTTTAACTAGTGCCACAGACTCTGAGCTGATGAGACATACATGCTTTGAACTTGATGCAAAGAATAAGCACATACTTCTCTGTCCATTCGTCTTCAAACACTATCATCGTCAACTTTTGTTAACACGCCATGTTGTCAATTCACTAATTAAATCAAGGTGAATGAAACTAAACAACCTATGAACGTCTGTGAAAACTTTCTGAGCTAATGTCTCTCTGTAGCCCTGATGAGCTGCCTTCAGCTAAATAATTTACATAAATGCATGTGATTGGATAAACTCCAACAGATGATCTGCTACGAGATGGTTCATGTTTAGAAAACTAGATGTCACAGTGCAGCCCTATTGGTTTCACATTGTCCTTGCGTCTGTCCCTGCATGCGTCTATCCGAGTGTAATAAGAAGGAGTTGTGAATGCTTGTAGGATTTATATGGAATTATGATTGTATCCAGCAGATGAATTGATCTGTAATTGATTTTTAATTGATCCAAACAGGATCAAGGTCACAGCAAGGTCAAATGGCTGAAACAGTTTTTCTTCAATATCTTCCCTCCTGTTTGATGTATATTTTAAAGGGCATATAAATTAGTAACACTAAGGACTAGACTTGTTGGCGAAGGCTTCCAAAGTTCTTGCTTTTTCATATGTTTATCGGTTCTGCTAAAGGATTTTCTGTGTGCTAGGGCCACATCCACATTTGATCTGCCAGTTGATAACCCTGTTATAAATGATTTCTGATCTGCTATATCCATGCTTCCCTTTCTCTTTTACTTGTCCTGTTTTCTCTTTTACTTTTCCCAAAGCAACACAACTGGCAAAGTCTTTTCAAAGAAACACAAAATTGTATGAAAACAAAATTTAAACATCAATGTCCATAAGTTCATTACGGCCTCCAAACATGTACAAACAATTCACCCATGACCTTGTCCACTAAGTTCTCTGTGGTTCTAGGTGTATTTTACACTGAACTGCGTGTGTGGGACACAGATGGCTGCCATGTTGAGTCGTGCCCACCTCGGTCGGTTTGGAGTAGGTGGAAGCTTATCTCTGTGGAGCCCATCAATCAACTCGCAATGGCTTTTTGGGTTTTTTTTTTTTAGCATGCACATTTTGCACCCATAATGACCAGCTTTCTCCCGCCTCCTCTCTGCCCGCAGGATACAATTACCGACTTAACACAAACGATGACCTCTGTCATGTAAATGGATCAGGTACTTCAAAAAAAAAGTCTCCCTCACCCTTAGCGGGACATGGTAATCAGTCGTTTTTGTTTTTTTCTTTTTCATTTGATAAGCCTTGTGCAAATACGAAGACAAGCTCACACTCATTTCAAAGAGATCTGAAATGACCTTTTCATGATACGTGTACACACACACACGCAGCGTGTGCCCACACACAGACACGCAAAGTGACCTTTCTGTAATACATATTCATGGTCCATGTGTTCATGAAGCTTTACACAGATGGCCAAAGATGATCAGGTTTAATTGCAGTGTTTACCAGAGCATCTAACCTCACCCGTGAGCCATGACGCAGGCTTGATGTACACTGATGCAAAATGATTTTTTTTTTTTTGTGTGGAATAATGTTGAGTTCCACTTCCTACCTGACTGATGTGGATGTGGAGCTCTTGCTTTGGGGACGTTCATGAATGTTTTGCTGGTCGACTGTTTCGCAGCACCATCTGGACTCAAGAGTGGGCCTGGGAACTATTTTACACTGCCTGCCCTGACACACACACACACCTAGCTCTTCCCAGCCTGGCTTCTGCTGGAGCTCCACGTCTGCTTCAGAGAGCAAATCTCATTCTGCTTTGTTTTCTCAGACAAAACCTTCGTTATCCCTCCTGCTAAAATCGAATGTTCACACCGGTTAGTAGTTGCAGATACAGTGGCTGTAGACTTGGAATGTGTCAGAGATGTTAGTGGTTCTTTATCCAAGACGCTTTGACATTTAAAGCTGTTGAATTCTAAAATCTGACTGTTTTTTTTAACAGTAGCTGCCTCTAAATCTAATCATAGTTATATATTAATGCCCTTATTAATATGATAATACGTTATCATTTCTATAGTAGCAGGTCATTCACAGGGACTTACTTGTATGGCGGACACTTCACATAATTAATACTGTAACATTTATGGAAGTCTGAAGTCTCCAGTGTCAGCGCTTTGTAACAGTCAGCATACTTTTGTCTTATTAACACCAAGAGAGAGAAAAAAGAGAGGCTGGTGAGGAAATGACTGTTTATAGCTGCTATAGCGTAAGTAAGAACAGGAACTTGTTTCACGGATATTCCACACATTAAATGTAACTATAAATAGTTAAAAATATGATGTGTCATTCATTAATTAATTAAAAATTTTAATTGTTGATCATTTTTTGGTATAATACATTGCAGTTATAGGAAAATAATCAATACTAGAGAGGTGGTAACACCCCTCCGCATCTCCGCATTGATTATTTTCCTATAACAGCATGCCACTGTCGTATTTTATCCCTTACAGGTTAGATAGCGTCTTTAGCACGACAAAAACCTTTCCCCTTATGTGCAGCTCTCCTTTTGGGAGTTTCAGGTCCATTCCTGAACCACTCGATGCTTGATTTGATGAAAATTGAGTTCAAAATGTTAGCCTTGTTTTGAGAAGGAAACACGAAGATCTAATCAAGGAGTATCTGAGAATGCGTATAAGGTTGTTGAATCTGAAAATGTGAAATTCGTTATTCTCCATATTACCACAGAAAAGGTCTAGCTTGCGATGTTTCTTCGTATTTAATAAAATCTACCTAGGTTGGCGGGACATCATTTGTGTGGGGTTCATTCTTATCTGATAGACTGTCAAAGGACAAGTGAACTCATGAGACTCATTTTCTCTTCTCTACCTGATGCGCTGTTATTTTCCAAGCAATTCATGCACAAAAATAATTTTTTTAAGCGTTAGAAGTCTTAGTGGAAGCCATAGATGATTTTGAAGCTCAAGCATAATTATTTCTATTTTTGCCCTCCAAACAGAGGCGTCCTATTTATCTTGTGTTTTGTAATTTGACACAAAACCGTGTTATATCCAGACAAATGGTGAAGATGAAATATTAAAGTCTGCCTGGCCAGGATCTTGACTCAACACGGGTGGTCTGTGGGTGATCTGCGGTAATAAAACGTGGGACGTGTGGGTGGATGGGGTCCGTACTCTCTCTAAACAGTACTCCACAATATTACTCATTAGTCATGCTCATTAATTGAGTGGCATAATTGCATTATGGTTAAGTGCGTATAATGCGATCCTTTCCTCCAATCACCAATTCTCCTCTGTAAACATTCCTCCAACAAGTCCACGGCACTTTTTTTTTTTTTTGCTCTCCGAGTGATTTCAGAGACTTTCATAAGGATGATATTCAGCAACACCAACATTTACAACTCAATCCACTCTCCTAAAATGTTTGGCACCGGAGTGAGCCAAAATCGTGAGTGCTGCATCAGTGCTCTGTGCACACAGCTGCGTGCGAGTTTACAGATATTGATGCGGGCCATCAGCATGTCAGCATTTAGGACTGCTTCTGTGGAACGCCAGATTATTTCGACTGCAGAAGAGGAGCTGTCTTTTCTTCTGCTTCTCCTCTGCAGATCTCGTCTCACGCTTAGCAGATGTAAAGTCCATATCAGCACAGGCATGAGGAGCTCTTTCTGCCTCTCAGTCTCTTAAAGTGCTCTCCATTCAGCTGTGACAACACCCCTCTCTCTCTCTCTCTCTCTCTCTCTCCCTCTCCCTCTCTCTCACACACACACTCACTCGCTTGCTCTCTCTTCCTGTCCGTCCAGATATTTTTGGAAACTGCCCTCAGCTGTACCTTGCTTCAAAGGCAAGCACAGGAGCTTTGTATTTATTTATTCATCCTTTCTTTTCTGTATTTATTATTAATCTATTCCTCCTTCACCTCCCAAAGACAAGTGAGTTGAATTGATCATGAAGCTCAGTGTTAATTTAAGCCTTTATTGTTTTGACTATTGGTATACTAGCTCTGTGTGAACCTTGGGGTGCCTTGTCTGCATTTCAAATTTATTTTTGTTTCTTTATGACACACATATGCGCTGCCCTTTGAGAGGTGAGATCAAAAGGCCAGTTTCCAGAGATCACTTCATCAGAAAAGGTCAACTAAGCGCTGTCAGCAACACCCCCAGACACAATACTCCAAATAAAAAGAATCACAACACTTTCAGCAGGAAGAACAGAATCATGATACTAATAGAATAAGACTACTGAAATTAAAGTTCCAAAGCTTTAAATTTCTTGCCATCTTCATGCTCTTCATCTCGTAGAATCTCATGCCGTAATTCAGCCACTAAATTCTCACAGGAATTAAAGAGGAAGTGGCTATGCGAACAAAATAAAACATTTCACAACATTCTCTCACATTCAGCAAAATAAGAAGTGCCTTGGCACAATAACACCTCACCCAATCTTCAGCTTTCCTCCTTCTTGTGTTCACATAAAGAGGAAAAGCAAGATTGGGAGAGAGGAAGAGAAGGAAGAGAACGATGTTCATCATCTGTGCCTTTTTGTGCGACTGCAGGGCTAAAACAATATAAATAACATGGGCCCTGAAGGATTGGTGTTCTCCACTCTGACAGCGAGATGGAGTATTGATTCTTGGCATGGTACTAAAATTGCCTGTCTCCCAGCCTCCAGACACACGTGTTGGCAGGAGAATGGGAGGCACACCCTAAAACTTGAGAATATTATCAGTGATCAGCCATGTAAATGCTGACAAAAAGAGAAAACACATATCTGTATCAAAAATTATTACGTTGTCTATTCCTAAAGTCTGAGTCAAGACCTCGGCTCTCCTGACAATTTTTTTAATGATTAAAAAGCCCTTCAACATCGCTGCTTCGTTAATAATATACAGAAAGTTGATGGGACTTCATGACAGCCGCAGCAAATCATGCCACGTCAATCTTCAATTCATAATCACCCTGTTCCCAAGCTGTCCCCTTCAGCAAGCCAGATGCATCCCAGCACTCCGCGTGTGAGCTTTAGCTTTACCCAAACTTCTTTAAAGTTCCTGGATATTAAAAGGCATGTAGAAAAATCAACTCTGAGAAAAAAAGATAAGGGGATAACAGAAATTCAATAGTTTCTTGGTAAGAGATAATTAGTTCCAAGAAGGCATATATCCCATGCGTAAAGGTTAAACTTCATGCTAATTACTTGCGTATCTATCTAATGTAATCTTTGAAAAGTCCTCAGAGACGATGAGCAAGAATTCCAAAGAAATTCTCAGTCTGAAAAAAAACGTATTTATCATAAAAAAAATAGATTTGTGTAATAGAAGTGTCATTGTATAAAACCCGAACTGCAAGATTTGCTATGCTACTGAAACCTGGACATAGATATAGTAAGTTTATACAGCTTTTTATTGGCCGCTAAATAAATCACACAAGCTTGTTTTGTGAAGGTAATGTGATATATATCTTTAGGACTAAAGTAGTGGAGTGATGGCTTCTTTACTGCCCTTTAAACTGTCCTTAAAGGATCATTTGAAAGCTGCTTTTGACACTATCTGCAATGGTCATTGATGATAAGCTCCATCGTGTTTGTGTGAAAAGTGCAACAGGAGGAGTGTAAAAACAGCACCATACGGGATTTAGAGGGGGTGTTCATCTTCTCAAGAACACCACAGCCCAGTTTCATGACCTCAGGTGGTTCTCTGAAGTGACACACCACTCCACACCCTTAAGCGACAATTTCTTGAAACCACCTCGCTTTAAATCCACAGTCGCATCGCTTTAAGATTTAAGACTCTTTCATATGACAGTTCTGGCTCTGAAAAGAACATGACAAGTGACAGAGACTCAGAACCTGTCTTCTGTGAGACTTGCATTGTCAGAAGATTCCCTCTTGTATAGTGTCAGCATCTTTTGGTGTATTAGTAGGCCTAAGAGAAGAAACGGTGCAAATGATGCTGGCCTCAAGATAATTTATTGTGTACACAGCACAGGTCAAGGCAGAGTATTAATCCAGGCAAGGCGCTGAGCCCTTTTCTAAATGAGATTGTCCCCGGGCGAAGCGCTACACTTTTATTTTCGTTTTGTTTTTCTCATTCAAAAGGCTGGCTCGCTACATTCTGGTCTGGAATTCCAATAAGGTCTGACAAAGATGCACAAGTAAAACTTTTAGTATAGATGTCAAAATGAACTAATGCACACATGAAATAATTCTATCATAAAGCAAGAATAAATATTTAATATTTGGTAAATGTATTGTGCGACTTCATAGTAGTTAGCAGAATTCATAAGATATTCTGCTTGAGAGCGGGTGGAGCCAAGTGATATCACGAAGCGCTTTTTCAGAAGCTGTCAGATGGCATGATAGAACCTCACACCAACATTTGGTTTCCACACAAAAGATGTGCATATCACTGCTCGCTTTCTAAACACAGCCACCTCCTTCCTCTCGCTAAATTTTAAAAATGCCTTTTACCCCACATTGAGATTTGAATTTGAATCTATACTAAAGCCTAAATAGGAAAGGCACGTCATCTGCTGGGTTTTACAGTAAAAAAAAAATTTTTTTTTAAAAAGGTCTATTTATAGTGTTTGCTTGTTCTGGATGCAAACACTGAAGTCATTAAAATATCTCTTTTATGGACTATGACTTATTTTAAACTTTTTTTTTTCTATTTTCTGCTAAAAAGTCTGGCAAGGTACTTGCAAATGATAAGACAAGTCGTGCATCAAAAAGATTTATTAAATTCGTCTTCCCCCGAGAGAGAACAAACTGCAAACTGTTCTCCAGCGCTGCTCATACAAGCAAGATGAATGATGCCCTAAGAGTCTTCTCTCAGGTAATAGACAGATAGCATCATGTACTATACAAGGCATTGTAATCACAACTGACTCCTATTTTCAACTCAGTATCCAAGACAACCCAGTCCACCGAGACGCAGACGTCGGACAGATGACATCAGTCATATCTCTGCTCATACAGACTCAAAGACTAGCTATATAAAGGTTCTCACAGAGGACTTGGAGTTCGAGGTTGCAGCACAACTGCGCGAAAGGTACATGGATCGCTTTGATCTATTGTTCAGGGTGCTCAGTATTCCCTCAGTGACAGCTTCCATTTGAAACCTATCTGTAGCACTGCTGCGGCATCAAACAATGCCGTAATTTGTTTTACCTTATCTCGTAAATGAGCGACGCGCCCAACGAGTGACAGCATCTTTATGCTGCACTGTAGCATCTCAGCAAAGCGGAACTTTAATATACAAGGCTAAATGATGAGAGACGTACTGTAGGTACGCGCATACCACTGCGATATCGGAGAGGCTCTCGCTTGGGGAGAGATGAGGATACGACGCAGAAAAAAATGGCTGGGTTCCAGGCTTGTGGGTTGAATTGTGTGGAAATTGAAAACTGCTGAGGCATTTCAAAATGAAGTCTGGATATTATATAGATTTGTCTATTGTTGTATTGTATAGATGCCACCCTTTCTTTCCTTTTTTTTTTTTTTTTACTACAACTTAAAGGGAACATATTTTTATTTCCTTCTGAATCCACCACTAATGGAGTTGATTATAGATCGTAAACTCTGCATGATCTTAGACGTGTCAGAGACACCCAACATTTAGCAAAGTTGTTTCTACTGATCTCAGGAAGACATAAATAAATCCCTAAATTAAAGAACATATTTATATGAGGTCATTTAAGTGCCCATTCCGGGAACAGCAAAGTAAAAGCATGTTGTTGTTATGTCAAAATTACATTGTACCTTCTTAGCCCATGGAGCATCAGCTATCTGTACAATCGTCCCTCTTTGACTGGGTTCCAGTCAAAGTCCAGCCATTAAGAAGGGGTCCGGCCTGGAGGTCAGGTATGAAGACACTTTCCAACGTGGCTTACAGGACGACTCATAGAACAGTGCAAAGAATCTACTGAGAATCTGTGTGTTTGTGTCTTCACATCATCTGATAGGAAGAGCAGGCAATAACTGTCAAGCCTTTACAGTGACGGTTTACACTTTCTCTATATTATGCTTCATCTAGTAGACTTTATTTTTCATTTTAGACGGTTAACGTGCTCATGCGGTGATGCCTATCGTGCACAGTTCTCTAAATGTCATCAATGTAAACACGCAGCTATTAAAATAAACGCATCCGACTGACTAAAAAAAACTAATTAACAACAAAGCATCATTAAGAAAAATGATTACTGAGGTTATTAAATAAGCTGTAGATGTGAACCTCAACAAATACAGGCAAAGCAACACTGCTGATACTCTAGAGACTCTGGGTAAAATTAAAAAAAAAAGATAGAAAATATAGTCAATGCTAATGTTCCTAATGTTCCAACATTTGGAAAATTTCTTAATTTCATTTGAACAATAAAGCAGAATAATATTTAAATCAGCAAAAACTCACAAGAGCATTTCTGACCATAAAAGTCACTAAATAGCCATTTGCAAATTCCCAAATTAAGATCATATGCCATTTAGACAGTGAAATGATAAACAAATATGCATTTTAGCCAAATGTTAGTTAAAGCAGACTGAATTAGTCAATGCTCAATAGGGAATGGAGTCTAATTAGGCAAATGTTACATAAAATGAACTCATTTGAAATATAAGCACTTTGGCCAAGTTTAGGACTTACTTATTTGGCTTTTGTTCTGTTTATTTGGGATTTATCCAAATGTGCACCATACAAAAAAATCACTCTTTAATAAACCACTGTTATCCTCTTTTTTGCTCTGTTCACGCCTAATAAAATTAACATAAATGGTCCTAAGGTCTAATTAAAAATTGTTAGTGCAACAGGGAGTACAGTGTTTGATGTAATTATTGGCCTCACTTTGACTGATTTTGTTCAAGATAATTTTCCTTTTTAATGCAATTTTAATTGAAGCTGTGTGCCTATCTTCCTGCATAGATTAGCATCAAGCCATTTATTTCCAACTGTGGAGGAATCAAACAAATAGCTCACGCTCTGCTACAGCTTGTCCACCTCTTAAGCCTGGTCAGCCCTTTGATTCTGGTGGCGCATGGAGCTGAATGCAAATGAAGGCATGCCTCAAATAAAATATGCATGACCCCTCCTTTTGCCAGTATGAAACACCAGCCAGCTGCTGAAGAACAATAAAACAGTGCCAGACTTGCAAGCTTGCACGTTTGCAGCCTTTTTTTTTTTTAAAGGACGTTTTGTCACAGACATGGCAGCAGTGAAAAGCTATCAGCCAAATGAGATAATGTTTACAGGGGTCACTGGGATGAGAAAGCGCTTCAGTAATGGCGTTCGGTGGACTATAAGTGTTGCTCAGCAATAGACAGAGCAGCATTATGGATAGAAAGATGAATGCTGGCGCTATAATTACAACTCTTTTGGGCTGTAATTGTGAAGGTTTCATAGGCCGAGACAGAAGTGCTAACAAAAGCATCCTATTCTTGCCTTTACAACAGAAAATACTTCACCTCCGTAATGATAGGAAAAAAAAATCTCATTTTTGAACACCCTTTAATTGTGAATATATTTTCAGCAGTAATAATAGGCTTAGTTGTAAGCAAACAGAAATAAATAAGTAACAATGATGATATTGTCCAAAAAACAAAAGCGTTTCCATTGTGTCTCTAGGAGGATGTTACTGCATAGAGCTTTAGCTCCATCATAATATTTCCAAAATATAAATTTTTTCCCCGTTTTTCCAAATTTCCTGTTTTTAAAATGCCTAAACATTTGATATACAACAGCGGGTTGTTGTACTTATGGCTCCTGGGTCCCCAGCAGTTACTGTCCAGTGGTGGACAAATCGGTAGCCCGAGCGCCCTAGAACCAGCAGATTTTGTGTCCAGATAATGTGTGAGGCTAAGACAGAAGATCAAACCTCACCACTGAATTGTTAGCCAATGACTAGCTTACTTTTTATCAAGGGCACAAACACAATGTGCTACATTAAAAACTTTCTTAGTAGAGGATTATGGTCATATACTGTACTTGTTCAGCTAACTAGCTTGCCATATGTTATTACATTATTTTAGCTACCACTTTTACTACCACTTTTAGGCTTCCAGACAACCAAAACATGCAACTCCGTGACACACTGGAGCTTTTACTTGCCTGGCAGGCTTGTGAATGTATTTACTCCCCATGGGTTTCCTGTGGGTTCTCTGGTTTCATCCCACTTTCCAAAAACTTGCCAGTAGGTAACACTGCCAGCCTGAGGACTCTAAATTGCTCCTAGTCGTCCCATCCCAGCCTCGCGCCCAGTGTTCCTGGGATAGGCTTCAGATCCACCACCACCACCCTGCCCGGGATAAAGCGCTTACTTAAGATTTCAACTTAAAATTTTAATCGAGTCAGATTTATTGTTTGCCATACCTATATATATATTTTTTTTTGCTATAAAAAGCATTCCATTTTTTATTTCCTCTAAAGCACACTTTGCTCCTGAAGCCAGAGGTGGTGAGTGGAGCAGAGGTAAAGAAGTGCATCAGTCTATTATAACCTAGGAGTATTTCTGAAGACAAATGACTCCTTGGCAATAACTGGACACTCTAAATGAGATACAAAGTCTCCCTGGTGCTTATGTAAGTGTCCTCCCTCCCGCAAGGTCCACTTGAATGGTGTACATGTTCAAATCGCTCACCCACTTAGCTCCTGACCAATCTCAGAGATTGTATTACACTGACTTTTACAAACACAGACCATGGATCAGAGGAGACAAGTACATTCATCAGTGTGGGCCCAGCGCTTTTTGCTAGAGTGACGTCACATGAGAGGCTCGTTTTTAGCCATGCAGTTTTCTCTCCAAAGTACAAGAGCACACTGCGCAATTACTCGTCCTCTGGGAAACACGCTTTGAATAGCTCATCAATACTTTGTAACTCTGGTACAACACAAGATCTAGATTTATTTATTCCCTCATGAGAGTTGCACGTACAAGAAGGCTGCTGTGGGGAGCGCCGGATAATTAACAGCGTTTGCCAGGTTTATCTTATCATGTTTTGAAGACCGGTTGCCCTTCATTTCTCCTCTTTATGAAGAGTTAATGGGTGAAGGTCAAAAGGACGCTCTGCAGTTTCATCTTGTCAAGCTACTTGACGTCGAGGAAAATCTTTCATGGCTCAAAACATCAGTTCGTCCACCTCTATGCATCATGGGATATCCTCTCAGCGCCTGACCTGGACAGCCTCCCATCATGCAAATCACTTTGAAGAGCAATGCCAAGAACTGTGTGTGAGAGGTCTCACCAGAGAGCTTCAGACTCTACCAAACGTTAGTCTGCTTCAGACGAGAAATTCAAAGAAGTCTACATGGTCAGGGTACTAAGAGTGTCCATCACAGCTGTGAGAAGGTGGAAGAGCCACTGAACTCTTATGGTATATGGATTGAGATATTCAGGTATCTCAGATACTTGCAGTACACACTAGTAATATGCATATTCTTCTTTTTGGTCACTGACATCAAGGGAAAAGGACACCGATGCCATCTGTTTATAATATGACTACAGCATTTTTGTGATGATTATTAAAACTTTCCCATGAGCCCTCACTGAAGTGCAGATCAGACCTTACCAACCTGACCAATCTAAGATTTCAGAAAGGCATACAGCAAAGGGGCAAAAAAAAAAACCAGCAAAAAAAACAAACAACGTGTTTATTAACAATTTTTGTCATTGAGTAGCCATCAGGAATAGTTCACATCTGGTTTGTGTCTGTGCTAGAAAAAAATTCAACATGTGCTGCCAGTCAAAAGTTTCTGAACACCCTGTATTAACATTTTTGGGTAAACTTCAAGACATAGGTTCAAGTTTAAAACATAATAAGTGAACTAAGAAATGTTGGAGACTTTTTAGTTGCGTGCACAACCTGGTTTCAAAATAGCTGAATAGCCACCACCTGACGCTATTTGCTTATAATCAAAGTGGAGAACCTATCAAGATTTTTTAAAAATTATTATTATTATTATGGATTAGCACAAAAAGACAGAGAGTGCTATTCAGCTAAACTAACACTTACACTCAAATGGTGTAACTCCAGAAGATCCTTATGGCTTGGCATCCTGTCAGTGGCTAAATGATGCGGCGGTTTAGCCTGCAACAATTGCACATATATACACATCGCATAGAATCTCAGAGCATTTTATGCTAAGGAGAAATTGAAGGGTTGCAAGTCTCTTGGTGCTTACAACTTTGCTAAGATGAAATGTGCACTGCAGTAACCACAGCCATCTTACGCTGGCTATGAAAGATGTCTGATTTGATAGTGAATGTGTTTATGACCACTTTTCTGATTCTGACACCCAGTGGCACAATGACATTTTAGAAAACAAATTCTGGCTGTGCTCTTAAAAATCACTGTAGTCTCCTGCTATGTTTTTTGCAACCAGGAGGCGCAGCTGACCTCAGAGTGACGTGTCTGCCTCAGGGGACTATAACAACCCAAAGACAAATCTCAGCTTACAATAACGTACACTCTCGCGGAAAATCACCTTTAATAAAGCACTCATTTATACAAAGAGTAGAACATAAGAGTGGATGATGAACAAGTGCTTAAATGCAGACATTTCTGTGTTTGGTGGAACATATGTTAATTTTTCCTTTATTTAAATGGAAATAGTTTATAAACTGTAATAAAACTACACTTCTGACTGTATACGTAACCTTGCTGTAGAGATGAACTATGGGAGATGATGGCCTATCTATGTTGTATGTCAAGCAGTAAACAGATAAAGGACTTTAAACTAGCACATCATAATGTAAATTTAGTCAGTACTGAGCTATTATAGCACCCCTGCTAACAACACTTAGTACTAGTGACTGACTGCTAATAACAGCCTAAAGGAAAACATTGTTTTCTTCTTTTGAAAGATTTTTTTTTTTGCCTTAAGAAGTGTTCATAAATAGTGCTGACTGCCCTATGCATAGCAAATTTGCTTCTCTGACAGTTGTTTTTTTTCCTTTTTAAGGATATACACAGCTGCCCAATGCATTTTAAATTCGCTTTACTGAATATTTATGATCAAAGTGAATTTCCAATATCATAAGCACAGTTTAGCGACTTGTCAAACGGAACACTGAGCAAACCGAATATAGAGAATTTGCCTAAACGTATCACCTAAACTTATCTCAGAGTTTTTATTACACCACCCAGTTTGCATGTTTGTTTGCATTGTGGATTCAGAGAATAGATTAAGAGTTTTTGTTGTTGTTGTTTAGGTGTCAGTGTGCTGAAGCTGGTGGCTTTAAAACTACAGTTTAAGGAAAGATCGCAAGAACAAAAGCTGAAGCAATAAGACCACTTCATTAAATATTTAATCAAAGTTTCATGCCTTATTTCTCACAAACCATTAAACCAGTAAAGTCCAAGATTATTTTATAGATATTAGAAAAGGATTTATTTTAAGTAATATTAAGATCAGACCAATATGACCAATAAGAGCAGGGTGGATATATAGGGAAACGAAGTTGATTATCTTTTTCTATTAGAAGGATGGAAGTGACAGCTGCATGTAGAGAGCACTGGCTGAATCTCCAAAACGCTGAGTGAACTGAAACGAGCTAATCAGTTTGTGCTGCATTTAATCTCATCTCCGAGCTACAGCCATATTGATTTGAGTTTTGACTTCTCATTTTCAGAGTGGAAGGATAATATAAAAACCAGTTTATGAAGCAGAGGTAGCCAGAGCAATATATAACGTAGCTTTATCAAATATATACCAGGCAAAAGAAAATATTGAATTAAAATACTGGATTAAAACTATATATATATATATATACATAGATAGATAGATAGATAGATAGATGTATATAGTTTTAATCCATTATTTGAAGCTACAATTACAAAGTACAATCTCGTGCATTTCTTCAACTTTTATTTTATTTCTTCAGTTTTTATTTTTCATGTGTCATGTAAGATTTTCCATTTTAAACATTGCTTTGTGTGTATCCACCTTGTCTTTGGGTTCTAATTAAAATTCAGTCTTTTGCTTTGACTGACAATTTTTTTATTTTTTTTTTTTGCTGAAGTTTTCACATAGTATGTTTGGATGAAAATATGCAAACTGATGGAAAATCGAGTGGTGATGAAAAAAAAGAGTTGCTAGTGCAGCTGTGAACAGAAGGAGAGAGGGCTGGGCCAATATAAAACCTCATTACTGTAGTGTCATGGAAAGTGTGTGCACTTTATGCTCCATCTAGCAGCAGTTTTGCAGGATAAGCACTTGTTCCTGTTTAGCACTTTTAAGGCCTGTTTCATTAGTGGGAAGGCCCTTAACAGGAACACGTTCTCGTTGAACAGGTGGCAATTTTGGGATGTGGTCCATTTCGAAGTGATCATGACAATACCCAATCCCAACGATTGCTCCACCCTTCACTGTAGAGGACGAGAGTAGCGGCCATTTGGAACGCATCTGAACATCATTTTGTTAAGCTTGTCTCATTGTCACACAATCACTGAGACTGATGTAATCAATGTTGATCATTAAGTTAATAATGAACAAATTGACTAGGCAACAAGAACCTCACCTCAGTGCCACCAATTTCATTCATGAGCTGCTGTTTAATTAGTCTGATTTTGTTCGTTTGTAGAGGCAAACAAACACAGATTAACGATAAAAACATGAAACCTGCATCAAAGAGCTCATTTTCCACACCACTTCTTTCAGCTGATTTATTCAATTTTAAATTCTTACTCCACCCCCCTGGTCACAATTCCCACCAGCTACCAAGCGGGGAGGGTGAAGGCTATCACATGCTTCCTCTGAGACACGTGAAGCCAGCAAACTGTATCTTTTCAAATTGCTGCTCATGATGCATAACAGGGCAGCGTAACACCGTTGGAGGAAAGCGCTGTCTGCCCTCTTCAACATACAAGAGCTCACAGATGCCCACGATTGGCTAGTGTTTGAACTCGTGTCTCTTGCACTACTCTAGATCCTGGACTTTTAAGCCATTTTTTTTTTTTTTTCATTTTACACAAATACACCACAAATAATCTGTGTCCATTGGGTATTCCTGGTGAAAATCCTTTAAAGGACCCTTTAAAGTCATTTCAGTTTGGAACTATCCCACTATCCCGCGGTTGTGTCCCACTTTGAAACTCCGTGCATCACTTCCAAATGCACACCACTGTTATGTTTTTTTGAAGGTGCACGCTTATCATCGAGGACGATCATATTGCAAATTGTATGTGATCACGATTGGTCACAAGAATCTTACAGACCTCCTGGTGTGTCATCAGCATAACTACAGCCGTTTCTGTAGTTTTTGACTTTACATGGAGACCCACTCCTTCTTTCTTTTTTTTTTTTAAATAGGAGGCTTTATTGAAAGCTAACAAAGCTCATAAATGCATTCCACATGCCTCTGTAGCAATGTGGCGGATTGGTCATTGCGGCTCTGGGTGTGACATTATCGTTTCATGTCTTGGCAGCCTCTGAGGAAAAATAATGCACATGAATCGACAGTGGACGCTGCTGAATATCAAATAGTGTTCTGCTTTACAGAAAAAAAACAAGCAAGACATTTCATGCCATTGCATAAAACTGCAGATGCAGAAAATGCGATTAAAAAGACCAATGGCTATAATTACAAAGTCAAATGAAAACCAGCCAGCGCACACAATTAGACAACAACAAAAGTCTCTCATGAGTCACTATTTTAACACCATCAACCAGTAACAGCCTGGCTGTTTATGGATGCCCAGGCAGTGCTCGTATTGGGTTTTGTTGCAGGCAAATCATCTCCTTTGTCTGGATATTCACAGACTGCCAAATGTCTATGCTGTGATCAGACTGGAGTTAAAGAAATGAGAGACTTGTGTCTGCCTGAGGCCCCGAAAAAAAACCCCTGTTGTGTTTGGCAGCAGGCACTTGGAAATTATCGAATTTAAGACGGTTGCTCCTGGACCGGCTTCTGTCATCTGAGAGATCTTGGCTAAATGGCTGGAGAGAAGTCGAATTGTACTCTTTGTTTTTTGTTGTTGTTGTTTTGTTTTTTTTCTGGCAAAACCAGAGTTGCACAGTGCTGGAATTTATTTTCATTCTCATTCCTGCTGGTCTGTCAGGGATATGCACTAGTGTACTAGATAACAGCACACACATATTAAACAGGAATGCATCAACACCATTTTTTTTTTCAAAACCAGTACGAGTACATGTTTTTTGGTACTTGCTGATACTGAAATGATTAACATATGTAGTATTAATCAATCAGGGACGTCATAGAACATCACTTAGCGCTGTTTATGTTTCCCCATGCACTAGGCTAATTCTTTATAATGTTAGCATGTTGATTTTTAATGAAGTGCATTAGCCAGGTACATGAGTTAGCTTGGATCGATGAAGATTGAATTGAGAAACATATGTTATGGTTTTCATTGTGTCCAAATCCACATTGTCAATGACTGATAGTTGCTGATCTCCAAGAACCACATACTGGATAAGAGCTGTTATTTTCACTCACCTAGCATCATTTGCAGCCATTTTTTCTCAACTAGCCAGCCAGTGATGAGCTCCTCATGCTGAGTTTTACGTTTAAGAGATTTTATCGGGTTATGTGATTGTAGGAAGATGCTTTAGTTCCTCCTCTTGTTATTTTCACAGAGTACAGTTTGCAGCCTTGCGTTACATGTGAAATTTACATGGCAAGAGTACGTTAGGCTTGCAGTATAGTATCATGTGGTATCAGATGCTGGTATTGGAACATTTTTATGAGCATGGTACCTGAGTCATTCTGTTACCAGTTATCAGTATTGATGCATCTAATGCTAATAATAAAATTTAAAAAATAATACATTTACAGTTTTAAAAAGTATTGTGCCAATATGCACAATGGATCTTGCTGTAGGGTAGAAATTATGAAATGTAATATTCTAATACTAATTTGTTCATTTTATTATGAAATTTGTTCCACTAAAGCTTAACAGGACTGTAGCTTTTAAGATAGAAACCGTAATTTTGAAATGCATTTTATTATTGACAAATTAAGTCGGGATTTTGCTCATTGTCTAACATAAGGAAGATACTCAAGTCATGCATATTGACAGCTTGCATCCAAATTATTACAATTGGAAAAAAAAAACTTGAGCCAAATAATTAAATGTGGTTGTTGCTCATAATGTGTATCCTCAAATGACTTGCAAATGCTGAATTATCTATAGCCTGGCTATTAGGATGGTTACTTGCCAAAAAAAATTCTTTACCCTGTTGTAAATTGTATTACTGGCTCCAGGATGTTGTTCCCTAATTGGATCCTTGTAATTAGGCGAGAAGAGCTGAACAGCCAGATTGCTGTTTGTTTATACCTTTCCCCCATATTAGTGACGTGCTGGGAATCCTCAAACAGGCAGAGGGTTCACTAGTATCTTGTTGAGGCCTTAATTAGCCACTTTTTCTTAACATATGCTTTGCTCAATCCAATTACCGTATTTACGATTAAGTTCACTCATTGCAGCGGCTAAATCGTGGCCGTCTACAGTGTCGCAGCTCGATGGACGTGCAGTGGGCACTTGGAAATCCAGGAGTCTAGAAAGAACCTGAAAGAAGTGCCCTTAATGTCCTTGGGGCTGATCCAGCTGCCAAGTGCCTGTCAGGGTTCTCAAGCCCTCTAGAGTGGGAAATTTGTTGGTGGAGAACAAAAACACCTTCAGCCAATGATTTGTAGTAGCAGTGTGAAAGAAAACAAGTGTAATAAGTAAGTAGGAAAGGGTAAATCAGAAAATTCTGTAGTGAATTAGCTTGTCTTTATACTCAGTTTGTAGGTATTATATGCATTCATCATGTCTTCGTGAAAGAACAGCACCCCCCTCGAAATGTTGTGATCCAATGCTTATATGCAAGAATACAAGCTTAATCAAATGGCCATACGTGATTCCTCTGCACGTTTGTCTAAGTGGCCCAAAATTCTAAAGGGAAGGATATGTGCATGTGACCTTGAACAACTTTTAGCATTGGCACAAATACACCATAACTGACAATTTTTTTTTAATTATCTCACTGGTAATTGACAACATGGCATCAGATGTTGGCAATTAGGTATGGCCAATTATCCTCAGAAAAGTTGCCTGCCCCATAACGAAAGGAAAATGGTGTGACATTAGTTGTCAGAAAATGCCATTTTCTTTGTCAGTACACTCTCAGAAAAAAGGTTGCGTCAAAAGGTTATTTGTATACTCAAGATTCTTAGCATCCTAAAAAGGTTCTAGTTTGGAAACACAACCCTTCGGTTAAAATAAAAAAATGTATTTTTATTTTAATGTCCTGTCCTAATAATCAAATCTAGAACTTTTAGGATTCTTTTAGCTGGCCGTCTTTGTCATTGGTTACTCAGCTGACGTTAAAGGCGCCTGTTTCTCTGCACGCTTGCTGACTCCCAGGCCAGTATGTGAGAGGCCTAGCAAGGGTGAGTGGCTGTGACACTGACAAAGCTATCTCAGCCCAGAACCATTCGTCATTGGCAGCAGTTTAGCATGAGCTATCGCACAGTCCACAAGGCTTCAGTGAACCTTATCACCACGGAAACCTCTCAATAACTTATTCATGATGCACGAGGCAATCACCTGGGCTGCTGTTTCACTTGGCAAAGTAGTCGACATTGACAAAACATTCCAGGGACGTTTGACTTCGTTGTATCCGCGATACTGTGGACGCTGCTAAATATCCATCTTCAGCAAAATCTCAGTACACTCAAAGCATTTATAGGGAGCGATGTGTTGGACTTGGCAGGGAAAATGTTTAAGAGCAAGAGATGTTGTTCTGTTGAACAGAACTTCCCTGTGGTTAGTTGTCATCATAACACATTACCCAGACTCCTGGCTCTTTAAGAGATAGCAACGTTCATTTAAATACAAAACAATACAAAAACAATACGCAATCCTATATCTGTCAGTGTTCACGTGCAGTCTGGTTAGCTCTATTTTATTTATTATGTAAGACATAAAAGACAACAAGACATGCTGTGATATGAAAATAATCAACAGTGTGATGTGATGTGATGAAGCAGAGTTACTGTTAAGACCACAAATTAAATTCTTCTCCTGTAACAGCAGTGTTTTTCTAACTGGTATGCCACAGTGATTAACCAATGCTTACAATTTTTTATTTATTAAAGAATGACACATTTTATCCATACAGTTACAGCGAATGTTGTGGAACATCCACAAAACAAGTTAATTCCTGTTTTCATGGGTTGTTCTCTCACCAGGCTCCCTTTGTAGAACACTAGAGACTCCTTCCATAAATATTAAATAAGCGTCTCTTTACAATTCACCACATCAATGAACATTACACATTTTTTTCATTGTTAAAAAAACAAGTTTTTTTCCCCCCGATCTTTTTGTGTGGAGCGCCACCATACAAGTCCTTCGTTGTTACTATAGAAAGAATAACTTCTTAGAATGAGCATATTAATGTACACCAGTATAATATAAATTAATATAAATCTGATCCGCAGCTGTACTATTGTCAGGGCTGCTTATTTAACATTTCTGAAAGGAGTCTCCAGTGTCACCACTTTGTAACAGTCACAGTAAAGTCTTTTACGCTTTCTGGTTTCTTGGTAAAATGACTAGCTGTGTTTTTGAGAGAGAGAGAGAGAGAGGGAGAGTTTTTGACTGTTTATCGCTGCTGTAATGTGATAACAGGAACTAACTTGTCTCTTGGATGTTCCACAACAATAAGTCTAAACTATAAACCATTAAAATGCATGATGCTCTTTCGTTATTAAATTAAACATTGTAATCGTGGGCAAATCGCTGTGGTATAAACCAGACTGTGCTGTTGTATGAAAATAATACACTTCGGGGTAGTAACGCATCGTGCCGCATCACTCACCCTGGCGTTTGTGTTGTACATTTGTGTTGTGAGGTAATATGCGTGTATGACTTTTTGAAGTCAGAGCAGAGACCATGGAGAATTCACTTTGAGAAAAGGTCTTGGCTGAGTAAGAGAAATAGGCAGAGAAAGAGAAAAAGACTGCACCAGCTGTGTGCCCCAAACTCATTTAGTTCAGAGAGCATGATGCTTTCTCACAAGACTGTCACTCTCCCTCCAGCCATGTAGGACTCAACAGAATGCAGACACTCATTTTTGTCTGCTAACAGAAGTTTCCTGATCATTGCCACTCTCCTTCTGGTCTCGCTCCCTCCCTCCCTCCTTCGCTCCCTCCCTCCACTGTTTGCATTGCTTTATAGTCAGCTCAGGGCCTCACACAGTGGCACACGGTGTCTTCTTTCAGCGCAGCAGTCATTTTGGCTCATTTGAATATCCCCGTGTGTTTTGACAGTAGGCCTCCATGGCATTGCAGTGTTTGCTTTGCATACCGCGGGTTCCCACTGTTCCAGCCTGTCTGTAGTCCTGAAATTCCTCTGACTCCCTTTCTATCTATCTAGCGGTTGTCATGCCTGATGTAGTCTGTAAGCACCAAAAATCCTAGTAAATTCCATGAGGACAAGTGTGCTTTGGGCACTTGCGCTAGAATAAAGCATATGTTAGCTGAGCTGAAAGTGGTGGTGGTTATTATAGTACATAACTATCTTACCTCTTCACCACCAAAAGGACACGATCGCCTCTAGGGTCTTATTGCTTTGTTACTCGTTAGGGCCTGGGAGCATTTTGCTAATTACCGTGTCACATTTACATGCTGTTTAGTTTAATTAGACTAAATAGTCAGGTACAGAGGAAGAATGTAGTGTCTATGAATTTATAATCTAAATTTAGTGACATGTAATTAAGAAAATATTGCATTTTAAAAATAATCCTGGATGAAGTGATTACCGAGATAAACAAGTGTGCCTAATTAGTCTCTCGCAAGGTGTTCATGGCAACATGGCGTTGTTATGGAAACACGGAAGTCTGCTCCGTATCTAGGGAACAGCTGACCCTAGCCATGTGCCGGAGGGCACTTCCTTATGCATTTTCTCCATAACAGCAGCAATTTGTTGTGAATGCGGGCATTAACTGTCACCTCACAGCACCAGCCTGAAAGAGGAAGAGAAAGATGGTGCATGCATGCACCTCGCTGTTCTGTTAAACGGATCAAAATGAGAAAGAAAGACCCCTCAATGAAGTGTTATCATGGACCTGCCAGGGACATTGATGCAATAACAAGCCACCCATTTGCTCTTTCAGCTTCTCCTCCTCCTGCCAGGACCTCCATTATACACAAAAAAGTCATAAACAGCAGGAGATGTATCCGTGCGCAGAAACCTGTGTCTCATAGCTTGGTGTTTGGATTAATTACATGCAGCTGTCACCTAATTTCCATGATTATTCTCTAAAGTGAGGGTGCGTCCTGTCTGGAAGTGGGTTCTGCTTTCAAACATTGAGAGCTTTGAAACGTTTTGAGCTTACTTTGAGCAATTTAGGATCTCTTGCTTAAAGCACAGCAGATCTAGGAAACTGTTAGCATGGGCTCCGGGGATTTCTCTTACTGTTGAATTGCATTAAACTTTCCTTTTTTTTTTATATATAGATCTAGAGTGTGTCAAAAATAGTTCATTACCTAGTATATGTCACAATAAGACTTTAGTAGTTATTCCAGTGACAGTGTTGTGACAGTCTATTTACATACAGTATACTTGACTGGGTTTTTCTTTTTGCCAAAATATAACCAAAATGATTTTGCCTTGTCACATTATGTACCCAGAAGTTACCAGGACCCATGTTCTGATTGGTTATTCCGGCCAATTTTCATTAGCCATGAATGGGATATGTGAACGACAGTTATAGTCATGCTCCACCGTGTTTTAATGACTTTTTCTTTAAATAAATTGCAAGATTAAGCTTGACTGCTAAAGCTTGCAGTTTTTAAGCCTAGCTTAAAAACCTTACATTTATATGGGAAATGTTCCTTGGAATGTCCTATTGGTTTGCGATATGAAATCCAAAGCATGTGACTTGTAGTGTCACTAGCAGGACTAGCTTATTGTTGTGATGAATTTAGAAGGATTAAACAAATTCAAAAGCATCAATGCTGAAAAAAATATCACAGTGGAGGATAAGGTCCTTCCTAAGTCTGTGGAAGATGTTCAGTGTAATGTTATATTTATCACTCGTCTTAGGTTTCTACTTTCTTGTTTTATTTGAAGCTCAGGAAGTCGCAAGGTTTTCTTTTCTGGAAATCATGGGGATGTTTGCCTCTTATGAGAGTGTTGTGACTTTCACCAGTCACATAGAAAAAAAGCATCTAAAAAAAGTACAATAACTACCTCTTTATAATCTATACTTTCTGCATAAAGCTTTTTCATCTTTCTTCCCTTCCTTAATTTTTGACCCATTTCTTTTTGTTTAATTTTTCCATGCAGCTGTCATGTATGACCTCCACCAGCATTGAATATGTAGAAATCATTACAGTAATTAATTAGTCTCTGGATGGTGTGGCGAGAATTGGATGGTGGGGATTTTGTAATTGCTGACGTGGATATAAACATTTAAGAAGGCATTATGGGTATGAGCATTTATGTGTCAAGACTATTAAAAGATGCGCTGACTGTTTATTTCTGTCAGAGCTTAATGCAGGGATGGGTTGGGGTTTGTGTGTGTGTGTGGGGGGGGGGGGGGTATATGGGCATGATGGCATCCTGCTGTAAGTGAAAGCAAGCAAACGTTCTCAGTCTGCCTGCAGATATTTCTGCAACTTACTGCTTTTACCTAGTTGTAAACACGAACCTTTAGGCTCTTCTCTCTTGCATAATATAGGCAACCACCCCCTTAGGTTCCCTAACACACTCACATTCAGGATGACAGAGGAGAAAACCTAAAGCTGACAAAACCCTGTCCTGGGTTTAAGGGGCATCTGTGCACCTGCACTGGTGTTTTTATTTTAGTTATTGGCTCAGGATAACAGCACTGCCTAACCAGTGGCCCATGTAGGATAGTCTGTGTTCCGTTGAATCAATGTGAGGAAACACAACTGGCACAGTCAAAGAAGTGAGCTTGATAACTTATTGCTTATTAAGCATTTAAGTTGGGAGACTCCCAACACTGTAATTAATACCGATTTAACAAAAGCTACAAAGGTATTCGTATTGACTCTGCATAACCATCTGTCTAAATAGTACTGCATTCGTAGTAGTTATAAATGGAGTTAAAATTCTCCTCTCATTTAAGTAATGTAGTAAACAACTTTCCATCCTGAAAATCTTTACGTATTTTATGTAGGAGCTCTACATTTTAACCTTGGAGTACTCAAAATACGTCAACACTGCAGTCTTTTTCTTCCTCTTCCCACTAAAAATGGCACCTTGTCCGATCAACCTATGAATCTGGAATGATTGCGTAGGTGTATTGAACTCTCTGATATTAGCTCACACCCCTTTTCTCTGTCTCACATTAGCAATCTTTTGGCCGGTGCTCTCTTCTCAACTTGATTTTCCCATTTGAAAGACGAGCTCACTCAGCGTCCTCACTTTCTGTCAAGGAGAATGTTTTGAGTTCATGAACGTGAAATAAAATCTATCAGTGTATCTCCGACTTAGACATGAAGCTAAACCGTAAACTAACATCAACTAGCTACATTCAATGGAGATTTTAGGCCAAATATGTTCACAGAAAAAAAATATAAAAGATAAATTATAGTGAAAAATGTTTGCCATGTGAAACCATTTCACAGCTTCTACAAAGGACATTGGACAAGTATTTGGACATTTTATACGTCCCCACTTCCCAAGACTATACATTATTCCTTTTTGGGGTTGGCAGGTCTGAACTTTGCATAACTGTGAATTTACATTCTTAGGCTACATTCGACCTACTTCAGAAATGGGAATTCTGAGCTCAGAATAACGCTGTTTTCGACCACCTTCCACTCAAGCTACAAAGTGAAAATAATACCTGGACGCCTCCATGTTCGTCCTTTGTTAGCAACAAGTTAGCCAGCTAACTGTGATGAGTGATGTATATTTTCCTCCTCAAAACAGTGAACTGTATCATCAATGTTATAGATTTAACAAGTGTATATTCAATTCAATTCAATTTTATTTGTATAGCGCTTTTAACAATGAACCTTGTCTCAAACCAGCTTTACAGAACATAAGAAACAGAAAAACATGCAAACAAACAAAACATGCAACAGTCCTAGATGTTAGACAAAATTATCCCTAGTGAGCGAGCCTGAGGCGACTGAGGCGACTGTTACAAGGAAAAACTCCCTTAGATGATATGAGGAAGAAACCTTGAGAGGAACCAGACTCAAAAGGGAACCCATCCTCATCTGGGTGACACTGGAGAGTGTGATAGTCTGTATATGTCTGTATGTTGATTACAGTACATACAGTGTAACTCATTCAAAAATAAGAAGTGCTGCTGTGTTTACTGTTGATGCTGTGAGCTGCCATTTTGATTTGACATCTCTTGCTGAACTCGAGGGTTGATGAGACCGCGCCGAGGTTCCGGAGCAGGAATTCTGAGTCGACGGGGCATTTTTATTTGGTGTTTCCTAGTCGGAGGTCGGAAATGAGTGAATTTGAAAATGAAAATGAATTTATATGAATGTGCCTCCCTTATTAATATGTCGAACAACAGAAATGTGCTAGGTACTGAGTAAGTACTGATTTTGGATAAGAAGACTTCCTGCCCTTTCTTCTGGCTTTTCTTACTTCTATAATTAACAAAGACCTTGTAGCAGCAGTAATGACGCACCTGCCGTCTCCCATCCCTGTTTTTTTTTAAATTTTATTATTTTTTTTACAATTTTATTTATTTATTTTTTTAAGTGCTCTTCACAAAAGGGCCCGAGCTTACCATGATGTCTAGCTCTGGAGCACCCTGCCAAGATGAGCTTTATACTGCAGTGAAAGCAATATCAATTAGTGGTGTTGGCCCACTGTGCTCTGTGACTTAGATTTATGATTAGAGAGGACTAGGGGAGGGTGGATTAAATATGAAGCCTGGAGACTATTGCTTTTTTTTTCGGAGGTGTGAGAGGGGGTGAGTCATTCGAGAGCGGGGTTCTCATAAAACAGCAGATATACTCTGGGATTTTGCACAGCAGAGAGTGTTATTGAAAACTGACAAACACCGTGCGAAACAATCGGCTACGTTACAGCATTCCATACACCTCCATGTGGACTTTAGAGAGACAGACAAGTATGAGAGAGATGACCTCTTCATCTAAAGGTCACCTGCCACCGTGGCTTCTCTCTCTCTCTCTCTCTCTCTCTCTCTCTCTCTCTCTCTCCCCCCTCCCCCTTCTGATTATATCTCCTCATTTGTCTGTCAAGAGGAGAGCTGAAAATATACCACCCCCTTGCAACCTAGTGGTCAATGGTTATTTGTTAAAAGTTACGTAGGAGGGCCAGAGATCCAGACAAATGAAGCACGGCTGTGATAAAACTCTCTAAAAACTGCAAGTAAGCTTCAAGTTGGAGACAGCCACGTCTCATGGGGCCTTTTCTGACATTAATGTGCTCGCCGCTCTTGCTTTAGCCTTTAGCTGTGCATCAGTCCTATGTAGCTAATTGGGTTAGCGCTCTCCCATTACAGACCATCGGGGAGAGGAAGGGGGAATGATAGGATCTAGAGAAAGGCAGTCTTTCTGTTTAATCTTGTGTCAGATTGGTGCTATTAAATGGTGAATTCAATCGCAGCATCCAGGTTTGTGTGTGTGTGTGTGTGTGTGTGTGCGAAAACAATCCACTGGGAGAATGAGTGACACAAGCAAGCTGGACCAATAAACCAAAACGAGAGGACTTAGAGATAGAAAAGGAACAAGCAGTAATAGCGCCTTGCTCTCCAGAATGCCTACGAGTTGGCACGGAAGTGGAAAGGAAAGAGACATATAGCTGTAAACAAGCGAGGACATTGTGTAATGAGTTCATGTAACGAAAGCACCGAATATGAGGTGGTAAAGAGGCTGAAGCAGAGACAGAAGAGATTAAGAATTCCTATGTAGCATTCTTTACATTTTTATAGCAAAATATGTGCGGCGGTGTAAGAAAACCCACCAGATGTCACTGCAGCTGAATTCTGGCAAACAGCCCAAATGACAGAAAATACTCTGACATCTCAGCTTTAAGAAGATATATTTACTAACAAAATGATTCAGAATTTTTAAAAAAGAATTTCTAACCTTGCCTGTGCTGTCTACCTGCCTTAGGTAAATAAGGAGCCAGTTTAACAAACACGCCTGTCAGTCCGCTTGAAGGTGTTTTAGTTGCTAGCTTGCTTGCTAGGTGTGTTTTCTTTATGCAGGGAATGTCAGGTGTTGATCAAGATGAAGGTTACATGCAGTTTGTAAACAGTATAAATACCAGCTGTCAAATTATCCATGATAGACATGCACACTTATTATTATAAAGGCTTGTATAAAGATTTTTAATGCTCACATTTATTATTTATATATCTTTCTGTAAAATCTCTTGTCAGTGTTTATCACATTGACGTTATAAGCTGAAAGAGACAGCGGCTGTGAGGAAAAGCATCGTGCTGAGGCAAAAAATAATAATCTAACTAGCGTGGCAGTGTAGAGCGCTGCTTAGCCAAAAACAAAATGTTGTATAATTTAGTTGGTCAGCAGTATGCTGGGTTCTTCTGTGAGATCGATAGCCATCGTGTATGATAAAGTTAGGAACAAGTGGCAGTGTAACAGATTGAGTAAAAATTTGATGGTAATAGACTGAAATGCATTTTGAGGTAAGCGTCCGATCATACACCGTGACTAAACTGTGACACCGTAATGCCCCAACTTCCATCTAAGAAATGTATGCACATAAATATCCACCTGAATGTAAGTTTTAAATACGTGTGGGATCTATAACGTGAAAGTTTTGAAGTGGTTCTCGGGTGAAGGAGACGATGAGCACCTCTGTGTGGGACTGGCTGACTCAGCACAAACAGGAGAGCCTCCGAGCGATTACAGGAACGAAAGGAGACCCGACGGGGCACGCGTGGTAGGTGTTTGTCCTGGAAATGGAAGGAGGCATTTACGTAACTGGGCCATGTAGTTCTAAGAAGGACTTTGTGGGTTTTGGCCCTTTTTAAAATGCACAGAAAATCTAATCATGTGAAAAAAAGAGACAATTATATGTCAGAAGTGAGATGTTTTTCTTTTGGGAGAAGAAACAATAAGGCGAGACAGAAATGCATATGCTGTCAAAATAAAATGTCATCATTCTTGCTGGAGATCTTTCAGACACACTACATGCAGTATTTTATTCCTCCTGTATGGGTTGAAGTCACAGGGGTTAAAAATGTTGTTGGAAAAATGAGGGAAGACAAACTTCGCAAGTAAACTTGGAGAAGAGCGGAGAAGAGCATCGTGACGACTAAGAGATTCAAAACAGCAACGCTAGCAAGCCACAACGCACCGGTGTGTGTGTGTATGTTTGTGTGTGTGTATGTGTGTCTGTATATATACTTTATATGTGGATCATGAAAAGTGACTTTGAGCCAAGTTTGCTGCTGTTATTTGCAGTGGGTGTGTTAGAGCTCGAAGAGAAAAAAAAACACACACACACTGATGGATATTGCGGATGCTGTGGAGAGATTTGTACATTCTCTCAGGTATTTCAGGGATGGAGTGAAGGAGAAAGGTTGAGGCTGAATAGTAAATTGTTTTCTGTTATAGTTCACAGGGGAGCGTGCAGGAAGTGTAGGAGGTGCTCAGGCTATCCGCACTGTTTTACTGTGCAAATCACTCACTGCTTTTATTTATTCAGTGCATTTCACTCAACGCCATTCTGCTAAACCTCCCAACCACCCTCCCCCTCTCGCTGTAGGGGCTGCACTCATCTATCCTTTTCATTAATCTTTATTTTCATCCTAATAAATTATTTTCCTAAGTGCACAATTCCCAAGTATATCATGGCATGCATTTTATATATCTTTTAGTTAATACCTGCCAGATTTCTGTCATCTAATCTTATGATGGAAATGAAATCAAATAAAATGAGTCCACTTCCACTTTTTCAAACAACTGCATCATTAAATGAAAGACAAGATTTGATTTTTTTTTTTTTTTTTTTTTTTTTTTTTTTTTTTTTTTTTTTTTTTTTTTTTTTTACAATTATCCCATGTTAATGAAGTGGTCTTCCAGCAGACTTATTTACTAACTGACTGAAATTGGATTTTGTTGCACCAAAAAAAAAAAAAAGCTAATTAAGAGGACACATCCAGTGTAGACTCCCAGAGGAGAGAATCTTCTGTTTCATCTACACTCTCCTTTCTCTCTGTCCCTCTCCCTTTTATTTCTGCACATTTCCTCCCCCTCTTTATCTCTCTCTCTCTCTGTTTTCCGTACATCTCCTTTCATTATGTGTTAAAGTCCTGCTGGGCATCGTGGTTCCTCTGCTTCTGCCACATGAGTACTTTACTGAGGTTTATCAGCTCACATCATTCTGTCTGCTTTATCCCTCCATTTCTCTCTCTTTTTTTCTCACTTCCTTGTCTGTCTACCTGTGTCTCTCTACCTCTTTTTCTCTCCGTCTGTTCCTCTGTCTCTCACTTCATTGTCTGTCTTTCTTCTCTCCTCTTTTTGCATCTGTCTCGTTGTCTCTCGCTGCCTTTCTTTTTCTCACTGTCAGTCTATCTGTCTCTCTCTCTGCCTCTGTTTTTCTCTGCCCCTCTCTCTCTCCCCTCTTTGTCTGTCTATCTGTCTCTCACTGCCTGTCTCTCTTTCTCGCTTGTCTTTGTCTGTCTGTCTGTCTCTCTGTTTCTTGAAACTTCTCTTGCTCTCTTCCAGTCTTTCGAAATCTGTCTCTTTTTTCTCCCTTCTTTTTGTCGGTCTCTCGTTCTCTGTCTGTATGTTTGACTGTCTGTCAATATCTCCTCTGTCTCTCAGTCAGTCTCTCTCTGTCTGTCTCTCTTACCTCTTTGTCAGTCTAACCATCTCACTCTCTCTGCCTCTTTCTCCGTCTGTCGTTCTCTTTGTCTCTATCCCTCTATACATCTGTTTTCCCCCTCTATCTCTATCACTGTCTCCCCCTTCTCCTCCTTTTTCACTCTTTCGCACTATTTTCTTTAACCTTGTGTCTGTTGGCCTGACCTTGACTGCTTCCTCTGACGTTTGTTCCGTGAGAGAAAGTGCAGGTTTAGTCAATCTTCTCTCTCTTCAGCTCCCTCACAGTTTTTTTCCTCTCCTTCTCCCCCGCTCTTCATCTCCTTCTGTCTCGACCTATTCTCTTCTTCCCTTATTGCTCACACACAAACGCACACCGAATATGTCAGAGCCATGAAATGCCGATTTCAATGTTGCAAAATGTCTCAAGGAAAATTCTGGTCGTAGAGAGAGAATTTCTTTTATTGCCCAGCAGTATTCAGCAATAAATCTTCATAGGTTTTGATGATGACCATTGAATTGTCAGCTCAGGTTCATTAGTATACTGGAAAGATCTAATAAATTTCCACAAGGTCTGTTTTTTTTAAGTGAAATTAAACTTTTTATAGATGCTATAAAAAAGTTTATTTTCAACTCAGATGTGGTGATTTGTTTCTCCATGTTAGTTCAGTTGCATTTTCTGCTAAACTGGATCAAACGTTTGTGTTTTTTCTCCCTGGGTAGAATCTAGATGGAATTTACACTCAAATTAGTGATGTGATAATTACCATCAGTTTAACATCCAATATTCTCTTCCAACATTGTAATTCTTAATGAACACGATTTCCTGGAGTTTTTATTGTTCAAAAAAAGCAACAATTAGCCTCTATTCCCTCATTTCAGCTGAAGACAGTGGCTTATCAAAACTAGGAAAAATGCTTCATGTAGTCATTTAGACAAGGCAATTGCTGTATGTATACAAATACACCATTGAACTGGATTATCTGTATATATGTAAATATGCATAATGTTGTTAATTAGGATGTCGTTAAGCCGTGTGCTCGGATTTGAACTTGGCGGATTCCGATAATGGTGCTGTTAATGATGTACAGTGCAGGTCAGACCTCCAAACCCTCATGTTGTTGAGCACTGTCAACACTGATGACGATGAAATATATTCAGTATAGAATGTGCTACATTCCAAAGATAGAAAAGATCATCTATCTATCTATCTATCTATCTATATACATCATATCTAAATACACACTCACACACACGTCTCTATCTTTTTTTTTAATATCTTTTCCTACCCACTCTTCCACCACTCTGTGCGAGTGTTAATGAACTCAGCTGAGAGACTAATACAGCAGGCAGCAGTGTAGCCCCTGGCAAGGGTAAAGCCATAGCTCACCCTATAGAGAGCAGACATTACAGTACATCACTGACAATGATTTGCTTTTATTTTCTGTTTGCTTCTCTCTAATAACCCTAGTACACCACACTTTGGGGTGGGATGGGGTATATTTCTTTCTCTTTCTCTGTCTCTGGAGGGTATGAAAGGTAGGGGAGAGCAAGCAAGGCGGAGGTTAAAAGAGAATAAGTCAGGCGAGAGCAAGCCTTATTTAGACGTGCCCTGCAGAGCACCAGCACACATACAGAGATTCATGCACACCGTAACACAATTAATATTACACGCCGCTTAATCAAAAATGCATACTGGTCTCAGGACACGCCATGAGCCGAGGCTGACTCAAACTTGGAAGAAATCGTGAATAAGAAGAGTGTTGGAATACGGACAGACACAGAGATGCCAATATCTACGGTGTTAGATCTGGGAGACACCTGAAAACCCGAATTTTCACCAAAGGCAAATAAAATTCAGGCAGTATGTGAGAAATGAAGGATGCATCTGTTTCTGGTAGCGGTTACTTTTGCTTCAGCTTTTTCTATGTCAACTTGACCTAAAACCTAAACTTTGGACTTTTAACTCAATAGAAAACAATTTGCAGTGTTTAATCGGTAAACAAAATGGAGGAACTGCTCATTATGAAGTAGCAGTCACACACACACTCTTCACCCCTATACTCTCTAAAATCACTCCCTCCAGAACCAGCATGCAACTCGAAGGTATCACATGATCAGTTAGTCTAAAAGGACATGAGTGGGGGAAATTGAATGTAAAAATATAGTATGTACTTTTTGTTTTTATAAAAAGCAAGTACTTTGAATTTCTGTATCAACAGACAGGTTTTATGCCGTTAGCATGGTAAACTAGCGTTTTTTTTTTTTTATTTCTGCCTGCTAGGACTTTCTCGTTAGCAGTGCATCCTTAGCGCAAAGATTAAAATGACCTTAATAAAGATGCTTGTGGAGGTTACTGTGTTCTCCACCACCTGGTACCTTATTTTAGCTCAAAGCACTGATTAACATCATGACATGCATAACGGTAAAGACACAGCGAGCTCTGAAATTCTCCTCTACTTCTTTATTTTTTTTTTGAAAATGGTACAGGTTGTGTGTGTATGCTCATGGTTCAGCGTCTACATTTTTTTTTTTTCCTGTGTATGGATTTGCGGGTATTAATATTTTAAACTGCTCTGTTCTTGTGCTGTGTTGCTTTTATCTGTATTTACAGATCTGTGGAAGTAAGGATGTGCTGATATTAAATTTTTATCTCCATGATCAACTAACCTTTTATGACAGTTTATGATTATCATGATACTGTACTTAAAAAAGATTAATCAGTCAAAAAAAAAACTATAGTAATGTATAATGTATATAATAACAATGGTATATCTTCTTCTTCTTCTTTCGGCTTTTCCCTTCAGGGGTCGCCACAGCGAATCATCTCTCTCCACCTATCCCTATCTTCTGCATCCTCAACACTTGCACCCACTAGCTTCATATCCTCATTTATTACCTCCAT
>CM040994.1:18942845-18966943 GCA_022985145.1 Pangasius djambal
TTAAAAAAGATTAATCAGTCAAAAAAAAAACTATAGTAATGTATAATGTATATAATAACAATGGTATATCTTCTTCTTCTTCTTTCGGCTTTTCCCTTCAGGGGTCGCCACAGCGAATCATCTCTCTCCACCTATCCCTATCTTCTGCATCCTCAACACTTGCACCCACTAGCTTCATATCCTCATTTATTACCTCCATGTACCTCCTCTTTGGCCTTCCTCTTCGCCTCCTGCCTGGCAGCTCCATGTCCAACATTCTCCTACCAATATACTCACTCGCCCTCCTCTGAACATGTCCAAACCATCTTAATCTGGCCTCCCTGACTTTGTCCCCCAAACCTCCAACATGAGCTGTACTCATTCCTAATCCTGTCCAACCTCGTCACTCCCAAAGAGAACCTCAACATCTTCAGCTCTGCTACCTCTAGCTCTGACTCCTGTCTCTTCCTCAGTGACACTGTCTCTAAACCATACAGCATGGCTGCTCTCACCACTGTCTTGTACACCTTCCCCTTGATTCTCTCTGATATTTTTCTATCACACAGAACTCCTGACACCTTTCTCCACCCATTCCAACCTGCCTGCACTCGCTTCTTTACCTCTTTCCCACACTCTCCATCACTCTGGACTGTTGACCCCAAGTACTTTAGCTCCTAACAATAGTATATCCACATATGTATGTAAGGAATGACACATGACTATGTGGGAGCAATCAGAAACTTGCGCGTGTATCTTTTTTATGGCCGTGTTACGCAGACTCTTTTGACATCAAAGCACCCAGTTTGACAAGATTATAGCGCACATCAAAATATATACACAATTCAGTTCTGTTATAGAAGCAAGAAGTGACACTTGAGGCATACAACCCCTTTTTCCCCACACTCTTCAATCAAGGAAAAGGAAAGCTAGATAGAAACAGCCAAGCCAGAGTGCATCTGTGTTCGGGATTTGAAAAGTTGCTTTGCGTTTTGGCTCGTCTTCAGAAGGAGGGCGTGGCGGCCAATCAAGAGCTAACAAGCGAGTAGCTTCGCTCATCAGCTGTCTCCAGTCGAGCTAACCGCCCCCCGGCGCCCGTGTTTGCTTTGGTCCTGCCGCTCGTGTACTTGCAGCTGAAGCAGCCACACAAGCTGCCTGATTATAAGTAGCCTTCCCAAGACCCCCAACCACTCGTCATGAATCCCAAACTGGTGGAAGGGAAATGCAATGCCATCGTGCAAATGGGTTTGGAGTGTTTTGGATGGTCATTGATTGTTCTGCGTTAGAGCATTCACGTCTATATTGTTGTTGCAGTTGTAAGGTTTGCGTTTGACTTTAAAATGTTGGTTAAAATGGATGTAACTGATCTGTGAGATGGACAACAAAACAAACCTTACAGAAATAATAAACATTGTTACTCATTATTTTTTAGTTATTTTTTTTTACTCATCTGTCTTATACACATCAGGAACTTTTTCTATCCTTCATTTCGTCGACACATTCCCCTTTTCTATATCTTGGGAACTGTAGATGGAATTATGATCTTAAGTAAAGAAGTTATAGTTTATAGTTAAGGTTTGTAGTTAAGATTTAATGTGTGTAATGTCTGAGAGACAAGTTAGTTCCTGTTATCACTTACATTATAGCAACAATATACAGCTGTTGCCTCTCCTTCTCTCTCTCACTCTCTCAGCTTTTCTTTTTACTGAAAAAGTATAAACTCCTCTGTCTTGAAGACTTTCCTGTGCGGGGAAACTTTGCAAAGCACCATGACTGTTACAAAGTGCTGACACTGGAGACCCCTTCCATAAATGTTAAATAAACATCTCCTAATGCCACCACATCAATGATTATATGCTTTTCTTTGTTAAACAACATGTTTTTTTTAATTTGTCTATTAGTCTTAGTGTAGGTGGCACATCCACCATAAATGAGCTGTTACTATAGAAACAATAACGTGTTAGATATAACAATAATGTAAACAGAACTACTGCCCGAGCCAGAAATAACACACACCTCCTGACCAATCAGATTTGAGAATTCAGCTGCACTGTGGTATAAACAACGTACTCTTAGCAGAGCAGATACTCTGAGCAGATTTCATGTCCAGGCTGTTAGCTTTGTGTTCGTACTTGTCCTTATTGAGTTTCACAGAAACAAAGGTTTTCACTTAGTATGTATGTTTAAACCTAATGCTCTTCATGGTGCACCTCGATGCTCTAACTAAAACTTCTGAATCCCAAAACCCGCTGCATTACTATTTCTACTGTACGGATCAATTAGGGTGGCAGATGATGGTTTCAGAATCAAGAAAACACAGGTATGTGGAAACACTGACAGAATCAAGTAGCACAAAGTCATCATAAAGCTCTCACATTTACTACATACAGGCACCTCACGGTTAAATAATTAGAGAGAAAATAAAGATACTAGCCACACTCGAGTTATATCTTTTAAGTATGATGTGAGGACACATCTCGTAGCCAAAACTTTGGCAAACAACTTGCTGACTTTTTGTCGAGGATATACACGCGATGTGCAACATTGGAAACTCAATGCACTTAACTAGCTACCACTTTTTAGCCTCCTCAAAATGGAATTGGGAGCACATTAGAGCTTTTAGAGGTTTAGCTAATCTGAAACTGTCACATTTCATGTTTTTTTTATTATTATGAAAGGTTGAGAGGAATTATTGTACTATGTTTCAGAGGATTGACGCTGGAACTGTTACTGTGCTTATTGTGACTTTTGCTTAAATAGGAAAGCTTAAATGCATATTTTTCTCTCCCCCACCAGCTCCACAAGGCACTTGAGTAATAACGTTGCAGTACGGAGTAAGCCTTGCAACAAATTGGAGCAAAAGCTGAGGGTTTCTCCTGAGAGCATTGAGAGAGCAGGTTATGAGAGGAAATTTAATGCATGTTTACTGGGTTCTTAAAATTCAGCTGAACTTTATCAGACTCTGACCTCAAACTCCCTCTGGTTGTTCTTATAAGTCTGAGAGCGAGAGAGAGAGAGAGCGAGAGAGAGAGAGAGAGAGAGAGCGAAAGAGAGAGGAAGAGGTTGGCTAGCAATCGAGCAAACAAAGAGCAAAGACAAAGAGTCAAAGAGCATTCGAAAAATGTTTGCTCGTTCTTGGTGTGTGATGTGGTGATGCGGCGGTGTAAAAAAGGTGTCCTCTGATCCGCACTGATTGTTTTGGGATTTGCGTATGACAGATCCGCGCTGTTATTGGTTATGTTTTGTGACCCAGAGAGGTTCAGTCCATTATTGTGTCTGCTCCTTGCTTTTTCCTTTTCACTCCTCCTGTCGTTTAGTTCAACAAGGCTGCATGTTTGCTTCGTTTGTTGCTTGTGCAGTTATATTTTATTTGCATGTGTTTGTGTGTATGTATGATTTGTGTGGCGTGCAAATATAGACATGATTGTGTGTGCTAATATTCATTCTGGCTCTGATCAGTAAACCCGCTAACAATGTGATAGAGACATAATTTCACTCTGATGGCCCAACATGAGGCCTGTGATGGAGCAGCTTGCCGCTTTTCAGGGTTTTCTGACACAATGTGTTGATAGGTTTGTGAAGTTAAAATCATTATGATGACAAAGAGGTTCATTTTGCTAGAGCGCTAAAATCTTGGACAGGAGAGAACAGGAGAAGACATTAGCAAATGCCATTTTCGCTTTACTCTACAGCTTGTGAATGGAAAAAGAAACAGGGCATGGGAAACGGACGAGGGCAGATAGCTTGTGTTTCTCTCCATCCCTCGCTCTTACTGAGAATCAGCTGCGGGTAGACAGCAGGGGTCTCCGAACAGTAGGACTCATTTCCTGAAATAGTGCCATGACACATCTCCTTAAAGGAATACTCCGTTGTTTTTCAAGCTGATCTCAAATCCAGTGCATCTGTAGCGTATGTTCAATTACCCCAGACATTTCAGGGTGCTGAGAAAATTCATTCACAACTGAAGCTGAATTCTGATGAGGGTTTTAGTTTCTTAGAATAGGTTTAATTCAATTAAAGGTCTCAGTGTGAGATTCTTACGTAACCATTTTTGCCCATCTTTACCAAGGGTGCCAATAATTATAGAGCTCATTGCATACAGCAAATTTAAAACTACAGTAGCAGTACTACTCTCCCTCCCTCTCTCTCTCTTCCTCTCTCTCTCTCTCTCTCTCTCTCTGACCAGCCAGGGTTGCCTCCTTCTCCTGCTCTTCTTCATGGTGTGATAGATCTTTTCTCCAGCCAACAAAATTTTGAACTCTTGAATTGCAAATGGCTTGATGTAGGTCATAAATCTTTTTAAGTGTGTGAGCAATAAAAACTGTGTGTGAGTGTGTGTGCGTGTGTGTGCGTGTGAGTGTGTGTGAGCCTTCCTGTAGCGGCTGTAGGGGACGGACTTTACGGATTTTCAGTCAGGACCCTGAGGCTGACTACAGCCTTATGTTAACTCATACATTTATTCGCCGGACCTGCTGCCTGACTCCGTAGTCACAAAAAGAAAGAGAGAGAAAGGGAGTGAACCATGCGTTTGTGCTATCTGAAGTGGCTTCTTTTCCTTTCTTTCTTCCTTTCTTTCCTTCATTTTTTTTGGCCTGCATGCTATTTGTAAGAACTCCAATAACCTGCCTTACCCCCTCCTGCGATTCTCATTCCTTCAAGGAAAAAAAAGGAAAAAGGGTAAAATAAGAAACATAAACATGGGAAAACAAAGCAAGGCTCTGCTCAAAGGTGTGTGACGGGTCATGTCGCCGTCGCTAACGCAGCATTAGTCGTGAATCGGTTTTATGATGTAGAGGTGAAGAGGGGCCACGGTGCTGAAGCACGGTCCTAAACAAACAACCTGACAGATGAGAGCAAAGGACCTAGAGGCAAACCTGTCGTTGGAGCTTAGGGAGGGGAAAGCAGATTAAATTTAGAAATCTACTTTAGTTTTGCTGCTTAGAAAAAAGTACCTTTACATTTTTCACACTAGTGGGTTCATTACACAATAACATTGCTAGACAGTTTAGGTGTCTTTGAGGCAATACACAGTTAGCCGGTATAAAAGCATGTTACACTTAGATTCAGTCAAATCACCACAGAGTGAACGAATTAAAGTGTTGCAGTTGGGGACATAAGAGTCGGGCTATTTTCAGAGCGTGGGCGCGGTAGCTCACTGCAGAACGCTTGGGGAAAAAAAAAAAACCTGCCCTACATGTTACATTCATAGAAAGTCACAGAGACTGAGGTGGGAACAGTTCCTTTATATAGCACTCAGATACGCTGGATACACAACACGTATATAAATACATTCCAAATCTCAGCCCTTCCTTTTGAACTTTTTGCTCATCTTATGTATATTCAAGCTGTCCTGTTTTGCCTTATTAATGGATACGCGAAAGAACGTCACATGCCGCTCTGCCCTTTAAAGGGCCAGACCAAGGTTGTTGGCCAAATCAGCCTCATCTGCATGCGTAATCAGACAGCCCGAGGCACGGACACTGATTAGTTCCTCTCTGTTCTCTCGCATTTTACGTATTTGTTGTCATTAACTAATTGGGCTCTTTTTCTTTTCTCTCTCCCTTCCATGCTGTTCCCTTGGATGTTCCTTAATAACCTTTCCTGCCCGTCTGTTCGTGACGCCAGGTAAGACCCGAAGCTTTCGCTCGAGTGTCTCAGGTTTTGAGACTATAGATAATGATGCTGTTTCACCTGTGATGAATTGACATCAGGCGTCTTTGTGATAAGACTCCAAGAAAACACGCGCACACACACACACACACACACACACACACACGCACACACAGTAGTCAGTACCAGCCAGACCAGATGGTCCCTGACTAGACATTCTAATTTTGAAACAATACTACAATACTAAAGGATTATTTTTTGATTAGTCCACACTGACCTCTAACCATTTTCGCAGATCTGCCCAGCGTGTATTGTGCTGTAAGCCAAGCTTCACTTATATCACACCATCCTAATGCCTCTTTAAACATTCGTAGCAAATGTAATCCTGGGAATGTCATCTCACCTAACACATGAACATTTCTGAAAGTGATTCTTATTAGTAATGGGTATTAGTGGGTAGTTGCTAACATTAGCATTTAGTTTTATTATTATTATTATTATTATTATTATTATTATTATTAAAAAGGTCAGGAATGCTTGCAAAACTGAAGTCTGGACTGTTATTAACAAGTTAATGAGCTGTAATTACACTCATTAAAAAACTGAAGTGAAGTATATAAAATGCACCTGCATGAACAATAGCGGAGAAACTTATTGTAAATTCATGTAAAGCAAAATAGCCCTGATGAACAAGGAATGAAAAGTAATCTTTTTTTTTTCATTGTTTCATTTTCATAAATTTAAGCCAACCTCTCATGATTTGTGAGTAAACACATTCACAGCTGCGAAAAAAGCATGTACAAGGGAAGCTAAGATGCATCAGAGAAAGATGTTTTGTTGCTCTGCTTCAAAGTCAGACAGCAAGCTATTAAATTTCATATAGGATACAAAACTGCCGAAAGGAAATACGTTTTTTTTTCTAGACACCACTTTTTTTGTCAAACATTTAAATCATCCAATTTGATAGCCATTGCGATCTATTGGCAATTCCGAATACTATCATAGGACTTAGGACTTCAGAGAGAACTCTCAGGACTCTCAGTAGGGTTGAGAGCATTGACGATAGTATCAGGAATCGCCAACAGATCGCAATGTTTACGCTGTTGTTATGTCTGGCAACTATACATATCAGAAAAAGATATTTCTACATTGTTACTTCCCAGCTGAGCATGCTGTGTGTGTGTGAGTGTGTGTTGTGCTGTAGTCAGGTTGAGCGAGTTCCCCATTGCTAGATCATTACTTGGCAGAGTGGAGTGTCCTTGCCTTCACATTCAACTCCACTGTACCAAACGCCCCACGGGACCCGAAACGCCTTCCGATTGGCTTCTCGACACGTCGCCTACCATGGCTTTGCTCTCTCCTTTTTTATTTTCTTCTCCCTCTTTCCCCTGTCCTTCCATCTCTTTTCTTTCCAATTTTGTTCATTCTGTTGTCTTCCCAACACAATAAAGGAAACAAGACAAATAAATAACTAACCCAAGATAAACTGAGACAAAAAAAAGTCACATGCATTATACATCAGCAATGCTAAACCCACAGTGGAAATCTAATCAAAACAGATGTGTTTACTTAAAACAAGTGCTTCATGCCTTCTGTTTTTTCATCTCGCAGTCTTTTTTTTTCGGGAGTGAACCGGTCGTTCTCACTTTAATCAGCGTTGACTAGAGTGTCGTTAAAAAACGCTGAAAAAGCTATTGCTGGAGTCAGAGGCAGAGCAGCGAGAGCGCTATCTTAGATTAGAGGATTCCTGAGTAAGCAACTAAATCATGGCTAGGTGCAAACATCATAGCAAAACAAGGCGGATTTGGGAGAAAATGATGAAATCTAATTTGAGGGAGAAAATATATATATATATTGGGTTAACCACAGCAGCAGTGTCTGAAGCTATGTACTTGCTAAAACTAAAATGACCTGCTCATTTTAGTTCTTCATTTGTGAGAAGTAGAGCAGAATCTCCATAAACCACGTGTTCTCTATCCTCAGTAAAACTCAGCTCAGACAAAGGTGAGCTGGGAAAACCCTTCACATGCTTAATTTGGATAGCTTCTCCTATACATAGTTCTGAAAACGACTCCTGAACTGAAGTCTGTTTCTCTTTTGCATGTATCTCAACCACAAGGTTGCTGTTCCTGATATTTTATTCTACCAGAGAAAAAGACAGTTTGCTTGTGATTGTAAGTCAAACTTAATCGAGCCTGACTCTACGAGGGTCAAATAAACTCAGTCTCAGCCACTGTAAACTGCCAAATATTCACTGGAATCAGTTTTTTTCAGCCATCATTATCTTTTTTATCATCTCTCCCCCTCCTGAGGAGTGAAGCAGTGGTGGCAATAAAGCCAGGAGAAGCAGAGGATTGCACACTGATTGATGGGAAAGAAGAAAAAAAAAAAAGCTCCACGCTCTTATGAAGGAATCCTCATCGCCAGGCCAGCCTTTTCACACCACAAGCAAAGGCGTGAATGTGTACATTAATGGAAGAGGGTTGCGTTTATTTATTTATTTATTTATTTATTTATTTGCTCACTTTACTCTTAGTGAGAGTCTAATAGCTCTGTACAAGTTGTTAAAGCTTCCACGGAGCTGACATTTAAAACGTCCAAGATCCAAGTGGCTTTGTCCTGTGTGCTTTTTATTAACAATAGTATGTTGCTATGTTTAGGAATACATGAACGGCTAAGCAAATAAAGCTGGAGCAATGACAGGCCGTGATAACAGACTGACAGCTGTGGTATTAGTAAACAAAAAAACCCCACATATTTTCTGTAATTTACAGGCAAATTAGTAATGTGTGACATTAGACAAAACCTTCACGCTGCCCCAGTCATAACTAAATAAGATTGTGAGATGAAGATAACTAGATTTGCACAGATCGTGTTGGTAAAGACATTGATTTTCAGGCATGTTTCTAAACATAGGCTTTAATAATGTGGAATAGGAAGTATTCTATGAAACATAAACCATTTCTCAGGGTTCAGCATGTAGCAGCGTAGCAACATGAAGAGCGTTTTATGGGTTCCTTTTGAAAATCTGCTGCATGTATTTGTTTCTCAAGAAAGCTTAGCCTTCTTTTACTCTATTAACAGGAACGGCTGGCTGGTATAAATGGGCTAACAGGGCTAATACCATCTCTCTCTTTCAAGGAAATGTATAAAAATAAGGCTCAGTTTAAGTAAATGGCTCAAAGTGGATCATTTTTTTTTAATGTTTCTGGAACCAAGAACATTAAAACCATTAATGGTTGGAAGTAGAAATACACAGAATGGTATGATGCAGAAGCTGGCGCTGAGATCTTTCTAGCGCAGACTGTAGATTCACATGGCTTATTGTTGACAAGTTGAGTCATGTGACTACACAGAGTGAAACGCCTCTGAGTGAAGTTTTGTGGTTCTTGGCTGATTACCCTTTCTGTATACCACACTCGTGTAATCGGCAAAGACATTTCACATACTTAAAAAACACCTCCCAAAAACATGCCAGAATGTGGTCTGGCTAGGGATGAATGTGTGTGTGTGTGTGTGTGTGTGTGTGTGTGTGTGTGTGTGTGCCCTGAGTTGGTCTGCTTCCCATCCAGATTGTATTCCCACCTCCCTCCCAGTGTTCCCGGGATAGACTCTGGATCCAGCATGAACCTGTCTAGTATTAAGCTCTCACTGAAGATGAATGAATGAATTTAAGGTCATAATCAGCCATCACTCCCAGTCCTGGTCCTGGAGTTCCACTGCCGTAGCACCATGTTGGTCTTTTCCTTCCTCAAAATCCAATTCAGCCAATTTCAGTCTCGTTTATGAGCTGATGAGTTGAGTCAGGTTGGAGTCAGGGGGGCACCAAAATGTGCAGGAGAGAAACACTGAGTCACATTTTAGCATGGGGTGAATCATCTCTGAATCACGTCTCCTATGACCTTTCCATCTCTCCGATGGCTTGGCTAAGAATACTTCGGTTTCTCTTTGTGGAGACGTGATGTGCCACTATTTTTGTACTCTCATCCTGAAAACAGTCAAAAAAAACAACAAACAGAGTCAGCTTTTGGACTTGACCTGCTATTATCTGCCACTCAACACAGTGAAATACAGCATCTGAGTCAAACACTCGTTCAGCTGCTCAAATCCCCTGCTAGATTTTGATGATGGTTATTCTGTAATGACCCAATAATCAATTAATATGCACAGACAGACTGCTGAGCACTTGGGTTCGGTTGTTGCAATGTTTTATTCGTTATATTCTACAGGTCAATTAGAGCTTGAGGAAAAACTCTGACCCCATGAGAGAATTGTCAAATGAGGTGCACAGAATGTCACAGATAATAAAATGCATTTGACCCCACCGAAGGAACACAGCCAAGGGAAGAACGCAGCGTACTTTGCAACCTTGTCGATCGCATCTTATATTATTGCTAAGAAGCAATTTCCGGGCCTGCTCCTTATCGTGTGCACACTTGATTTTGCCCCGATTTCACCTCAGACGCAACAAACCTGATTTAGATTTATCTCTTAGTTCCTTCATTTAACTCCCTGACCCTCTTTCTTTTTTAGCAAACACATAATTAAAATCTGGCACTGACAGGAAGACGAATGAGAAATTTGTGTTTGACTAAGCATCCACGAGTCATCCCGAAACCAACCACAACAGACGCAAGCAGGCGAAGAAGAGAACCCAGCACGCAGATAGAACAGCCAAATCATTTCACAGTGCAAAACAACAACGAGCGTTTCGATGCATGTGAAGAGGGGCACGCATTTCCTCTCGCAGTCACAGCACATCTGGAGAAGGAAAACTCATTAGAGCACAAGGGAGAGAAAAAATGCACCCGCCACAAACAACAACAACAACAACAAAGACAAGAGGAGCAGCTGAAAAGCACAGCACAGAAAACACAGTGCGACTGGAATTACTGTCTCAGTGCAAGCAATCAGCCATTGAAGGGTTAGCGTCTGAAAGTTATTTTCATCGGGTTCGTGCTTTTTAAACAAGAAAACACAAAGGCAACAAATCAGCTCACTGTGGAGATCCTTTGAATTTTTTGTTTGTTTGTTTTAAAAAGTCACAATGAGCAATTCACGTCTGTTTGTATTTAGCACTGTTAAACAAATATCCGTGTGTGTGTTTGCGCGCGTGTGTGTGCTGAAACCACAGGACTGCTCTGAGTTATCTCAGCACTATACACAATGTGGTCGCGAATTAGTCGTGGAACCGCTTCTGCCTCGTACCCACATGCATGTGGTTAACCATGGCAGAAATGGATAAGAATAAAATGAATTGCTCAGCTCCTGCCTTTTTAAATATGCTGATCCCTTCTCAGCTTTCATAACAGTAGGGGAAATGTAAATAGCTCTGAGGGGAAAAAAGGTTTGGGATTGGGGCGATTTTTTTCAAGGTAATCCGTGGATGAGCTGTATTTTTGAATAACATAATGTGATCATGTTCATTTTTGGATGAAGCGCAAGCACGGTGTGCTTGGGGCAGGGTGTGATGAGTGAGTCAAAGGGCAGGATTGTGGATGTTTTGGATAACTTTTGAAGTTAAGCAGAAGGTTGGTGTTTAGGAATTGCAACAGTGTGATGTAAATTGTCAAGAATTCGCCCTCTCGGCGCACTAGTGCTGATCTCATGTGGTTTTCTTTTGAGTTTGTCATGCACTTTTGTTTCTGTCTTGTCATTAGTGTGTTATCTAACTGTGTTCACCTGTTCTGTGTTAAGCCTTTAATTAGTTTCTCAGTTGTGAGCATTGTTTCTGGAGTTCCAGTTATTTTGTGTTCTGTGTTTAGTTATCAATTTTCATTATGGATTATCCCTGTTTGATGCTGTCTGCCTGTCTTTTAAACCCCGCCATGGACTTTGACGATGATACTCATATGATATATCCATATCAACACCATACAAAGCAGAGAAAGAGAGAGAGAGAGAGAGAGAGAGAGAGAGCACACTGAAACAGGCTGAAGGAAGAGAAACTAGGTAGAGAAATTTAAGAAAGCATGCACATATGAGTGTGATGGTCATGTGTCCACAAACCTTTGGCCATATAGTGTGTTAGAAGAGAGACAATGAGAAGAAAACTAACAGGAGAAAAAAAAAGAGAACGAGTAAAATTATAGAACGAGGTAAAGTTTGTAATCCATATCCATCAGAGAAAAACCGAGGAGACAGAAAAAGACTCTCTTATATGTTTTCCTAGAGAAACCTCCCCATCCCCGAGATAGCTGTTTTACTCTTCAGTTCACGCACTTGCTGATGTCATTATGCAGTTCAACATATTCTATTCAATAAGTAAGGAATAAAACAATGTGTGCTGTGCTGGAACAGAAAAATAAACAATAAATATCTCTAGAAGATAGTAAGACAAAATCATGCATCTGATAAACTGCAACAAGCGTAAAAATCTTGTGCCGATGTCGGAAAGTTACTGCTTTACCTCTGACTTTTACAAAGCGCTGACCCTGGAGATTCCTTCCATAAATCTTAAAAATCTCTTTTTACCTCATCAACGATTATATTATGTACTACATTCATGTGGCATGTCCGCCGTACAAGTCCCCGTGAATGAGCTTTTACTATAGAAACCATATTAGAACGAGTGCATTAATATAAACCTGTGACTTACAGATGTCCCAGCTGCTGTTCCAGAAAAAAATGAATCAACCAATCAGAATCAGGGATTTAGTAATTATCCCACGCACTGTTTTGAGTGATGTGTTGCGCTCTTTCCCCAGTCCTTCACCCAACAGTGTTTCTGTGTTCAGAGTTATTTCCCCAATGTCTTCTGTTATGGCACTGATGGTGAGAAATTCTAGAGTTAGAAACAGTTTGTGTGAGTGTGACGTGTGTGAGTGTAATGTGTGTGTGTGTGTGTGTGTGTGTGTGTGTGTGTGTGTCTGTTCCCCAGTGCCCATGAATCCATTTGAGAGCTAATCTAAGGTGGAGATCAAAGTGAGATTCTGTAAAGAACATGAAAGCCGGAAAATCTAAAAAGAGAAGCCCAATTTGAGTGGGTTCAGATTTTCACACTTCTGAATATGAAGCAGTGACGTATGCAGAGGCCATAAAAGTCCAGGCTGGGTTTTTTTTTTTTTTAATTCTTTTTTAATGAGTACATATACACTATATAGATTATATAATCAGAAGACATAGATGAAGCAAAGTGTAAGAAATAGTCATCAATTATGCTTTGCTGGCTGAAACGCTTCCTTATAGTTTAAGTAATGCAAGAAACTCATTTGCTCTGAAATCCTGCGTATTCTTTTGGGAATCTAGCACAGGACTGACTCAAGCGATTAGATCTATTATTAGTGTGACAGTGGCAGAGGATTGATGCTCCACAATAGGCATGTGTAAGCAGAAAAGCCGAGGACGTGTGTGAAATGTGAATGGCGAGCATCTCCTGGATTATAACAACCCTCATTAACATTTTCACACATGGCTAGCGAACAAATGAGCACGAGCCCAACCTCTTGCTGCAGATTTATGACCCTCATATACGCCGTCTGCACGCAGCGCACCTTTCAGCGATGAGAAAGCCGCCATTGCATTGAGATCTGAGAAAGGGGGATAACACCGTTCTGCTGAGCTGCCTTCAAATGTTGCTGGTTCAAATCCCATGACAGGACGCTCTCTTGTCTGCTTATCGCTAATTAATTATTGATTATGGTTATGACATTTAGGGATTGTTCATGGAACAATACTGTAGCAGCAGCGAAGCATTCTGTCGATGAAGCATTCCCTTTATAAGCATTTCTCGCTCACAATGGAGCCCTCTCAGGAGGAGCTTCAGAACGTCCTCGTGTCTTTGTCACCCCTGGATCCTTCTGGAGGTATCCTTCCTATAGAGCTCATCATTACAGTGACATTCCACACTGTGGAGCTCACGGAAAACATCAGTGTCTCGCAAACTTAGCGCTGATAAGAGGAGAGGAGAGAAAAAAGGAGAGTACATAAGAGGCTTCAGAGTGAACAAAGAAGAAACCGTGATCAGGTGCGTTCAGAGGGAATTAAACATGATCCGGCTTTCATCTCAAGAAGTTTTCCTCCAAGTCAATCAATCATTTCACACACTGTTTCACACAAGCACTAAACGAGGGTTTGTTTCTGAAAAAAAAAGGGCTCTGGTGCAGATGTCTCGTGATGTTTCACCACAGATCATTCATCACATCAGTGATTCAAGTTTCAACGAAAAGCATTAAAATTAAACAATATATAACTTATTTCATTTTCTTTTTGGCCTAGGAACATCTCAACATCTGTACTCCCATGTAAATATCCATGAATATGCAAATTAGACACACACCCATGCGCCCCCCCCCCCCCCCAGTGTATAGACACAAAAATAAAAATATTTTTCAGATTTTTTAAACTTTTTTATTTATCCCACTACATATTTCTTAAATATTTTAGTTCTTTCGCTCATTTAATTCTTTTTATTGATTATATTGGATTCACAGCTGCTATCTACTTCCCTTCTTTTTCTCATGATTTATCTCAAAATAGGGTGTAGTGCCCAACTTTTTTTTTTTTTTTAGCAAATTCTCCCTATTTTTAGGAAACTTTTTTTAGTTTCCTAAATTTTTTAGGAAAATTTTTATAAGGGATTAATGAATTAAGTATATAAATCAGATCTGAAGTTAGAGTTTGTCTGTCTGCCAAGGAATGATCTCACTCATCATCGTACACTGAATATTGAGTTCTACACAGGATATCTCTCTCTCTCCCTGATCTAGTCCTGTCTCTTCCCGTCCTTACCGTGGGCCTGGCTCATTGCCACCGTGGCGTTATTAATGGTTCTTTCACAGAGGAGCCTAGAGATGGTGCTCACTATTTAATGTTCTTAAGACAAAGGGAGGATATTCCTGCTGAGGTGGGGTGCCGCAAATCCAATTTCCCATCCTCTCTTTTAATTTGAGCACTGATGGGCAGAGAGATTACGACACACGGCGTCCACGTGCCCCTCACCGGCAACAGCGCACCTCCTTCCATGTGCCAACGCTGCAAAGCGAAGAACGCGGCTTCACCCCCAAACGATTCGCAGATACCGATCAGCCATCCCAAGCACCCCGACCGAAGGACTAATGTGATAACAGTCTGATAAGTAATGAAAAGAGGAGGCTCTTTAAATGTTTGGCTGCTCCCTGCTGTGACGGAGATTCCCTGCGGTTCGGAAGAGTGCTCCGCGTTCAGTCAGAGGTCGAAACGAGCACTAAAAGAATGATTAGTGTTTTAAGAGAGATAATAAAAACTCTCAACATTATTAGTGCTGGCTAGACACGAATGCCTGTTGAGTAGAATTTGTCAGCCTAATCTTAGCACTTTCTTTTACAATACATATTTATTCATTTATTTCTAACCATATTAAATCTATTTTTATCGATTACTCACTAGACTTTTTAATTCCACGGTCACTGCATTTCACCCAGCACGCATCAGCGTGTTATCTATCGAAGCTGGTCTTGGAGCACTCGGTCCTATGGGCCGTTATTCCACTAGAGTACACACAGGCACTGTGATGTATAATTGAAGCACCTATGTCTTCATAAAAAAAAAAAAAAAGTTAATTAAAACATTGTGTAACTATTGTGTCGAGTGGTGCATTTCTTTCCTAGTTTTACAGAACACGCATCATCATTTTCAGGTACAGACAGACGAAATAGCCCTGAACAAACAGCACTAAATACTTTCATATATGTTGTTACGTGCCACGATTTGATGACAGTTAGATGAACAGCGTTCAGCCCCAGGGAAGTAATTTCCTTTTTAGAAGGCAATTTGCATGCAGCAGTGAGAGGAGAGACCACTTCTTTTTCTTCCTGCAGCGTTTTCGTGGTGTCAGCTAAAACTATTGGCATTTAAAACAACTTCCCAAGGTTAATGAGCCCTGCCATTAAACCTCTCCTGCAAGACTGCAGCGTAGCATCCTGGGAAATGTAGTTATGGTTTGTCAAAATGGTCAACAGTACACAGTATCTTAACCTGAAACCGTCCTGGTCAGAAGGTGCTAATTAATTTTCTATAAAATCTCTGACAGTAGTGCAGCTGCAAATCACAGGTTTCATTCACAGGGACTTTTATTTGGAAATTTTGGAAGGAGTCTCCAGTTCTATGCGTTAAGGTTCTATGCGTACAACATACACCCCGTACTAATACAAAACGATTGCTTTGACCTTTATTATAAAGCTTTTGTTTAGGGGGCGTGGGTGTGTGATTGATCAGTAGTAAGTCACATGACCATAACCTGCATGGACACCTGATTTTGGGTGAAATTATGGGAGCAAAGTTGGGGTGGCTGAGGTACAAGGGAATTGCGGGGTTTTTTTTGTTTGTTTGTTTGTTTTTTTGCTTCTTTTACTACTATTTCCTTTCAATTTTAGCCAAAAAATGCAGAGTAATCAATTATTTATTTAATTAATTTAATTAAGGAAATATTTGTTTAAAAAATTCCATGCTACTTCGCCTTTTTTTGAAGAGAAAGGCATGTGTTTAGTCGCCACAGAAACAGCTTTTAACGACTTGGTTGATTATTATTTTATTACAATTCCAAATGCTTATTTGTAGGTGGTTAACACACGCACACACACACACACACAGAGCAGCTGATAATATATTTGTCAAATAACAGGCTTTGTTCAGTTACTGCTCTATGTTGATGTTCAAGAAAGGAATAACCAATCAGGATCATGCATTTATCCAGTTTCTGTTTGAAAGCCACCTAACTTCAGTCTAAGCTCAGGGATATTAAAGTGACAGCCTGTGAAATACTGGTTTTATAAGATATAATATAATATAATTTCCCCCATTACTAGCATCTTATTTGAATCATTTTCAGTAGAACTACACTTAAATGAATAAATAAACAAATTTTTGCCATCACCAGTCCTACTTAGATGAGCCTGTCACACTTATCAATATATTTGTACAGATCAGGTGGTGATTTTATTTAGTATATTTCCTAATGCCATCTGAATTCGTACCTTGGTACACCACATGATTTTTCGTGGGTGACAAATGAGTATCATCACTAGTATTAAAAGCACAAAAACTCCTTTCTCACAGGATGTAATGGAATACTTTTTACCAACATGTCTATTTATATTATCTAGGGTTTTTCTAGAGGTCATTTTAGAGTACGACAAATTCAGCTTTCAAATCATGTAGGTAATTTATCTTTACTGTGCAAAATATAAGACGAAGATAGTGGAAATTTTTGTTCCTTTTCATATTGGAAAAAAACAATGAGAACAGGAGTGAAGAAACAGAATCACTAGACTGGGCAGCACAATCTTATGTAAACTGATCACAGTTACTGAACTTAAATCTGTGAGCTGTTTTTCATGCACCGTCTCTTGGCGTTTTTTTCTCACTGGTCAGAGGACTTTCCTCTTCTTATGCATCGGGACATACAGGGAAACAACACACATTAGCATTTTTCAAAGATGAGCTTCTGTTGTAATTTTCTTCTGGTATCATAACCTAATTTAAAATGAATTATCTTGCATAGAAAATATTTCAAATATTTCAATTGCTCTGAAGGATGAACAAAGTTTTGCTTGGCGCTTCCTCGGGGGAAAACCTACAGCCTTGATTCAAACAGATGGGCTTTATTTAAGCTTCAGATTAGCTGCTGTCTTTATTCAGCCTTCTCTTCATTCCTCTGTTTGGGTACTAAACACTGACATCACAGAAAAAACTGATCTGTGTACAGCCCTCAGTGGTCAGGACATAAAGATGGCTGTCCAAAAATAGTGTCGATAGTGCGTGGGTTTTTCAGAGAGAAGTAATGGAAATAGATCATTAGCGAAAGCGAAAGGAGAAGAAAGAGTTGAGTGATGGAGAGAAGAAGAGAGCTTGTGTTTTAGTAGCATAGGAGGAGTGGTGCTGTGGGGTGGTGTCAGTGATGCATAACCACCGGCTCATCAGCGAAGGCCAGGCTGGAGCCCAAAGATTAGATTTTAATTCTCGTTAGAGCATTGAATCTTGGTTTCTTTGAAAATAATTGCAGGGGAAATGGCAAATTAAAGAAATAGCGCTAGAAAAATCTCAACCTAGTATTAAGGCTGGAAGACATAGTCAAGAAGTTTAATCCGTCAGAATTTTGATATGCACACCCATCAGTCGATGAGACGGCTCCATTCTAATCCTAACCGTGTTTTGGAACCTGGTGTCACATGCAATAAGAGTGGGAAGAAAGAAAACCGTGTACGTTTGGTCTCTTTCCATTTCTCTTTTTTATCCCCCAGAAACTTAGGATATAAAGAAGACACTTAGCCGTCACGCTTCAGAGAGTGACGATGAGCACATTTAAATTGGGTACGACTGGATTTCTCAGGCTGATGATGTGCTTTGTGGTTTCTTTTTCTTGCAAGCTTGTGATAAGGATCTGCAAAGCAGTCTCAGCTCCGCGGGGTCCTCGGCTCACGCGCTTGTTGCGTGGTTTGATGTCTGTGATTCATCAAGCCTGTGCATTTGCTTGAGTGTAAATGACCAGTTGAGTTGAGCTTGGAAATTTTGAATGAGTCCTCAGCATTGAAGCTCAATGCTGCTCAAGCTCAGGTCAGCTCTCATTGTAAGACGTAGATGGATTACCGTTGAGCGTGCTTATAATCATGTGCCTGTTGGCCGAGTGATCAGAGGCCATTGAAAAGCGATAAATTAAGCTGGTAAATTAAATTTGACCTCAGCAGCCCGTGCTGTTGTTTTTGCAATGTCGGCAAATTGGAATCGATAGCAGCAAGAGATTTCGATCAACCCTCATGACTTTTACTATGACTCCAACATCTGTCACACTTTTCGCCGCTGTGATTAAGCAGACTCAGATTTTTTTTCCCGCCTTTCCGACGCATTAACATGCTGGCGTCTGAGGCGAGAGGTGACGCGGCATGAACGTTCGTCCTGGCTGATTCGTTGTGCACGCTCGCTTTTCAGCAGAAGAGCGGAGCTAATCTCAGCTCTCAATCTGCCCACCTGTCAGCCAGGGTCAGTGCTTGTCAACCTGCTTCCGTTGCATCTCTCACGCTGCTGATAAAAAGGTCTGTTCAACCTCGGTGTTTCAGCACAGCACTACATGAAAGCCCAGGGGTCCCAGATCCACTCCCAGCCCACCATCATGGAGGTTAAAAGAGCTGAATGATCTCCTGGCAAAGGTGCATGTGAGCTGGAGCACAGTGTGTAGCTTCTTGGGAAAGGCATGCATACAGTTGGCCTTGGATTCGATTCGACTCTCCTTTCCAGTGAGAATGAAGGGATACTTTTGTTCATTAAACAAATGTCACTCCAAAAGCGATCAAACAATGTCCTGGAGGGAGCGAGCCTGCTCAGCGCTTTAGAGTTCCTCTTTCAAGGACATTAAACAAATTCAAGGCTCTGATGAGGGAATAACACTCATTCACACAACGGAACAGATAGTTGTTTGTTTTTTGAAGGCCATTAAACGAAGCCATTGCCGTACCTTTATGCTTCGGCTTGGACTGTAAAAAAAAAAAGCCATTTTTTTCACTCTAAATAGCCTTAAATATTACAAATCTGGTCTAGGCACTTTCCTCCAGACCTCTTTTTTTGTTGTTTTTCTTCGCACACCTTTGTGTGGTTGTGTTCCTGCTCTTGATTACAAAAGGGTCACTTTACAGTTGATTAGATTCATGTGTTTTATGTACTGAAGGCCACTTTGAGCACTTGATGCTGCTATAAACCTCAATCTTTGCTTTAAGCTCCAAAGCAAACAGTGTTGTTCCTTTCATAACAGCAAAGCACATTTCACTTTTTACAAGAATGCTATACATACCGTGTGAATATAATACACGCCACTGCTCACACACACACACACACACACACACACACGTGCACACACAACGCTTGATCTGCCTCAGTCTTATTTTTATTAGTGACTTGACAGCACAGCTAATGTAGGGATTACAACAATGCCATTTCTTTTGTTGGACCGCTCAGTGCTAACCATCACTTTTAAAATTTTTGTCACGTTCTCTTTACCCACCCACACAGACCTTAATGCAGTTCCATTTGATTTCTCTCTCTCTCACATGCAAAAAAAAAAAAAGAAGAAAAGAAAAAGCTATTTTAATCTCACTGACCAGAAATAAAAAACTGGCTGAAGACCACTGTCCTCCCTCACTAACATTATTTTTATTGCACACTTTGTCAAATTAATGTCCGCAGAGAGTTATTGGTCCCGTCACTCAGATTCAAAGCCCCAGACGTGTCAAAGTGTTTTTGGGAGGCGCTGATACTGTATCACCCATGATTCAGGGGAAAAGATGGAGAGAGATTAGTCTCTTTTTGGCAATTGGGCATAATTGCTTTCCTTAAATGGTCAATCAGGATTATTCTTTATTCTTCTTTATCAGGAACTGACCTTGAACTTTGTGCCATCATCAACTCAATTCTGAATGGTCAGAAGGAGTAGATTAATTTTCTATAACAGCAGCTCTTAAAAAGTAAATCACAGGTTTATAATAATGTGCTCTTTTTTAATGTTATCATATCTATAGTAACAGCTCATCCACAGGGACTTGTACAGCAGATGCTTCACTAATAATAAACAGATTAAAAAACGTGTGCAGTTGTTGATATGGCGACATTTTCTGTAAGGAGACATTTATTTAATGTTTATGGAAGGAGTCTCCAGTGTCAGAGCTTTGTAACAGTCAGAAGTAAAGCTGTAACTTTTAACAGAGGAGTTTACGCTTTGCAGTTTCTCAGTAACATGAAAATCTGCATTTCTTTTGTCTTATTAACTTTAAAAGAAAGAAAAAAGGGAGGCAGGTGAGGGAACGACTGTTTAGGAGGAACAAAACACTTCAGGACATACTGCTATAGGAAAATAATCAACAGTTATTTGGTGTGATGAAACAGAGTTACTGGTACCACCTCGAAGTAGATTTTTTCCCCCTATAATAGCACATCTCATCAAGTATTATAAACTTGTACTGTAAATGTAGTCTCCTGATTTAGCCTTTCTATACAAACTGAAATCCAAACACTCCAGAAGCTTCTGTTTGCAGTGATTATTGCCGTCTTACTGTTTGATTTCTCTGTGTTTACAGTAGACCGGTCATATAGAGAAGTTTGCGAGCATCAGTGCTGTTTGTCATGTGAAGACAGATTGCTGTTTACACGTCAAGACCGAAAAGCCGGTGTAATGCAGCAGTTTGGATGGGATTACAAGAAGCTTGTTTTCATTAGCATATTGGCTGCTCCCATCGATCGGAGCGAGCCCTGCTTTTACTGATTCATGAATATACATGTAACGGATATAGCTATATTAATCATCTGCAATGTGCACTTTAAATCATTCTGTGTAAAATAAAGCAGTCTGTACGAATAAAGATGAAGGAATGAAGGCATTTATATAAGAATTAAACAGGATTTTTGTTTATCAGTAAATCACTGATAAGTCTTTTTTTAGCAGCCGATTTGTTTTAGGAGATTTCAGTTTTAGCATGTGTGAGTATATATTCTTGAGTAGGCATAGTGTGTGTGTGTGTGTGTGTGTCTGTGCTCTCAGTGTTTTAGCGCTGCTGTCGGGCGTTCCAGCTGATGAATGGCAGCGCTGCTAGCGGCTGACAGAGATGGATGTGACGCGCCCTCGTCCACGCGAGGCGGGCGAGGGGGCGGGTCCCTACCGGCCATGCTGAAGGTCATGTGGTATAGACCCCCGCATCCAGTCACAGCACAGAACGCATGTTACAGCAGAGAGAGCGGGTGGGAGGGGTGGTCTCTCAAGAATATTGATCGGTGCGCTTTCACCCTCTTCCCATTTCCTCCTTAGCGCTGAGGCGGAACTGGGAAATTTCATTTCCTCCACAGAACACAAGACACAAGGAGGCAGAATTCAGTTCATGACGATTCTGAATTTGACCTTGGTCACGTGAGTAGCTCCAGGGGTGCCGAAACTTCTCCGGATCAGCTGGACTAGCTGGGTGTATAGTTAATAGCGGTTTACTGGTTAAGATCCAGAAAACAAACACATATCCTTAGCACTTCTGAGATTTTCACAACCCTTGCCTAATTTTTTGGTGTAGCAGCTCATCTCATCTCAATGTAGGCTGTTAGCTCGACTTGCGAGGGCCAAACTGGTGGTCTGTGCCAAAAGAAAAAGGATGTTGTAGAAACAGGAGACCCAGGAAGAATGCAGCTAGGAGGCTTTGCAACAGTTGGCGTGTGGAAGGCATAATTTTGCATTTGCATTTCAAAGCCAGTTGGACTTGGTATAATGTTTGTTTTTTTTGTTTTTGTTTTTTTTTGCAAGTGCTCTGGGCATGCAGAGCATACGCTCCATAGATCCCCACGCCTTTAGAAATGACAAATAGATGATGCATCCACGATGAAAAGATGATGAGCTTTCTGTTGTACGATCCAGCAAGCCAAACTTGTATTCTTTTTTTTAATAATTTGCACTTCCAGTTATTATATTCTGGTGATTTTTATCTGTTTTGCCTTTAACTCTGTATTAATGAATTGAGGAAAAACGCTGATTTAGTCATTGCCATGGCTTTCTCAGTGCCTCTGTAGGTAATGTAGAGGATCGATCTGAAGTGTGCCACAGTTTTACTCATGACGTAACTCGAGGGAATCTGTTTAACTCCTCAATCTCCTCCAGACACACAAGCTTGCCCTGCCGATGGTCATGTGACCAAATCCTAGGATAGGACAGTAAAGACTGTTATCAGGGGTTTAATGTTGAGTTTGGTTGATTTGAACATTATCAAAATAGTTAAAATATGAGAAAAATGTCAGGGAAAATAACTGGAAGTATGTTTATAACAGAGTGCTGTTGAATACTAAGTTCAGAAGTTCTAATACGATATGATTTCTAACGTATCTATACGAACATCTAATTCTCAGGGGCGTCCCACGTAATCATTACCTAATAATAAGCTAATTAAAAAAGAAAACATACAATTATTGATCATTGGATCATTTTTGGAAGGAGTCTCCAGTGTCAAAAATGTCTTCAAGACATGTCACGATGGAAAACGGAGAGGCTGGTGAGGGAACGATTGTTTATAGCTGCTATAACATAAGTGAGAACTTGGCACATTACCGTAGTACAAGAGGAATAAAACACTTTGGGGAAGTGCTAGAGGATTCATGTACAGTAAGTCCATGTGTTTCTGAGTGACAGTGAGAAACTGTGAGCTCCGTCTTATGCGTTGTTCCCTGAGCTCAGCTAAATCGTTCGCAAAGCCGTACATGGCTCAGGAAAGTGCAAAGTCCCAGAAATACGATTCGCACCGCTGACTTGTCATTCCATTCAGGAGCCAGAGGGTGACATGCTGCGTGGAACCGTGCCACGTGTACACACTTCAGCCTTCTGGCCGAGTTCTTGCTCCCACTGCCATCACCGTTGTCCAACATCGCCGTGTCTTAGTGTGACAGAAAGAAATCCTCTTACTGAAATGTCCTTTCACGTCTAGACTACGCAGAATCACATGACAACATCTGTTATATCATAGTTTTAGAGTTGTAATCCTGTTATCTGATGGGTTCTCTAAGGGGGAAGCGTTAACGCTTTTTGTCTTCGGTTTTAAGCAGGGTGTGAGTTATTTCGCTTTGACAGCATAACAAAAACTTAGGAAAATTAACTCCACATTCATGCCAGTGCAACAGCGTGTGTATTGCCAGCACTCTTAGCACACAGTAGGACTTTTTTGTCCATATGTCTCCAGAATCACACCTGGAGTAAGAGACATGATGTGAGACGTGACAAGCCTTCAACCATCAAGCAAGTGTGTAAGACACAGTGTTAGGAATAATATAACATTGCATTTTTATGGAGTTAGAAATATTTTAAAAATAAAACAATTTGACAGCAAAACAGGAACAAATACATTAAATGTATTAAATAATTTATGGTGGAGGCATTATGTTTTTGGGTTGTCCATGCATCCATCTGTGCATCTGTTCATCTGTTGGTGTTTCCATCCCAGATATCTCAAGAACGAGTGGTTGAATGTATGATTTATATGGAACTATGATTGCAACCAGCAGAAGAACTGATTCGATTTCGGAATTGATCCAAACAGGGTCAAAGTCACAGCAAAGTCAAATGTCTGCAATAGTTTTTCTTCAATAGCTTCCTTCATATTTGAAGTATATTTTAAAGGAATTTCAGGAATATACATTAGTAACGCTAAGGACTAGACACAGTTGGTATCGGGTTCTGCTTATCTGATTTAATGAATGAATTGATTTATTAAATTTTTAAAAAATTATCAAAGAGAGAAAACAATACAATGTGGAGGCAAATTTTAGAGAATGAAGGATACTGAGTAGCAAAAATGATTTTAAAAAATGAGGTGAGTAGTAGATCTGCAGATTGCACGGGAGTAAATATTGAATATTGTTGGTTAATGCGTTGTTCGGCTAGCTGATCAGGAACAGCCTTCGTGACCTGCCTCATGCTGCTTTTGTATGATATTAGTAAAAATCAGCGACCAGTTGAAAAGTGTTAATGAGCACATGAACACACCACACGGCGGATTGATTCTACTTGATAGTTGACACAAAGGTTAAAC
>CM040994.1:18970260-18987488 GCA_022985145.1 Pangasius djambal
TATATATATATATATATATATATATATATATATATATATATATATATATATATATATATATATATATATATATATATGTCTGATATCACTTGAATTGCTTCTAACTAACTATGGGAACAAGACCAGTTTCTTCATTTCCACATCCTCCACTGACCTTTCAGCTGAGAGTTATTTGTCTCTGGGTGACCCTAGATTTCACACTACATTGGCTCCATCCCATTTAAAAAAAAAAAGCTCCCTTTCTGCTGACAGAGGGAGGGATGTTATCTGTTAAATAAGCCATTCTCAAGCACGCGCCGAATTTTTGCCACCGGCAAAAGCATTGAAAATGCTGAAAAGACACACAGCTGAGGAGACACCAGGGAAAAGTCAAATGACTATCTCTCCCTCTGCGCTCGAAACGCTTTAACCTGACAACAGCGAATAATGGCATTTCAGAGGCAAAGTGCTTCGACTGTATGCACTGTTATATATTGTCTTTTTTTTACCTTTTGTCTGCTGGATGCTTGTACATGTGGACCGTTTTCATGCATACTTAATTACCGCTCGTCATCTCTAAAGGAATCTTTGATATATCTGAGCATTATTTATTAATATACAGTACAACCTTTCCCTTAAACATTGTACTTAGAGTATCTATGGAGTAGTTGTCACTCATACAACATCCATTTTAGCAAATCGAACGAGTGCAGAACTAGGAGATTGCAGATGAAGGCTGTGTTCATTTAGTGAAAACTACTTGTTGATACTTTCATGTCCACTGTAGAAGTAGATTTCATGACTGATGACCAGACGGCCATTATGTACAGTACTCACACAAAAGAAATGTACGTTAGCCTCTGTTTTTCCTGTACCAACCCAATTTATAAGGGTGCTAAAGAGCACTGTGTATGTGTGTGTGTGTGTGTGTGTTGTGAGCAGAGTGTGTGCTGTACTGTAGATTGATGTCCTGCTTCTCTGCACTCTTGTGTTTTTGGACGAGTGTTGCCACTGCGCTAGCTAACTGTGATACATGGCTACTCCTCAGCCGCTTCTCACTTCAAAAAATTCATCTTTTCACTCAAGAAGTTATTTATTTATTTTTTCGAATTTTCTCGCTACCATTTGTCAGAAGGATTTTCTAAATGGGACTAAAAGTAAAAATGGCACATGGCCTATTTTTTTTGTTTACAAAAAGTGGAAAAAGTTTAGTTCCGTGTAGCAGCGGTAGTACATCTTTGTGAAACAAAGGGAGCAAAAAAAGCAGGGATTTTGGTATCACAGCAAAATGTTCTGGTATCACAGCAAAATATCTTCTGCAATTTTGCAATCTCAACCTGAACCAGAAATAGAATTTACCATTTTTTCCCCCAGTTTGTTGTTTTACTCAAAGTACATTAAAAACCAATTGTCTTCCCACTTATAATTTTAAGAAGTTTTACAAGAAATTGACTTAACTTTGTAAGTGTAGGACACTCCTTAATTTATTTAAGGAATGCTTATAAATCATTAGGATTGATGGAAAACCCTGAGATTAATTAAAAGGAGCAAGAGAGAATTGACTAAACCTACAATATCCAACATGTCTGTTTTTTGATAGATAATAGAGTCAAAAGTATGATCACACTGTAGTGCTACACACATACATACGCATACATATCCATATAGTACCCAGTCATTCACCTTCCCCTTCATAGCAACACACACACTGACCTTCACAGCCACGCTGCATCTTTTACTGCCACCTCAGCAGCTCCTAGCCAAGATCTGGCCGTGCCAAATGGCTCACCCGGCAGGCTGGCTAGCCAAACACTAGTGCTTCTGACAGCACAAACACACCTTCATTAAGGCTTGTCACGCACCTCTGATCGAACAAAAGATGAATCTGTGTCAATGACAACAGGAAATTTCCCACTGCAAACAAAGTGTTCCTGCTGAAATGAAGTGAGAGAAAAAACTGGATAAGGTCATCTGAAGAATAATTTCAGAGAACATTTTTCATCCTGGATCCATTTTTTTGTTTTGTGCGAGTAATTTTTTATGCCCAGGTGGTCGTTATTTTTATTATTTTTTTTGTCTGGTCGCGGCTATCCACAGCTCTACCTATCATTCTCTCCAGGTCAAATTATAAAGACCTCAACCTCTCAAAGTGCCATCAGCTCTGCTCAGCTGCCTCTCAGACATTGATTTCGATGTTGTTCTTTCTGTTCTCCCCAGTCTGACTCATAGCTTGGCCAGATGGACGGCTCCTGTTGCTCAGGAGCTAGTTTTTTTTTTAACAGTACACCCTTGGATGCAGGTCCCCAGACAGGACAATCCACCTCAAACAGTTGGATGCTGAACTTGTGACCTGAAGTAAGGCAGCAGGAGATGTTGACGTGCCACGACTCACTAAATATATAAGCTATAGGAAAGGTATCTGTGCTTTAGAGACAGGGTTAGTAAGAACAGTATTAGGAATGCATGCACGTGGCTCACAGCCACACACACATGCACAAACCTATTAGCTTAACCAATTTAGTTTAACTTTAAATTTCTTTAGAGAGCACCTCTTGCATGTAGCTAAGCATTTAAGCTATTCAAACTGCTGCTCAGTGGTACGTCACATGACAGCTGAACAAGCGCTAATTGCCATCTTCCTCATACATGAGCTCAGTCATGATTGGTTAATTTCACTTTGAAGAGAGAGAGTAACACCATGCCTCCTACCCGATTTTGCTCTCGTAGACTCCTGTGTCCTAAGGAGGGGTCCTGGGATGATCTTTGTGATTACAGTCTTAGAAGGTATCATTAGTTAGAAACACACAAGACTTGAGTTAATGGGTGCTAACGAGTGCAGTCTCTCTGACTTGAGAAAAACATGAGTCAGCTAATTAACAGGTTGAACTAGGAAAATACAAAAATATTCAGGACATGGTGGACTGGCCACTGACCCACATCAGTTGAATCCTGAGTCCAGTTCACTGCTGACTACTTTGCTATTTGTAGAGCTGTCACTGTGTCAGATGGATCAGCGGAGACGTTATGGTCTTATGTTTCAAATAAAAAAAAAGTAATTAAAAAAGGCCACAGGAAAACAGTTGATGTCTTACCACTTTTCTCTCTTTTAATTCTACATTTTGACAGCACATCAGAGCCAAAACCTCTCTGTTTGTCTAGTTTCATGCACAGCAAATTTAAACACATGGAAGAGCTCTGTCTATCTTTAAAACTTTCTGCCATTGTCATGATTGTTGTCATGAGCTGCATCTCAAATTGAAAACTCTGACCTCACACTCAAAAGTATTTACTAATCTAGAAAATACAGAACGCAGATAGAGCCTTCAGTAGGTTTGAAGAGCAGGAGAGAGAGATGAGAGGTTTTTACTCAAAAATGGTCTAGAATAATACATAAGGATATGATTTGAGACACAAGCTTGTTTAGTCAGGTACGGACATGGTAGTTTACTGCCCTCACTAATTACGATTATTACAGCATGCAGCATGTTTCTGAGGCCGTGCACAAGCGACGCTTCAAATGACCACAAGATACGAGCAGCAGCCATCTTGTGTATTTGTAGATAAAAGCAGCCTCAAACGAACACAGTGGAGCTGATGATTATTTAAAATAGGTATGATGTAAAGTCAGTCATAAGGCATCAATGGTCAAGGTTTTGTTACTTTGTTGGATAATAATTAACAGAAAACAATATTTTAAAAAAATTTTGTTTTTATTTGTGATTAGCTGAAAGTGTGACACCAGTCAAGGACATTTTTCCTAAAGTGGCTAATAAAAAACAGAAATTTGTGATCTCATCAAATGTCTCCTCAAATCCACAATCCCTGAGCAGAAGAAACCAATATCCCTCCAGGGCTAAGCATGCACTATCAAGCCTGCTTCAGGTTGCTCCTACCCATAATACAACCTTCACTTGCTGGAAACTGTTGCCTTTCTCTGACCTTTCTCCTTCGCTGTGTTTTACTCAGACGTTCTCTTTATCGAACCTGACTCTTGCCTGATGCTAACAGTACACACAGCTCCGATGATGCACTCTCTCTGTTTTGTTCCTATCTCCCATTTTGGTGCTTCTTTATCCCAAGCTGTATGTGTTGTGTTTTTGCTTTGGCAGCTATTAATTGCAGTCACTATCAATCTGCTTCACTCGCTGCAAAGTAAAGGAGCTATTTACCGCATGACTGTGCATGTGCGAGAAGACAAGCAATTGGCCCAAGTAACAAGTGGAAAAGTTGGAAACAAATTAAAAACTTGGGAGTTTGTGTGATTACGGGGAAATTGCACGAACAACAAAATGTAATTCGAGGGATACAAGCTTCACCATTTAAGCAGATTTCCATTTTAATGAGTACTTTAGGTCTGATTTAAGCATCTCTGGGTTTTTTAAATGGCTTAATAATAATAATAATAATAATAACAATAATAATGTTTAGTTTATTTCTTTTCTATTTTTATTTCTTATCATTATTACTGTTATTACTGCTGTTGTTTTTATCCGAAATAAATACGCAAGAAAAGAACAAAAAAGAAAGATAGATGTAGGAACTGAGAGTAAATATTGATCCATCAATATGAACATTGCTGTTATCGCGTGTGAACATTTTATTATATTTATGTAATGATGTGATGACAGTTTTTGAGGACTAATCGGTTGTCTGCATTAGTTTTTCCCAGCTTCTGTCTCTTTTCCCTTCTTCCTTCCCTCTCTGCTCACTCGGCTAACTGCTAACCGAGAGGACACCATCAAATTGTTTGTTTCATTTAATTTTTATCCACAAATGCATGAGGCTTGGCACTGGGACATTTGAACAACAGTCTTGCTAAGGGTCAACTTCTTCCTCAGCCTCGCCTTTTGCGTTTCCTCCACAATAAACAAGCAGAAGGAGAGTACCACGGTACACGAGAAAGAGAAGGCTAAGAGAGAAGAGAATAAACGAAAAAGTAAGCAAAACCCAACAGCCTAGCTCTTCACCGCCCTCTCTCAAGGTGCTCAGAGGAGGCGGGACGAAGACACTGTGGCAGGAGTCCAGTGGTACGCTGAAAGCTCCGATCTCCTTCAGGATCCTTCATTGATTGCAGATCGATCCCTGCATGATATATCACCCAGCCCTGCACCCGCCAGATTTGGCCCTGAGAATCTGAACTACTGCCATCAATGTCAGAGAAGTAGCAGGTGTTTGCCAGACAAACCGAGTCAATGCACGCATTTAAAGCAGGCAGCGCCCATGCTGGACTAGCCACCAGCCTCATCCCTCCTTCATAATTCATTCCTTCAAACTATCCTCTCGTTAATATTAATAACCCAAAAGAAGTGGCGTCATGTGCCATGGTTGTGCATTACACACAACTCAAAATGGACACGACTATCAGATGTCCAGCAGAAAGGAAAGAATGTTGGCTGTAATATCCGAGGAAATTGGATTCATTAATCAGAGCTGTTATATTAATTATTGACTTTGTACAGTTATTAGCCTGGACTTTTGAATCGAACGGGTTTTAATCCAAACCTCAGTAACTCAAAAACAAGATGGGCTATAAATACTGTCAACTAAAATAACTTTATATTACGATTTTAATAAAAATCTCTACTGTAAGTGGAAAGAACTGTATATTTTAATACTGTATATTCAGACAATAAAATTATACTGAGAGGATCCCTGGATATATTTTTATGCCTCTGGCACTAGGTGGTGTAGGCATTTTGTTTTCGGGTTGTCCGTCCATCCATCCGTGCGACCATCCATCCATCTGTATATCCGTCTACCTGAGCGTTCCTCCGGGAATCTCGCAGAGTGATATATCAAGAATGACTGCTTGACTGTTTTGAAATATGGAATTACGACTGTAACCAGCAGAAGAACTGATTAGATTTTGAAATGGATCCAAACAAATGAAGGTCACAGCAAGGTCAAATGTCTGAAATAGTTTTTCTTCAATAGCTTCCTTCCTGTTTGAAGTATATTTTAGTAGACAAATTAATAGTAAAAAAAAAAGACTAGACTTGCTGGTGGCGGAGGCTTCCCCGTGTTTTTTCTAGAGTATTCCCCAATGGCATTGCGACTGAACATCAACGTTAGGTTACGATGAGGTCCTTCTCCATCTCTGCCTCATACTTTCTCTTGAAAGCCCTCAACAGACACCAAACAAGCAACTCGAAACAAACCGTGGAGTGGCGTCTCTACACTCAGGGCATTGAGTATTTATCTCCTGCGTTGTGCGTAACAAGCTCTGGCCACCTCATTTTAGAAATTAAGTGTGTGTGTGTGTGTGTGTGTGTGTGTGTGTGTGTGTGTGTGTGTGTGTGTGTGTGTGTATGAGAACAGGACTGGGACTGAAACCGGGGGTGTGAGCGTCATGATTAATGACTCAATTTCCTCTCCCACTTTTTAAAGCATAGTGTCAGTTTACTTCCTGAAGTTCTTTGATTTCTCCTTGACTGAGTGGGCGGAGAGAGAATATAAAAGAACGAGACGGCAGATTTGATTATGATTATTGAGATGACGGTGGGGGGGCTAACGTTATGCCATTCCTCTTTGGCTGGCATACCTGGCTGCCTCTCACAGGCTTCTTGTTTTAATCAGGACGAACATCAGAACCAAATATTCTGAAAGGTCGTTTAAAAAAAAACCCATGTGAACCTATTCACAGGTTGAATGTACTTTCGATTGATATGAACAGAATGAAATAAGCATTAGGCATTTGTAAGAACTTTGTTTGAAATTGTCAGTGCCTCCCATCCTCTCTCAGGTTCCCCGAGTGCCAGATCAGTCCACTGGATTCTAGGATCGGTCCGATTAAAAGTGATGCAGTTGGGGTTTAGGGAGCAAAACCGAGCATGATTCATTTCACACTTACTCTAGGTTTAAGCAATTATAGTCGGGTTCACTTGGGACAAAAGAGGGAGACTAAAATTGATTTCTTACTTTGCCAGCTTGTAATTCTACTTTTTTTTTTTATGGAATGCGAGGGAACTGTAGAAGATGGAGATCTGATGGGTATTTTGAGTAATGGAAGCGGTTATGTATTAAAATTGGCATCTGCTTTACTCTTTGGACATATTTGAAAGGAAATTTTTTTTTCTTTCTTGGAATGATCTCTGCAGTAAAGTCTCAGTTTTGATGAAACAAAATCTGATTAGGCTATAGCGCTGTTGAATTCTTGATCAGAAGGTGTTGATTAATTTTCTGTAACAAATCACAGGTTCATATTAATGCATTATCATTTCTATAGTAACAATGAACACACTGACGCCACATATAAACAGATATGAAAAATTGTTGATGTGAGGTTTTCTGTAAGGAGATGTTTATTTAATATTTATGGGAGGAGTCTCCAGGGTGAGCGCTTTGTAACAACAGAGGCAAAGCTATAAACTTGTTTTGTATAAAGTTTTCCGACATTTTCAGGCCTTTGCGTTTTCTCTGTAACATGACAAGCTGCGATTTGTATCCTATTACCTTCAAATGAGAGAAGAAAACAGAGCCTGTTGAGGGAAGGTTTATAGCTGCTATAACGTAAGTGAGAACAGAAACGGAACATAATTATAAGTGGAAAAAGGTATGACGTGTCGTTCTTTACTAAATAAAAAGTGTATTTGCTGTGGTATAAGAGGGATAAAACACTTGGGGACATGCTGTTACAGGAAAATAAGTTCCAGATGGTAACACTAACCCACTTCATCACACCACCCCATCGCTGATTATTTTTCTATAACAGTATTGGCACAGATTGTTTTATTAATGCAGTTTTCTAGCATTTGGCATAATGTTTTCCATAAGATGCCATTCTGCAGCCTAGGGCTGGGCGATATGATGATATAATATCAATATTGTGATAAAATGTCACAACACATTTTTCTGAAATCGTTGGTATCATGATATCTTTAAATAACTTTTTAAAAAATTACAAACTAAATGGAACAGAATGGAAGCAGTTGATTTGATGTCATGTTTCTTTACTTAATCCTTACAACTTATTATTCCCATTTTCCATGTTACGCTTTAGTTTTGTAGACGTTAAATAAAAGTGTTGTATCGCGTATCGTAGAAATGTCCTCAAGTATACCGTGATGTGATGTTTTTGCGATATCTCCCTCCCCTAGTGCAGCCTTTTATCCATGATAGCATTGTTGCTGTGACTCATTTTGACACCACACGAAGTACGAAGCAGTATCAGCTCCACTGGAACAGCTCCTTGATCACTTCAACAAAAACCATCTTCAAAGGGACTCTAATTATTTATTGTTGAAATTAAATATGATGTTATGTCCAACTGTAGTACCACCTCCTGATAGGCCGAGACCACAGCATATGTTTGAACAGCATCATCAAGTTTTCACGCTTAAACTTCAGATAGTTGAAGTCACACTGTCATAGTCACAGTCTTACGGTAGGTGTTGCTTTTTGAAAGCAGCGATAAAACTTACGAGGACTTCTGCTGTGAAATTGTGAAGACACACTCAAACAGCTCCAAAGTCACAAGCTAAAGGAGAGGGGAAGAGAAAGAACTCTGAGATCTTCCAGATTGAAGAGAGAAGTGTTTGTCTGGAATTGTTGCTCCAGGCATGCGACACTTTGTTTCCCCAACTATAGTTTAAAACACTTTGAGGAGTTTTTCACATTGGATGGCTTGTGAGTGCAGAAAGTCAGAGTAAGACCCGGGTGTTGCTCTTCAGGTTAACTCGAGGTGAGAGAAGTGATTGCCTGGAGCAGGCTCACCAGAAGCCAAATGACTGGCCTCCAGGGTGGAGAGGAAATCAGGAAGAGGAGGAAGAGGAGGAGGAGAGGGGTTCTCTGGCAGAACGCTTAAGCCCACAGACCTTCATCTTCATTTTCAGAACAAAACTACTTTGTCATATGATGTGAAGCACAGAAGACTAATATAATCGAATACTAAAGATAGCGAAGACGAGGAGGAGGAAAAGAGGCTGAGAAGAAAGTGACAGGGAGTGAGGAAAAGACAACGAAAGAGTGGAGAAAAGAATAGTCAGAACTAAAAAGCCACTGAGAAGTTTCTTAAATAAACTGAGTTTGACAAAAAGCCCAGAGCCCTCTTTTGTTTTTTTATTTATTTTTTTTTTAATCTTATTTCTGTTTGCCAAATTATAACAGGTCATCATTTGTCTTTCAGTCCACCCGAGGACATGCCAGGGGACTTTAGGGGCTTGACTTGACAAGCATTGAGACAGCACTAATGAAAACCTAGCCAAGCAGTAAACAGGAAGACAAAGGAGTGTGCACCGTGGTCAGAGAGAGATGATAAAAAACCACGATGCTGATAAAAAAAAAAAATAGCTACAACAATGGAGCTGAGTTGGCAGAGATGTAGTGGCCTCAGACTTTCTCTGTTGCCTTTTATAGTGGATAAAACTTCAGGATTCCTCATCAAACCCTCTGAAACACTAAGCCTGAAACACTTTAATCAGAAGTTGTTGATTAATTTTCAGCAGCTCTGACAGTAGTGCATCTTCAAATCATATGTTTATGTTATCATTAAGTTTTCTATAGTTACACCTCATTCACTCCACATAAATGGGTTTTAAAATCTGTGTAATCATGGACTTGGTGTTCTGTTTCCTGTAAGGAGACATTTGTGTAACATTTATGGAAGGAGTCTCCAGTGTCAGCACTTTGTTACTGTCAGAGTTAAAGCTGTAATGTTAAGTAATGTCAAGCTGCGTATTTTTGTCTTATTAACTTTAATACAGAAAAAGGAGTGGCTGGTTAAGAAACGACTGTTTTATAGCTGCTATAGTATGAGTGAGAACAGAACATTCCACAACTATTAATTGATAAAAAGTGTGACATCATCCTTTAATAAATAAATAAATTGTACAGTGGTATACAATGAAAAACTGCTGTGATATACTGTGAGAGGTAAAACACTTTGGCACATGCTGCTATAGGAAAATAATCAATTTCAATGTGGTAAAATGAACAACGACTCTGCTGTTGATTAATTTCCTATAACAGCATGCTCCATAGTGTTTTATTCCTTACATATTCCTCTCCCCTGGAGAAGAGGCATGAGGATGGATCATAGCACTGTGAGTAAGCGAAGAAACCGGTCTCGCTTCTCTCCACTGCTATTCTTCCCGTCTTTCCCTCTCCTTAACATGTCTCTCCTTTGCATAAGCCCTCATAAGGCACCTGTAACATTCCGCGATGAAGCTGTTAACCTTTCCACGACACGCCTTGACTCAGTAGGCCAGACATTTGGACACTGATTCCACTCACGGCTCACGCGAACTGAGACCACCAGTGCATAAAATGAGGTCCAAGTCTCTACAGCGATCACGGAATCGGAGGGACGAGCATCTGGCGTGCATGCGAATGACATCCTGTAGCTGTCTGTACACCTTTTTTGGTCATCATCAGGTCATCTGGAAACATCCAGCGCTCTTTTATCTGCTCTGACATGGATGTGAGGCTCTTCTGGGTGCCCCTTTAACTCGCTGACAGGGCATGACTTACAAGTGGAATGGTGCACAGCAGTCACGATTTTTTCAGAGGTGTCGATCAATATCCGCAGGCAGTAGAGAGTCAAGAATGAATGAATGAACGAATGAATAACACTTGGATGCTTGGATGCATTTTAGAATGATATATCAGTGCTGTTTTGTGTCTTTTTTATTATTTTGGTTATCACCAGGTAAAAATCATACTCTTTTGTTCTTTTCCAGGAAATCGCTGCTTACTTGATATCATTTGAAAAGCATGAAGAGTGGCTAACGACATCCCCTAAGACCAGGTATGTGTGTGTATTCGTTTTTATTTTTTTATAATTTTTTTTTTTTAACTATGCAGCATATTAACACCTCACCTGAGGGGCGAGATAGCGCTTTCTTTTTACAGCTGGGCAATTTCTGTTCTTTTTTTGTAGGATGTCCAAACAGATAATGGAATATTAATGGCCACTTCTAATGTGAAATGTGGCCAGGCTTATTAAGCGCAATGCTCTCTCTCTCTCTCTCTCTCTCTCTCTCTCTCTCGCTCTCTCTCTCTTTTCATGACTGCCATTAACGTAGGTGTTAATGTGCTGGGCTTGCACAGCACATCATTCTATCAGCGAGAGAGGCTTCGACACAAAGATTAAAAACTTTTTACTTGATCTGTGGTGATATGATAATGAATGATAATGGAAATGATTTTTTTTGTGCTTCTAATGTTAATTATATGCTTATCATGAAATATTATAACATTAATGCCACAGATAGATAGAGTAGAGACTGAGAGGAAGGCATGTTTTCTATGTACATGCATGTAGAGTGGTTGAAATGTCTTTTAGCCAGACAGATATCGAACATGCAGTAATAGAGTCAAATACTTCAGATATGTCGTATATCTGGGAAATTCTGTGGGGGCTGTGGGGTGGAGTGGGACCTGATACAGCTCCTCCTACCTGGGCGGATCCAAAAGTCCAGCTCACTGCTTTTCAAGCTAGATAACTGTGTTAAATGTGCTGTGGTTATGTGAGTTAGGAGTTAGGGGTTAGGGCTTAGGGTCAGTCTTATAGGAGGACTTGGATCAGCTCCGCCCCCTGGACTATTTTTTTTAAAAATTACCGAAACTGCTACGCAGCTTGTTTTGGCTCTAAGAAGTGTTTTCCGTGAGTGGCATGAGGTTAGCTGTCTGGAGTCTGAGGCATCATTCACAGGACTGTGTGTGTGTGTTTGTGTGTGTGTGTGTGTGTGTGTGTGTGTGTGTGTGGCAAACAACCAACCATGAGCGTTGTTTTTTTCTGTATTATGTTGAGCATTAGCTTGAAAACAGTGTGGTTTATCATAGTCATGCAACTTCTGAAGCATTTGAGGCTGAGACTAGGTTGCCATGAACCTAGCCATGAATCAGTGACTTTACCGTGCTTAAAAATGTGATTAGAGTGCTTGAAAGTTTGTATCCCGTTTGGATTTATTTAAAAAAACTACACAAACATGCGTGCACATGGAGATACAGACAGCCAGCAAGTCTACAGCTTGCCAGATTTGCAAGAACCTTGTAATCATGATTACTTTGCATGCAGTTTGCACATACGCGTTTGCATGATGAGGCATGCCCACCATGCAAAAAAAAAAAAAAATGCAAGCGAACAAAGTTACAAAATTCAAAAGATAAAAATGAATTGTGATGTTAAATCTTTTGAAGCAGAATGGTGATGATGTGGTGCAAGAATTTTTTTCCCTCTTTCCTTGTGAGACTGGCATTTAAAACTTCTTGTTGTTATGGTAACATCAACAAGAAATGCCACTTCTTATGCACAAATAAGAGTGTTTTGATTCCATCTATTACATACAGCACATTTTTCTATTAATTTAATCCCTGATTATGTCTAAAAATCAATTTAAATATAAGACTGTGCCATCTGGGTTGTGTAAGATAAAGACATTTGCTGGCGAAATGAAAATGGTAATGAGTGACAGACCAACACACACATACACACATGTACATGGGTACATTCTCAGTCTCTCTCTCTCTCTCTCTCTCTCTCACACACACACACACACATACATACATACATACATACATACATACACACACAGCGTTTCGCCCCTGGTGTGACTTTACATAATGGCACTGATTTCAATGTGTGATTTGCCATGGCTGTTTAATGCAGCGAGAGCTTTCCTAGCCTTAATGAAGCCACCGTTACTCGCGGCTGTTTTTCAGGGGTCATAACCAGTGTGAGCTCTAACTCGCAGTTATGACTGCAGGGACATGACGCTAACGTAACGCCACCCCCACACACATGGGAGCAGGAATATTAACACACACACACACGAATGAAAGAGCCTCATTAGAGTAGACTTCACTGGTGCAGGATTCCCAGATATAAAATAAGATGAGCTTAATGGCTGTGTTCAGATTTATTCAAGTTGAACATTTGGTAATTCACTTCTGCTGACACTGTGGTGATATTTTTTTCCTCTTCACATAGTGTGTCATTTGCGTAGGATTGTCTCTCACTGGTTGCATTTTGACGCATGACAAATTACAGGAAAAAAAAACAACAAAGCGTCTTAGTAAGGTGTTTGGCCGTGACAAATCACCAGAAGAGCTGGCATTGATTCGACATGTCGCTGGATTTGTACCAGAATGATGAACACCTTTCTTCCAAAAGATTTTCCCTCACTTGGAGGTGGAGAGCATTGCGGTCACATTAGCAACAAGTGGTAACGGCACTCCGCTACGTGTTGTGCCGCATCACACCACCCCGGCGTGCATTATTTTCGTATAACCTCACAGTCTGGAGTGTGTTATTCCTTACTTATTCTACTCTTCTAATCTTAATAGGAGATACTAGATTAATTTGACTATATTCAGAGATACCTTTGCGTTCTAAGATGTCACTTTTTGCAGTGTAAAACTGTAATTAAACCTATTTCTAGACATTTTTACTAATTTCAGGTTATGGCAGATAATTTTCTTTCTTTCTAGAAATAAATGCTTAAAATAAGCAAAATGATCTACTAATAGAACATGACTATTTCAAGCTTGAAATTAGTAAGAAATATCTAGAAATAGGTTTAATAATTCTTATATTTGGTTTATTCCAACCCCATAATAGGAAATACTCAATGAATTTGACTCTATACAAGATATTTTCACTTGATTCTTATGCACAGATGGTGGCAAAGACATTTTGGCAAGTGAAAAAAATCTTCAGTATAGCCAAATATATCCAAATATATGATTAAACCTATTTCTAGACATGCTTTACCACTTTCAAGCTTGAAATAGTCTTGTTCTACTGGCAGATAATTGTTAACATTTTAAGCATTTAATATTTCTAGAAATAAGGAACATGATCTGAAGAAAATGCAAAGTTTGAAATGAGTAAAATCATCTAAAAAACAGGCTGAATGATCTGGAAAAATCTAATAATAAGAAATATTAGATATATTTGTTCATATTCAAGATATTTTCACATTCTTCTTCTTTCGGCTTTTCCCATCAGGGGTCGCCACAGTGAATCATCACTTTCCACCTATCCCTATCTTCTGCATGCTATATTTTCACATTCTAAGATGTGTAATATATATATATATATATATATATATATATATATATATATATATTGCACTGCAGTGATGCTTCAGGTTTGATCTAGGTTTCAAAACTGTAATTTTTATTTAAACTGTACATTGACGAGAAACGGAAATGAAATGCTAACTAAGTTTGACAAATTTGTTGTTTACTCCCCAAGCATTTTTTTTTACCTCCTTACCCACTTAACATTCAGTTCATGTACTAACCTTCTGTATCCTTTAATACAAACCTTAAATAATTTATAAAAACACAGCTTCTCACTCTGTCTCTCACTTTCTTGCTCTCTAGTGAGCCTAAACATGGCCTTTTCCCCAAAATACAATAGTGGATGCAAAACACCAACGCACGGCCAGTGGCATTTTGTCAGACTTTCATTTCGCCGATGTCCCTTTGTGGCTCTCTGTGCTTTTCTCTTTCTTCTGTGAGACAAATGTGGGGATTTTCCAGTCATAATTACACAACATGTATTGTGCAAATGCACTGCGGGCACTCTGAAATCAGCCACTAATTGAGAACGTGAGGTGGCTTCTCTCTCTCTCTCTCTCTCTCTCTCTCTCTCTGTAGATGACAAGAAAATGATAACAGAAGAAAAGAGACAAGAATGAGTTATTGTGGGTTTGTTGCTTTGATCAGTTAGGAGAGAGATTTTCACACATGCACACACACACACACACACACACACACAGAAAATTAGCACATCCTAACAGCTGACCTAAGCATTGTTTGTTCTCTTCTCACACCTTCAAAAATCTTTTACTCACACACACACACACTCACTCATCAATTTTTCCTTTCATACTTATACCTTGTGTGATTGACTTCCAGCGTCCCATATGAGCAGTTCTTTAGACATCACTTTTATTAAAACACAACACAATAACAAAAGAGACGTCCAAGGTTTCATCAACAATAGCGCTGTATTCCTCCTGGAAATAAACAATCATTTTTTCATAGAGAACAAACATGATGTGTGTGTGTGTGTGTGTGTGTGTGTGCGTGTGTGTGTCTGTAGTCTAGTGTAATGTGTATGTGTGTGTGGTAGATAGAAGATGACAAATATAGAAAATGCAGAAAGAGAGAGAGAAGAGCATGAGATGGAAGGTGAGAGAAGAGAGTCTGTGTGTGTGTGTGTGTGTGTGGTTTGTCTGTGGTTTCATTGAGGTTGCTCTTATATATATATATATATATGTACAATATACTGTAACTTTACAAACTTTACGAAAATGTGTGTGTATCAGACAGAAAAATGCACAGAGAGACAGAAGGAGAGCAAAGAGAGAAAAGTCGATTTGACTACACACGGAGAGAGAGAGAGAGAGAGAGAGAGAGAACTGGTAGAGAAGGGTTCTGTGTGTGTGTGTGTTGTATGTGTGTGTGTGTGTTTGGATATAAGCACTGACACACACACCATAAGGAAACATAGATCACACAGGTGATACACTGATCTTTGGTGTAACACCAGTTCTACCTCTGACACTCACAGCTCTGGATTAATCATCGTAGATTGAACACAGTATCACACACACATCAGGTTTGCTGATTGGCTGATTTATAGTTTTTTTTTTAATAGTTGGCATCAGGTTGCTATAAATAGCTTTATATTTGTTTAATCCATTTCAAATTGCATTTTTTCCCACTCCGAAATATTGCACACCTGCTCCTGCGTTTCATCTTTCAAAACCTGAAAATTTTCCTATTCAGAACCGCTCTTCCTCCATCCACCTGTGGGGTTTGTGTGTATGTGTGTGTGTGTGTGTGTTTGTATGTGTTTCCTTGAATTGCTGTAAAGTAACCTTGGGTTAGACAACGGTGGTGTGTAAGTAAAGCAGCAGAAGAAGAAGATGAAGAAGAAGCCTCTTCTTCTTCTAAGGGTTCATTGGATGATGAAGGATGCTTAGCTTCCATATAAGGGTTCTACTCAGAACTCTTTCTGACAGGGAAGCAGTCTTGATTTAGCAATGGCCTCATTTATCAATCTTTTAGTAAAGTTGTGTGTAAATGTTTGCGTAAAAATCAAACCGAGCTAAAAATTTCCACAAGATTTTCAAAAGTTTTGGAAACACTGATCTTTGTACTTGCGTATGTATGTTGAACACCAGTCGGGGCGTGTGCATGGTACAGCTGATTTGCATGTAGTACCGCCCACAAAACTCCATAAAAGGTCAAATACACAGACAGCTCTTATCCAAATTGAACGATCAGGGCAAAGCCTGAAAAACAGAAGTGGAAGTTATTTTGACTCACTACTATGCCAATAAAAATTTCAATAATTTTTATGAATACCAAATTTGTTGTGTGAACATACGAAGGATTTACTCATAAATCCATTTGTATCCAGCTTGACAAACGAGGCTCAGTGGCAAAAGAGGCAAAAGAGCCCTTAAATATTCAAATTCTTCTAACAGTCTTTGTACTGTAGTACATATAGTCTACGCTGTTATATGTGTTATAGTCTACGCTGTTTCTACGCTAGTTCTGCCATCATTTATCCGTAACAAGCTCCTCCCCCTCCGTCCAGGCTTCTTCCAGTCCACACTAAATATGTCTGGCAAGTAAAGTCCATTATCTGGGTCTTTTCAGTATACTGCATTTGTTCATATTCATATATCTAAAAAGCAGCTAGAACAGTTCATGAGACAGCTCTGGATCTGTCAGCGTGTGTGTGTGAGTGTGAGTGTGTTGTGGAGGGCAGGGGGGATCAAGAAGGTGTCCTGTCCAATACGCAGTTGAGGATGATAAACACAGGGGGTCGGGAAAACGGCAGCATGTCAATATGAAATAGAGACAGACAGCGAAACAGACAGAGGCGAGAGCGAGGGTGATGAATGAGGAGGAGGAGGGTCAGTGAATCACTGAATCATTTGAAAAGGTGGCAGTGGGGAGGTGTGATGTAAAGGAGGAAGGAAAAGTGAAGTAGAAGTACACAAGCTGCTGTTACACATCATTGTCAATAGAGCTAGCAAATTCCCTGATTATAAACACACAGACATGCTAGCTGGCTAAATGTCCATCGATAGTCTAAGTTAATTAGCTAAACTGTTTTTCTCATTATAATGATGCATTCGTCTTACTTCAGAAGTGAGCAGTCGGAGCTCGGAATTACATTATTTTCAACCTCCATGAGTTCGAGAAACAAAGTGAAATAAAAACCTCCATTTCCGCCTTCTGTTAGGAGCAAGCTAGCCAGCTACCTGTGATGAGCGATGTAC
>CM040994.1:18993663-19016561 GCA_022985145.1 Pangasius djambal
CCCCCCCCCCCCCCCCCCCCCCCCCCCCCCCCCCCCCCCCCCTCTCTCCACTCTCACTCACTGTCTCTCTCTGTCTGCTTCTTTCTCTGTCTCTGTCTGTCTGTCCATCTGTCTGTCTGTGTGTGTCTGCTTCTCGCTCTCTGTCTGTCTGTCTGATTGTCTCTCTCTTTATGTCTGTCTCTCTGTCTGTGTCTCTCCTCTCTCTCTCGCTCTTTCTCTCTCTCTCTCACACACACACACACACACGCGCGCGCGCGCGCACACACACAAGAAGAGGAAGAACACATAGCAAACTCCACATGGCGTGAAAGTGAAAAGACCAGTGGCATTTTGCGGAGCTGTTTGGTATTTAAGCGCACACAAACACTGCAGATCATTAATGAATCTACACAGAGAGGAAATGAGTAGATGAATTAGATAAAGTACAGCAGGTTGAAAGATAAACATAAAAAATCAATAGACAGGGTGAAACCCTCGTTGTTATTAACTCTGCTACAAAACAGCTGTGTTTTCTCCACTGCTGTGTTCATTTAGTAGCTGATAAGAGACATTATTACAGTAATCTGTAAGCAGAAGAAACAATGTACACTCTTTAAAAGTGTTCTTCTCTTGTCTCTCTGCAGGAAAGGTTCTGTAAGTGTTTTCTGATCAGGGAACCCTTCAGTAACCAATGAACTCGTAAAGAACCTGTGGAGAACCTTTTTTTAAAGAATGTATGCATTAGGGGTGGGGTAATATGGCAAAAATATCATATCCTGATTCTCGAATGCATTTGTACGATACATGACATGCATCACGATATATAGGTTTGTGAATAATTTCCTAGAAATACAGTAGTGATGCATTTTGTTGCTTTTTTTTATTTTTGTTTTTTTTCATAAATCTGTTGAATGATATGATATTTAATGTCTACAAAAAGAATTTTTGTTTTATTTTTGACGTACGAAAAAAATTACATGTAAAATTTTTAACAAGGTAAAAGATTTGATGTACAAAATTTAACATCACTTCAGCTGCTTCCAGGTAAAAAATGAAAAAGATATCACAATATCCACAGAACGCCCAGTACTCTGCGTAGAACCTTTTTGTCGTGATGCTCACTTAAGAATCTATTCCAAATACACAGTTATTTTGTGGTCGCTTTGCTTGATAGTGAGCTGTAAATCTCTCCTTCTCTCTCTCTGTCTCTCTCTCACTCACCATCTCTCTCTCTCTCTCTCCAATTTCTTTCTGTCCACAGCCTCTTCTTCATTCTGTGGTGAGACTGTCATGAGATCAGTAGTTCTGTCTTCCTCTTCTTTTATCTCTTGCTCTGACTCATTGCCTGTGCTGTCAGAGGCAAGGCTCTAGCTCATGAACCGACCCACTCTCTGTGCTTTTCTGGGCTAAACCTCGGCCATATCTCACCACGTTCCCCGCCTCGGCCTCGCCCAGTTGCATAACGTATCGACTGAGGCGAGCAGGCTGGCAGGAGAGCAGAGGCACGTTCACCGCTACTTAATTCATTAGAGTGTCTGCTAGCCTCTTGAAATTTGGAGACATGTCACGTGGAACATGTCTACTGTGTGTGTGTGTGTGTTTGTGTGCACATGCAGGCTGCCCTCCCTTCAGGGTACATCATTAGGCGTGATGTACAGTCTCTGATTTCATCCACTTTACGTCAAAGAGATCAGCGTGGTGCCGGCCGACAGGAGCCGGGTTTCAGCATGGCTGCCTGCTCCTGTTGGGTTAAAAACTGTGAGGTTTCCATTAATAAGAGTAGGAGGATGTTGTGTAAGTGAGTTATATCGTCTGTGGTGTGGCGTGTAACATCAGTGGTGCTTATATACTGTACGTCCTGTATATCCAGGGTATTTGGTGGATTGTCTTTTAATATTTTCAGGGGAAAAAAGCTGACGTGGATTATTTTGTGATGGATGAATATAATAAGAATGTCTGGGAAATGGACATTTTTATATTGTTTTATTATTATTATTATTATTATTATAATGATTGAACGTGCATATGTCAATGTGTGTGTCATGTACAGGATATTAAAGCAGAAGCATTATGCATTAAACTGTGAACACTTTCCTGATTCGTTCAAGGAACGAATAAAACCCCGTTTTTATCCCGTTCCAGTTTCCCTTATGCATATGAGCCAATCCGAGCTGTCAGTCACAGCGCCTCCTCCCATTATCCTGTTGCTGCAGATTTTCAGGCACCAAAGCACATTAGATCTCCAGCAGGGATCAGAGTAAACAAACAGGTAAATCGGCTTTAGCGAGACCAGCGCTGAGAGATCCCTTCTTGCTTTGATCACATCTTCCTAGTTATCTCGCTCTCCTTGCTCCGCTTTGATTGCAGTGTTAGTCACCCTCGGAGGGGTGGGCTTGTGTGGGAACGTAGAGCATCTCTCTCCACCTGATAGCACCCATCTGGAGCACTCCCACGCCACCGCCAGTCGACGGAGGCATCAGTCAGGGTGTAGGGCCCACCCCAGTGATCAGCTGAGAGAGAGGTAAAGCTCAGCGAGCTGCAGGAGAGCCCCGGGAGAGAGAGAGATGAATCATATCAGCTCTGTGGGTTTTAAAGGTGCTGACCATGTATCGCCCTCGGCAGGAAGGTGTGTGTGGGTGGGTGTGATGAAGAATGAAGGGAATGATGTGCCTAGGGATAGGTTGACACAAAGGAAGAGGGAAGGAATTTCTTTTTTTAAAGTCAGCTTTTTTTTTTTTTTTTTTACAAAAACTGTTGGAAGTCTATAAGTGTATTAAAATAGCAAAGCTCTGGATTCTACAGCAATAAATTTAATCCAATTACATCCAGACAATAAAAAGTAGTACCATAATAATAATAATAATAATAATAATAAGAAATTTATATATGTACTTATATACTTACTCATATACTTAGATATATATTTTACTTATATACTGCTTTTCTTGTTGTTTTCTACCTTTAGTGTATATCTTTCACGCTGAGTTGTGAATATTAGTGTACTAAAACTATTTAGGGTACTTAACTGGACCTTAAGGATCTCTGACTACTGTTCTAAAGGTACACCAAGTTCACATTCTGAGCTAAAAGATAGGCCTTCATACTGTATCTAATAATAAGATAGCAGATCAAAGCAAAAATGTATAAAAGTCAATATGATGAAACTGTTGCTTTAAATTTTCCAACACAGGAAACTTTTCAGGACAGAGGAGTGTACGCTTTGCAGTTTCTCTCTATCATGACAAGCTGCATATTTTTTGTCTTACTAACTTCAAAAGAGAGGAAAAAAGAGAGGCTGGTGAGGGAACGATTGGTTATAGCTGCTTTTTGACGTAAGCGAGGGCAATTCCAGCATTATGGGTGTGACATTTCCTCTTACATTAGCTAAATGAATGTCTCAAATGTCTCACAGCAGAGCCAAACTTAGGATCAATTAGTCAATCTGCATGTGTTGTCATTTCACCTCTTGAGGACAATGCAGACAAGTCTTATACTCACATATTGATTTACACCTTTCACATACACAGCAATTTATCAGCGTTATAGACGTGACATCAAACGGACAAACTTGCAGGAGACACATTTTCTGCAATCTCTGTGAATTTTAAAGACCATCACAGAAAGCATCATGTGTATAACATGGAAGAGACTTGAATGAACATGAAAAGTATAGATTTTAAAATATTTATACATTGTTAAGAAAAAAACTGGCATTATGGATGGATCCAGGATGTGATGTGTCTGAACCAGCACGTCAGTACGCTGTATATTTGACATATAAATGATGCAATTTTCTAAAAAGTTAAATACAATAAATATATGAGTGGATATATATGAGTGAAGGACATATTAAAAGCAGTTTTGCTCCTGTACTCACATTTTCTGAGGTAAGGTTAGTATTTTTTATATTTGTGGTATTTCTCCATGGTTGACATTTCCGTGGAATTGCCCAGGAACTAACTTGTGTCATGGATGTTCCACAACATTAAATGTAAAAACTGTAATTGGTTGCTAAGAGTAACTCCTTCCTTCCGTATTCTAGCCCTGTATTTGTATAATTTTATCAGTAGAAATCTTCTTATAGCTTAAAAACACATGCGTGTAAATGCTCGTAGGTTTCAGAAAAAGAGAAAGATATTAGAGAAATGGGGAGTGTGTGTTGTTTCCAGACCCCTCTGCGAGAGAGCTGATGGGATCATCTGGCTTCTGTTCGCCCGCGGCTCCAGCACACACGCCGCTGCTATAGGCAGCTCCACGCTGGGTTCGTTCATCCAACACACACACACACACTCACACACCTCGGTCATACCAGAGCACCCCATCAGCTCCTGATTCTAGCTCAATCTCCAGGACAGGACCAGGAGACCCATGAGATCATCTCATCCTCGTTCAGATGTTCTCTGGAAAATGGAGGCACTGAATAGAAAGAGGAAACAGCCGTGAGGCGTTAACAACGTTTGGCAAGAAACCACTGTCGCACATGTGCACAGCTGTGAGCGCCGCAGGCCTCGTGTGATCAAATGTCCCTCCTCCATACATTCACTCCATCCAGTGTCTCTTTCTGTCAATCTCACCATCCCTCACTTCCAGCTCTCGCTCAGGACGGATAACATGCATGACACATATATCTGACTGGTAGAAGAGAGGAGAGGAGAGGAGAGGGAAGAATCAGGAAGAAGTGTAAGTGTCATGTGTATAAAGTAAGGGCCTAAAGCAATGACATTATCTATCTATCTATCTATCTATCTATCTATCTACACACACACACACACACACACACACACATATATATATATATCAGAACACAGAATAGCTAATATTTAGAGACTCCAAAGGTTTAGTGAGACAAAAAAATTTGATGAAACTGAAGAATGAGGAGGTTCAGATTAGAGTGTTAGGATGTGAACTGAGCAGATAAAATATTTCTCCTAATTCTCCTCACGTTTGGTCCATTCTAAACATTTCTCGAGGCTTACCCATTACAGCAGATGAGGAACCGCGGCCATATGTTACCCATCCATCAGCCATGCCAACCTCGGGACGGGGAGTGAGGTCAGGCACTTTCCCTGCAGATTTGGGCTAGCAAGGTCTGCCTGGAGGGCCTGGTTGAGGACTTTCTCCTTGAGAAACTACTATTTGAGAATTTCTATGAATTTCTAAATCTGTGATGTAATCTTATTATCTGAAGGACATCATTTAGATGGAAGGCTACTACTAGCAGATATCTTGGTAGATGTATGAATAATAAAATAAACCAGGCTAAACATTTTAGGCACTTAATTTATTATATTTAAATTAACGAAGGCACCTTCTTGACTTTACAGTTTTGCTTTGTCTAAGCAAAAAATCCTCATCAAGGATGAGGCATGACGATGGAGAGTCAATGTTATGGTGCCCCCTGCAGCGAAGATGAGGGATTACAGAAAAGCAAAACAGTGTGTACATATGACCAAAAATATCCTGTAAACCTTCCACCTGAAGTGTACTGATCTATACAGCACTATTTTCTTAAGAGTCCTCTTTTCACTTGCTTCATTAGACTCGACTCAAGCCTTCATTCAAGGAGTCGTAAACTGAAGGCTCTAGGTTTTCCTGAACCTTTTATTATGTCTGGAAAACAACTGCACACACCTTTAAAACACTTTCTTTCCCTCTCTGTGAACTCAGACCTCTTTTTGTGTTTTGGTGCTGAAATCGAAGCTGCGTTGCAGTGTGGGACCTTGAGGCTCGGCAGATGCGCCCCTTGTGTTAAACTTTATGTGCCTTGAAAATGCTTTTCAAAGCTCATTCAGGACAGATTTCCTTGCTGTTTTATGGTGCCATTGCAAGTGTAATATCTTTTATGTCACAGCTTAGCATTCAGTATAGCACACTAAAACCTAGCGCATTTATTATACACACAATTTTTTCTTCCCTTTCAAAATGAACCATATTTTTTCCTGGTTCAACTTCAGATTTTAATTATGAGAGATTTTAAACTTTGAAAGAAATTCTCCAAAACCCCCTGTTGCCTTCACTGCTAGTGACTGAGCTGGTGTGTGAAGGGCAGGAGGGAGAGTTTGCCATATGCATGTGTGTGTGTGTGTGTGTGTGTGTGTGTGTGTGTGTCCTTATTGTCCCCCTCTTGGGATAAGGCACTTCTGTCCTCGCAGCACCAGCCCACATCACTCTATTGATCAGACCCACAAATCTGTCAGTGGAGAAGAACAAGAGAGAGAGAGCAGAAAACAAAGAGAAACAAAAAAATGAATGTGACGAGGGAAAGGGTGTTCGCTGGTGATGGCAGGGTTCAGTGATCTGGGTTTGGTTTGTTTGACTTGATGTTAGATATGAAACATTGCATATTGAGCATTTCTTTAAATTAATTTATTAAAACTGAGCAGATGAATATCATGTTGCATTTGACTTACCTCAGAATTATGCTTGGAATTCTGTCAGTTTTCAACATACAAAGTGGGGGAAAAAAACATGGACAACTCTTTCCTTTTGTTAGCAACAAGCCAGCTAACTGTGATGAGTGATGTCTTTTTTACCTCCACAAAACAGTGAACTGTAGAGTCAATGTTATATATTTAACAAGTGAATATGTCTGTATGTTGACTGATCTGAAGCAGATACTTGGATATACAGTGTAACTCATTTAAAAGTAAAGAAGTGATACTTTGCTTCCTGCTGATGCTGTGAGCAGCCATGTTGATTCGATGTCACTTGCTGAACTCGAGGTTGAGGAGACTGCCCATGTTCATGTATGAATTACAAGTTTTCGTTGGTTTTTCCTAATCTGAGGTCAAGAATTATGAGTTAAGGCCTGAGTTAAGGTATTTTTTCACCATGTGTAGCCACGAGTTAAGTTTCTTGATCTATTTCATAGCCACAAAACACTTAACTTGTGGCAACTATTTTAGACAAACCATGGCCACAATTTTGGTCTCTTGTGGGCACGGCATAATAATCTGTAGCTATGAGATACTTAGTTTGTGTCCTTGAAATAAATTTGTGACCTCTAGATATAAATTTGTGGCCACACGTTATTAAACAATAACCACCTTCCTCCGTAAAACTAAAACCTGTAAGTGCAGTATATTAAGTCTAATATTGATCACCTTATTCCATGACTAATCTACCAGTCCTAGCTAGTATTGAATAACTAACTAGCCTAGCTTGCTGTGTAAATTAGATTTATTAGATTTATTATCAGTAATCCAGATGAAATAAAGATTGGTATAACTGGTGATGAGGAGTGCAGCTGCTTGTGTGACTTGACAGCCACAGTTGCAGTGTTTGAATATTGAAATATTTTCGATTCAGCATGTCGCAGATCTCCTCATACTCACTCACTAACGAAAATGGTCAAAAATGTCCTTGACCATAGTTCGGTGCTTTTCTGAAAAGTTGCAGTTTTTTCAACTTTTGGGAAGCTCTGCTGTGACGGGGGGAAAAAATGGCAGCAATTTTTAATAGCAACAGCCTCCCATAGAATTATGTAAAACGTGAGGTTGTGGATGAGAAAGAAAAAAAAACAACAAGCGTGAAATCAGCTTCCTTACGCTTTGTTTTTCCATACACACTGTCTGCTACAAGGAACACAAACAGCACTGACTGTATCACCTGAAACAAGCACTTTTTTCAGAATGAGAGAGAGAGAGAGAGTGAAAAAAAAAGCCACTGGCTCAAACTGATATAAATTACAACAGTTATGGTCTATATGTTTCAATTTAATGTGCTTGTAATGATAAATTATTTTAGTTACAGTGCCCAAAAAGGACTTGAGCTGTGTCTGGGTGCTGGGGACATTAGAACAATTGCAGCTGTTAGGGGAGGCTGCATCCATTAGTCAATAAATTAAAGAGTAATTACAATCATTTCTGCTGCTGTGGCTCTATCTGGAGGACCTCGCACAGGTGGAATAGAAATGTGTCGGGTAAAATGTGGAGGAGGAGGACAAGGAGGAGGAGGAAAAGGAACAGGGAGGCGTTTCTGACTCACTTTTGCCCTTAGCGCCTATGGATGAGACTGCTTTTTGAAGGCTTCCTGATGTTTTTTTTTTTCTTTTAAATCTGTGATCCAGATTGCTGCACAGTCCTGATATTCTCAACCTATACTATTGCCTAGTATGGTTTGCACTGATTTCTGTGGCATTAATCAGTGCATCTGAGACATTACTGACTACATGAATTGGATCATTTCAATACAATAATAAAGTTGCAGGTTTTTCAGACTGTTATCTTCACATACATGAGCATGAAGTCAAGGCCTCCTTTGCTACATTTATCAGGTACATTTGTGTAACTCCCCTCATTCCATTCATTACCCCCCCCCAACCAAGCCCAATCACCCCGGGGACACACACACGCACGCGCACACACACACATCCCATGGAGCCCCATATATAACCCACACATGCATTAGTCGAATCCCCAGGCAGCCCTGAGACAGAGCCGAGAGAAGGAGAGGAGCTGGCCTTCGTCTCTGAGCACTATGCTGCCTTATTATGTATGACAACACGGCTGCTCTGTAACGCAACACTCAGTCACAGGCGCCGGCTTGTACTGAGTAAACATTCCACATCCCAGCTCTAAAGCATGGACTTGCGTACAGATACGCTGGGTCTGAGCAAACTCTCTCTCCTCCTGCACACCCACAAAAAGCCACATCAGGCTCAGCATACCTGATCAGGAGCACTGTCGGAGACACTGACTGACATGGGGGGGAAAAAACAGTGAAGAAAACGAGGCACAGGGCTTGAGTAGCTCGTAACCAGTTTAAAAATTATTTAATTGAGTCAGGTGTAATTTCTGAGTGAGCATTAGAGTATTAATTATAAATGAAGCACATCTTTGGCTTCTGCAATTAATTCAGCACAAAAAGCTAAATTGAATTGAGTGTCCTGCCTGCATCATAATAAAAAAAATTTAAAGTACTAATAGCCAAATAAATGACTACTCTAATAAATTACAGCCACTTTTTTTGTTCTCCCTTGAATGCATTAATAACACAGCTTGTCATGTTACTGTGAAACCGCAATGTGTAAACTCATCTGTCCTGAAGATGTCTGAAAACTTAAAGGTACAGCTTTATCTCTGACACTGAAGACTCCCTCCAAAGATGTTAATTAAACGTCTCCTTACAGAAAACTTCAACATATCAATGATTACACACGTCTTTAAATCTATTTAGCGTCTGAGCGTCCGATGTCCAAGTCCCTGGGAATGAGCTGTTACTATAGAAACAATAGCGCATTAGAAGGAGCGCATTAATATAAACCTGCAGTACTGTCAGATTTGCTGTTATAGAAAATGAATCAACACATTTTGACCAATCAGAGTTAAGAAGCCAACAGTTCACATGTGTTTTTACAGGCAATTAGAGGAGCTCAGATGATTGAACAACACTAAACTACATTCTTGACATTGTCTTCATTCTATTTGAACCCTTAGCATGCCAATTCCACAATCTAATGAGATACGTTTTATTTTGAATTCAGAGCATTATACATTCTCAAACAAAATCAGCTTAATCTACTAATCACAACAGTATTTAACATATTACCAAAACTGTAGTTAGCTGCAGCACTCATATGTAAAACTACACAAATGTGTAAAGGCTTGAAAGAGACAGAATTAGATTGTACCAGAAAAAATTAGATACACTGTCAATAAAAGGAAGAAGCTTGAGGTGACTGTCGTTTTCTCTGCCTCACATACTATTAACCCTGTAGGTCACCTTCACTGACACATACACACTCCTGACTCCCCCAGAACCTCATCAAGTCATGCAAATTAGTTTATTTTAAACACTCTCATTCACACACACACACACACCCCTCACACATACTCACAGCCCCATGGGACTCCACAGCACAAACAACTGTTTTTTTTTTTCTCCAGGGCAGCCATGGGAACTCTGTGTTACTTTACAAAAACCATTGTACCATGATGCCATTGTAAGGAGCCATGGCTGTCAGTGAGCATCAACCTACTTCTCACTCATTACAAAAACCACGGCTGCCTCTCACTCCGTGGGACACATTATTATCTGTGAAGTCACAAGGAGTCTTTGAATCATTGGTAACAGGTGGCCCGGACCCAGAGACAAATTATTCTCGTAAAATTTTGATAAAATCCACTATTTGCTTGGACAAAACCCAGCTGCCCTCATGAGAATATTACACTATTATGGCAACTTGCATCAGTAGTCTGCCTTATTCATTAATGAAGCGTAATCTTAATAGCATGTTGCCCCAGCTAAAACGAGCCACACTAACAAGCCATCAGGGGTGGAGGGTGTCATTGGCTTAACGAGGGATGTAAATCTGACAATGCAGGACAAAAATTGGGGGCTTTACGAGGCTGCAGCTTTCCCCTACACACACAGTGGCAGCAGTAAAGAGACAAAAATAAGAACGGAGTTTGAAATGCCGTCAACTGAAAGGCCGTCTTGTGTCAAGGCTTTTGCTATTTTTTTTTTACCCCCAGTTGCAGCCTGTTGGCCATCATGAAGGTAATGGGATGGTTATGAGCTTTGGCATTGGAGCAGGTGGAGGACCTTCTGCCTTGGGCACTGTGGAAACACCTTTGGTGTCCACCTGGATGGTGGAGTGTTGATCCACGGGTACCTAAATAAACTTCTCATATCGCCACTAACACAAATTGTGAAAATTGCTCCTTGCACTTTGCACCACTTTACAGGCATGTTTGTATACAAGGTTTGCAAGCAAACCTTTGTATATTACATCACAGCACTGTTGAATTCGAGATTCTGATTGGTCAGAAGGTGTTGATTCATTTTCTATAAGAGCAGCTGTTTATTTATAGTCAGCCTGCATTACATCGATACCACTTTTAATCTGCATAAAACTGAAAGTAGCTCAGTGTGCCATGAGTCAGATTTTTAGTGCCCACAGTCCCACCTGATTTTCCTTTGTCTGTTTCCTCTTTGTATAAGAAATATACCTTTGAAATATTACACAGTTCATCATCCTTTATTAAGAACATTTGTATGGCTATGAAGTCTCATCGAAACCAGTCCACACACTGGATTGCAATAGATATTCTTCTCAGGATGTGTCACGAAGCGCTAATCTGGCTCTGCGCCATGTGTCTGAGAAGATGAACCATGAAGAGTGGAGGAGGAGGAGGAGGAGGAGGAGGAAGAAAAGTATGTGTGAATCTAGAGAGGGCTCCTGCTGGGCGGGGAAATGGAGGCAGGAAATGGGGGTCAAAAGGATCAGAAGCATAGGTGACTACAGGGAAGGTGGAGTGGTCATTGATATTCAGTATTTCCGCTGGCGACAGCGTTGGCAGAGGGGCTTATGGGATGGGAAGCAGAGGATTCGGCCCACTGCTGATGCAGTATTTATCGGCCAGCACGCTCCCCAATGACGCGCTGACCCTCAATGTCAGGACCATATGTTACAGAGGACAGCGTCTCTCACTGTCTCCTTTTCTTGTTCTCCACCTCGCTGTCTGTGTTTACTCTTTATTTGGTAAGTCAGGGCTGGTCAATATTAGCTTTGTGCAGTGGCTCTCAGTTTCAGGTCCTTGCTAATGTAACCTAGACATTTCCCGCATCTCTGTGCCTGCCACATAATTTATGATGCGAGGAAAGGAAGATAAAGTTAAACAAAAATGACAGTGATACTCCAAGCTGTTATAACTAAATAGTGACCAGTAGTGTGCCATAGAAACGAGTCACCCCCAACTCGGGTGTAAAAATATGTATCTGTCGTATATATCCCTGAGGTTTAACGTGGGAATAAAGAGGATATATCAGAGATTTGTTTAAGGATGCTCTCCATCTCAGAGGCATGTGTCATCCTAAAGCTCCTGTTTATCCCCGTCAGCTGTTCATCAAATGATCCAGTGCCAGCGCATCCAGCTACACGCATCTACTTGCAGCAGAAACAATGTCTTTCTTTCTTTCTTTAAGTAGAACTTCTTTTGCTGACATGACAGTTTGAAAGGAAAAATCCAATCTAAACAACCACCATGAGACATTTAGTGGCATCCAGTATTTAACTTCTTTCAGGTTGGCCTATTTTCACTTTCCTACATTACCCACAATGCTGTTCGACCACCTGCTGATAGTGGCGCAGTGGGATTTAGCCCTCTGCCTAAAGAGAGTCATGCAGTGGTGCTTTAGTCCTTTAGTCTGTCCAACTCTATCATCTGAAAGCTTCTACTTACATGCTAATACTGGCATCAGCCATATCTTGTATGTTACTAACTATCTGAGCCGAGTTAGTTGCCGGCCACGCCCCCTGACTCAGCATTGTATATCTGCATCGCATTCTGGGACTTTGAGTCCAACAATTGCGCCACTACTTCTGTGTTGGGTTTCTCATTAATATGACACAACCTCTAACTTTTCAAAGGAATAACAAACATACAGCACCAACCAACAAATTTGGAACCAAAATCAGCAAACACACCACAATATCTCAATATACAGTAAATGTATTTAATGTTTTCAGATCCAGGCAGAACTAATACATAGCAAAAGTATAACATATGGGAAAAAATAATGTATAATACAATGCCAGTAACACTACTATGATTACTAAAATTATCATCTAGATAATGTGACTGATATTGTGAGCTTAAGTCTTTATTTTTTTCTATCCTTCTTTCTTTCCTTCTTTTTGTCTACTTCTTCATCCCCTCCCATGGTGTGGACATGTGGAGTGGGTCGATATCAGGCCCAGTGGCCACACTGTGTGCTGGGTCAGTGGGCTGGAGAGACATGCCACTGCACACTGATGAATGAGAGTTGATCCATTGGATTCCTCAGGCAGTGCCGCTGGCACACAATGTGCAACGCTGGCCACAGGTCTGCCACACACTCTTTTTCTGTCTCTCACTTTTTCCTCTGGGAGAGAGGACAAAACTGCTGAGACAAACCTGTAGCAGAGAAAACACTAGACTTTTGGAAAATCCAAGCAGAATAAAACGTTGAGTCTTTCTCAGGCAGTGTGGACAATGATGAGCGGTTATTCCTCAGTTTTGGTGGACACACGTGAAATTTAAGCTTTCCATGTACAGCCCACATTATGACTCCACGCTGATGATTCCTTGGGCATTGCCAATGGATGGCATGTAGCGCTATCTACACACACTCTTTTTTCTCTCCCTTTTGTTTTTCCTCTGGGAAAGAGAGAGGACAAAACTGCTGAGACAAACAGCACAGTCAGATAAATCGCCTAGTTAAGGCCTGCAGTCTTAAAGCCACTGAGCACTGTCCTCTACCAAAGAGTATAGTTTAGCACCGCTTCAGTCACGAATGATGTATCTGTGTATCTGGGCATCACTATTTAATTATACTGAAGATGACAAAACATCTGACTGTTAATCAATAAAGACCAGAAGAGATGAAACTGGAGGTTGTTCAAGGAGAGGAGAAGAGAGAAGAACTTTGGAGAGGAGGAAGGAGTGTCAGGGGAAGAATGAAGAGAAGATGAGAGGAAAGTAAAACTGCCAGGACAGGAGAGAAAAGGAGAGAGAGAGAGCATCTGAGAGGGATAAAATCGACAAACATCCAAGGCCCCCTTGTATCATTTCAAAGATTAATCTAATTTCATTGCAATCAGCTCCTGGGCTTTGCCGCCTGTCTCTCGCATGATCGTCAATGCCAGTCTCACAGCATGCTCTCCCCCGGGCCCCTGGATGTTTCGCTTTGCGGTTATTAACCTGAATGGTGGGTGCATCTGAGACCAGGTTAATAAGCTGCTGTCTTCTCCTCACTCTTTGTCGAGAGAACAATGTTGTCAGGCTTCCAGAAATTGCCAATTTACAACAGAGATGGAAATGGAAGGCAAGGCGCTCGTCGGTGGAATGCTTTTTATAGCCGGGCGCTCCGGCGGAGCCTCGTTCTCCCCGAGCCTTTTAATGATGGATATGAAATTACAGAGGTGTGAGACAGGGATGAGACGAGAATGGGAATGGACCGAACCTACGCTGAGCTGAGCCGAGGCGAGGCTAGGCAAGGCGACGGAGAGGCAGGCAGAGGGGAGAACATACTGTGCTGTATTTAGACAGGGTTTTAAATAGGGCAGAGTCAGAGGCCATAGGCAATGACTGGTCTAGCTTATGAGACATATAAGCTTGCACAGGTCGGAAAAAAAAGCAGAAGTAGCAGTTTCACATGAAAATAGGACTAAATGGAGCTTATTCTCATCACAGACAGTTAGAAAAACAAGGTTAAAATATTGCATTTGATTAAGCTGTCATAGAAAAACCTGATTTTTAAGGAGATGTCTCTGCACATTCCAGTGGCGTGACACATTAGACAAGGAAGCAACTCCATCACATCTCAGCAAGAATCCTGATTCTATATAACAATAGACTGAAGCTCTGCTCTCTTTCAAAGACGACCGTCTCTTCCTTTAATACCCTGCAGTCTTGCAAGAAATTAATTTGACTCCCTGTGGGTGTGGTGAAAGATTGAGGAGGAGGGAGGGTGAAATATGTTGTGTATTGTGTGTGTATTGTGTGTGTTTTGTGTGTGTTTTGTGTGTGTTTTGTGTGTGCGTGGATGGGCAGGAGACATCACCACTACTACAGCCATATTCTGATGTATTCACGTCACAGCCACTGCTACTTCAAACAGCTTAATTAAACCTGGGCATCAGTCCCACACAAATTGTGCCCTTCTAAAACAGATGAGATAACCAAACATGAGAATAAACTGTTTTTCCTCTCTTTCTCACGTCCTCTCTGCAACCTCTGGAAAAGGAAAACAGAATTTTGTTGTTTTTAAACCTCTAGTAAATAGTCATAAACTTTCTTTTGAATTCCTCAACTTTGCAAACATTTTTTTCTTTCTGACTAGAAGTAAACAATTTATTTATTACTGTTTTAAAAGAGAGCAGCATGTTTTTATCTCCTAAATAGGACATTTTGAAACCTGAAGGCAAACTAAACACTAATACCTAAAAATAAAATATTCAAAGCACCCGAAAACATTGACTTGTATTCGGGTAGCACAGGCAACGATGACTCCATCTCTGCCTGTGCTGCCTGTTTCTGACACACACCTATTTCTGACTCACACAGTCTGACACCATAACACGATTTTTATGGCCACGAAATTCAGGCTTTCCATTACGGTCCACGGCGTGACTCCAGACGCCACCCTCGCTCCTGACCTCCAACACCCCCTGGGTTAAAGATCCATAAAATGAGACTCAAATCAACCAATCATAGCAACTTGCATATGTGATCATTCAGCTCTGAATCCACAGACCTCACGAGTCAGCCGTGTCCGAGTGCGTTCTCGGAAGAGTAGCTGAAAGTGCCGTGTGTTTTAAAGTCGCCTGTGGATACCTTATTGATCCCTGGCAACATGGTCGCTCTCTGCTTTTGGGAGATAAGACGCTAGAATCTCACTGCCTGCCTTCCAGGCTCACTGACACAAACAACCTCAACTTGCGCCCCGGTAGTGACAGAAAGCGGCCTTTATTTATAAACCCTTTGTGGGGTCCTTCATCCAGATAAGCTCTGCAGGGACAGCGGTTTGCCTGTTTGTAGAAAATCAAAACACTAGAAAGTCTCGACAGCAAAGACAACACATGCTAGCCTGGCCTAGCCTAACACACTCGATCGAGCAGGAGCACGAACATACACACTCCTTTACGTGTCTGACACAGGGCTGAGAAAAACATTTACACATTGTATATTGATTTTACGTTTCACATCCATTCGCTATTGATGAATCAAGAACCTCCATGTGTGGTGTATAATGACAGAGCGCAAGATGAATACATGTTCTGGAGACGACTGTGTATTTACATTTAAAGTACTTCCTGTCAAGGGATATGATAGGGAGCATAGCCTGATAAAACATCCTGACAACAATGAACTCCCGTCGTCCATCGTCGGCCCTCTGCTGACAGTACAGATCAAGTCACATTGTGTGTGTGTGTGTGTGTGTGTGTGTGTTTTCTGTTCCTAACACACAAGCAGGCCCAGCCCTCATCCTCACGCTAATCAGAGGACTGACTGATGTGCAAGATTGATGACACTGAATCAGAGTTCATAAGGTTATTTGTTATAGTTGTCACTTTTATTAAAAGGAGAAAACGTAGATGTGTTGTCTGGAGAGAGGAGTGGTCACTCCCAGAAGAAACACTTTTCTAACACCTTTTGGGAAAAGTCGTCTCTAAAACCCAATGCCAATGTTACTCCAAATAGTTTCTGGGACTATTTGTTGCAAATAGACTGACCTTGATTCAGGATCTGTTTCTGCTTGTAATTTGGCTTCTTTTCACCTTAGAGATTTGATCAAACTGCACGCACAAACACACACACACACACACACACACACACACACACACTCACACACCTGGTTCAGCACAAAGACCAGAAAAACAAAATTCTCACAAAAAATTTCCATGGCAATTGAATAATACCATATACATCACAGTGCTGACGAATTGTGGATTCTGACTGGTCAGAAGGTGTTGATTAATTTTCTATAACAGCAGCTCTGACAGTAGTGCTGCCGCAAATCATAGGTTTATATGAATTTGCTCGTTGTAATACAATAACATTTCTATATGGACGCCGGAGGCTCCACATAAACAGATTAAAAACATGTAATCGCTGATATAGTGAAGTTTTCTGTGAGGAGACATTTATTTAACATTTATGGAAGGAGTCTCCAGTGTCAGTGCTTTGTAACAGTCATAGGTAAAGCTGTAACTAAGTTTTCCACCACGGGAAAGTCTTCCTCTTTGCAGTTTTTCAGTAACATATCATTTAGCGACTGTTTATAGCCGCTATCACATAAGTGAGAACAAGAACTGACTACTTTTGCAAACTTTCCATAACATTAAATGTAACTAAAAATGTATACAAAGTAAAATGTATCATTCTTTTTAAATAAAAATAATTGTCATTGTTGGCAGTTTGCTATGGTATAAAAGGAATAAAAGGTCGTTGATTATTTTCCTGTAACAGGATGTTTTATTCCTTTCATATGAGTACCTAATGTGTATCGCAACATATCTAAAATAAAGTATTTTAAGATAATACACAAACAGAAAAAAAGGGGAAAGAAAAGGTACTGTGCTGAAACATTTTTGTTTTATATAATGCAGATGTTCTCATAAAGATACAGATGTGGCCCTTAAAAACTCCTAAAATGTGGTTTATAAGTACACTATATTCACTTCCCCAAGTATCTAAAGGCTCAACAGACCACCCACTGACAAGCAGTACAGTTTAGTACCTATTTTAGAGAATGCAATGTGCAAAATTATACTTTTTAAGCTTTAATAAAGAAGTATAAAATGTCCTTGTGAAAATTTCAGCATTTTAAAGTACAGAATGAGACGTTGTCAGAAAGGGTAAGCTCATCACTGTCCCTGCAATTTCAGGCTGCTCCAATGTTCCAGCTCCTTTTTAACTGTAATCCAAAAAACAGGTCCAATTCCCTTCATTTAAACTCCCCCAAAAAGCTAAACTGCTCTGTATGATAGCCAATGGTATTTTACAGTGTCATAAATCCCCCCAAAAAAGCAAGAGCCATTTCGCTCACTGTGGAATCATTTTTATTGAGGGTGCTGAGAAGTTGCCTTATCCCCACAGCATCATAAATCCATTCCACTTTATGAAGTCTTTAAATCGGAGATATTTAAGATTGACCATTTCCTAACCATTTAAAAAATATTTCACTCTTCGTACAGTATTACTCAAGATGTTTTGTGGAATGTGCACATTAGCAAATGCAGGTTGGAGTCTAGCTAGTGCATTAGGTTATAACGAGACATTCATCAAATATTCCTTTAAAAAGAAAAATACTAAAGAGTAAAAGTGAGTAAACATAATTGTAAAAGTAAGACCAATATGTTTCACTGTTTTTGAGAAGTTGTACTAAACGGTTAGCCATGGGAGATCGAAGAAATACAGATCCTAATTACAATTTAATAAAACTAAAACCTGATCAGAACTGTGTGGGCGTGTCTGATTACATAATGATTGACAGCCGCAACGTAAATATCTCTTCACATTGCTAGTCCTAGAAAAGCATAGAAGAATGACAGAGCAGAGCTTCCACAGTGCTTTTTTCACATGAGTCATTAACATTGCAACATAACAGCTACAGCAGAGCGTGGAACTGCAGCGTGCAGAAACAGCGCACATATCACGTCCGGTTTAATAAAACAGATTAAAATTAACCTTTCCATCTTCTCATTTAACTGTCTGCTACCACAGTGTGCAGATTATTAACCGTTATAGTGTTGAGTTTGACAAACAAAAGTTTGTCACTTTTCCATTTATAACATTGTAAACTTTTGTACATGAACATGAAAAATATTATTTTGGATTGTCAGTGTGCCCATATAAAGTGGATAATAATACAGCTTGCCTACCTTTTTACACTATTTACACTATTCCTATTCTCATTAGAGAGGTAGAACTGCTAAGCACTACTTCGCATAATCTACTACACTAATAAAGAGCGTAAAAAATGGTACAAATTCTAACTAGACGAAGTTTTGCTCACATTCAGGCACAAAGAGGCCGAGAGAGCAGGAAAGAAGTCACTTTTGTTTCTGCAGTTGTAATGATATAAGCACAAGGCTAATTCTGATTGACATCATGTCTACCAAATAAAGTCTCTTCTATCTTCAGAAATTCAGAAAAATTGAAACTAATTATGAAAATATGTTGACAGGGATTTTATAATATTACAGACACTGTGTTCTGGTGCAGTTTCAGATGTTCCTGATAAACCATCATGCTCATGTAATACAATATTTGTTCAAAACAATGCAAATAAAGTCTGTAACTGTGTCATATTAATGGTTTGGCAATGTCAGTATCTGATGATGACCAATTTCGTTGCCTTAAATGTATACACATGCACACAAAAGAGCTCAGGAGAAACTCTACCATAAAACTCCCTACACTACCCACCTTTCTTGTGAGCTCTTAACCATGTGGTAACAAAAGAAATTATCGAACGTTTCTCCACAAAGTAACAAGTTCATCATCACCATTGTGGTTAAATTAGTAGCTGTTAATATCACACATTGTTCACGCATTCTATCAGCAGACCAGCAGATACAAGTAGCTCTGGAGGCGTACTTACTTAAGGATTATGTCGCCTTATGAATTAATTGCATAATTACAATACAGTGCCTGGATGTATTTTGCTACTCAACCATGTCGATTCTAGGCTTTATTTCTTCTTAATGCATTACGAAAACACTGCACACACATTCATAATTCATCACAGCAAGCGCCCAGTCATTAAAAGCTACTTTTAAAGTTGTATTTACGAGATTTACATTGTAAACTAAATATGAACCATTCTGTAGATAAGAAGTATGTCCTGCTAAGAACACACACTTTTGCTGGCACAGAATCATTCTCCATTAATTTGCTGAAAGAAAAGGAGCCCTCTGTCATCCATGTCCGATAACGAAGCGGTCGGTGTTCTTTTTCTTCCCGTCCCACTCTCCATGTATAAATATGTATTATTCCGATAAGATTAATTGGATCGCTTACGTACACAGAGGCTGTGAATAAGCCCGGGGCCCACCTTACAAGATCCCAGCTAAAGTGCTTCCTTTCTCTTTTAGTTCTGTTTTCCTTTCTGGGAACAAACTGCCTTCAACGAAAAAATGAAAATGGCTTCCCCATAGGTCAGAAGAACAGCTGAGCATGTGTCGTTCACACGGGGACGATAAATAGCCCTGTTACGACATTAAACCTCCTGCAAACATTCAATACAACACTGCTTAGCTTCTGTTTAAACAAGACACAAATTTTAATAATAAATTCTATTTTTAAAAGTGTTTAATAATTAAAATATTAATGTGAATGACTGAATGAATATTTATTAAAAATTACAAGAAATAAATTCATTCAGCCACTTTTCTGAAACCAACGCCAGATAAACTAACTCTGATAGGTGACAGATTTGTGTGTGTGTGTGTGTGTGTGTGTGTGTGTGTGTGTGTGTGAAAAAATAAATTAATTAAAAAAACATTAGCTATAGAGGAAAATTATAAAACAGTGAAGGAGAAAGCTAGCAATTAGATAAATAGCTCTTATAGTAATAAAGGTCCTGCAATACAACACAAAATACTTTTAAAAAATTACATATATATATATATATATATTAGCGGAACTAGTCTCCTTCTGCCCACCCTTGTCTGGATCCAACTCCAGTTAGAGCATCTCTGATAGGCAACGGATTCGCTGTGTCAAAAAGGGAGAAGAAAGAAGAAAATAAGAAGAAAAAAACAAGTGGCTTTAGAAGAATGCCATAAAACAGTGAAGGAGAGGGCTAGCAATAAACTCCCAATACAAATGGGAATCGATGTGGCAGATAAAGAGGCCCGATGGAGACATTAATGTGTGTAATACAGAGGTCTGGAGAACAGTCCATCATTCCTGCTTATGCCACTGATAAACACTTATGAGAGAAATGCGCTGTTCATTCTCCATAACTGCTCGGAACGACTGCACATGAGGTCGATGATGTCATAAAATGCGAAAATGGGTTTCGTAGATCGAGCGTTTATTTTAGTAGAGAAAGGTCACAAATTTTAATGTCGCATGTATGAGTGAAGGCAGAGGCATAGTGTTGTGAGTAAAAAGGAGCATTTCATCCTGAGAAGTGACAAATTAAAGGGAAAAAGAAGGCGTCTCTGTTATGTAGTGTGGGACGTTTATTTGTTTTATTTGTGCTGGCATGTCCGCTTAGCGTGAAATGTCACTACAAATCACCTTTATCGTATGATGAAACCTTTCTACCCTAATGGGCGGGGTCTGTTCCAAGATGAATAGACCCCGCCCCCAATCCACAGGGCAGGAAGGCTCACCGAATGGCTTGATGAGAATGGTAAATGATGTAAAATCATGCTCATTTGCTCTGACCTTCACATTCACGACATCTCAGCACAACTGAACTCTGATGAGAGATTTTGGAGCGACGTGTTAGACAGCGCTCAACACCACCATCATTACAACACCAGCTGAGGGAGTATGTTTAGGAAGAACGTTCTCCATTGCTCTAGTACCGTTCCAGAGATCCGGTGGCTCGTGGTGTTTTTTTTTCCTTTAATTTATCACTCTCTCCCTCTCTCTTTTTCTTTATTTTCAGGCCACAGAATGGGTCTATGATCCTATACAACAGGAAGAAAGTGAAGTACAGGAAAGACGGCTACTGCTGGAAGAAGAGGAAAGATGGCAAAACCACGCGGGAGGATCACATGAAGCTGAAAGTGCAGGGAGTCGAGGTACGAGAGTGTGAGCAGCGGCATCAACATGCTACACACACGCGCGCACAAAGCCTCCTGAGCTAAATAATTCATCTCCAGCATCCATCTTCCATATCAGACCAAACAGTGCAGCCTCAGATTCCAGTTTCTGCATATTACAGGCTAGTAGATATGAAGAAATTCTGCCGTCTGAAACCTTACTCAGTTCCTGTGGTGTTCCGCTCGTACGGTTACTTTTTCCTCTTCATTTAATATTCCCCCTCTGCTGTAGCCTGAGCAGCAGAACTCTTCCTCCAGCTCTGATCATTATTATAGAACCGCCGTAAACTCCCAAAGCCAGTATTGAATTCTGCGAGTCGAAAGTGGAGGGGAGGGAGGAACTGCACTCATTAGCAGTAGAAATTAAATAAAAGAGCAAAAGATAGTGTTTTTATCTGTGCTCGCTTTAATGTGACTGCTTGTTTAGGTGTGAAATAAGTGCCTGGATGTGGAAGGAGAATGTGTGCATGTATTTGTAAGCCTGTATCTGTGTCTGTGCGTCATAGTGTGTCATAGTGTACATATCACTGTGTGTATATTAATGAACGAGAAGCTCAAAGATCACTTAGTACTTTTTATCCAGCACCCTCCAGCACACGTTTTACGTGCAATCCTATGGGGAAGGGAACGTTGAAAAAAAGTTTGTGACAAATCAGGACAAAAGTAGGGGCAAGTGAGAAAAACAAACATGGAGGACAAAGTGAAATAAATGAGTCTTGGTACTGGTATGACATGTTGTGTTGGAAATATTTCACTGCTAATATTACAGTGGTGCAATGTAACTAAAATTAACAGAGTGTGTATGTTTGGGACGTTCACTTTAACAGTCAAGTCGTACAAGCAGCTCAAATTTTCTCAATTTCCTGCCTCCAAACCACAGGAAAAAAAAAATTCTTGTCTAGTTAGCTGAAACTAGCTGGGACTGGTAAGAGCTTTGTTATGGAACATTGAGCTGTTTTTTTTCTATTATCTGTTTTTAAGAAATGCCTTTACTTTGAGCATGGTCCTTGTGTATTACGTCTGATTTCATGTAAACAATTTAAATGAATACCAACAAGATTTTTTTTTTAAATCCATAGATATTCCTCATCACCCTTGACTGCTCGCTCAGTTATTTCTGTAAAAGAAGTAATGAACATACATGAATTTAGTTCATGTAGGTGAAATTTAAGATGGCATATTCGCAAAACCTAGCAAGGCAAATAGAAAACAAGTAGGTGGGATAAATAAATAAATAAATAAATAAATAAGAAAGAACTGGCAATATCAGAATCACACTGAGAATCAGAAATAATTTTTTTGGCCAATTAAGTTTTTTTGTAAAATATTGTGACATAGTTTTGATATATTACTCACTTCTTGTTAAATGGTCTCTTTTTCCTGCTGTTAAAGTTGTTAAAGTAGCTGTTGTCAGGTTGAGGATCACGCCATCTTGTATATCGTGATAGCAGCATTCGATTGTTCTTTCTGGGGTCAAAGGGCATTAAAGGACGACCAGTTCCTGATTGATGACGACGTTGTGCCAATCAGCTAAACATAACGTTTTCATGTCTGACACAGCAGCCTGCAGCTCATCAGTGACCCTCTCCTTCATTTCTCATGAAACTCAGGAAACCTTTTTTCCTGCAGTACGCTATGATTTAAAAAA
>CM040994.1:19025641-19048141 GCA_022985145.1 Pangasius djambal
ATAATTATTGAAACAGATTGTAAACTGTGCTCAAAAAGAATCAAAGAAGAACTACAGCATCTTCCTACAATGCAAGTGATAAAACATTTTAAACATTAAACTCAACGTTAGGAGAACACGTTAGCTATCACGACAACGCTATATGAGTGAAAATTACTTTACTTTCTGCTGTACAGCAGCGCTTTTCCTGAAAAGTCAAGCTAGCTAATGAAGTTACGTTATTTAAAATCAACATGCTAACGTTATCGTCAGTATTGATATTGATGAGTACAAGAAAACATGAACTAGTACTCATTGAGAAGAAAATGGGATTGATGGACTGATCCATCACTGTACTGATTCTGCCATGTTACCAACTTTTACCCAGCAATCAGTTGCTTTCTAGACTTTCCACGCCACAAAAAAGCAAACATGTCAGGTCACATTTGTGTGTGTGTGTGTGCATGCTAATACCCTCATAAACACAAAGTACATTACTCGCTGAGCTCTCAAAGAAGCCCGTTGATTGCGGCACGGCATCAAACACACACACACACACACACACACACACACACACACACACGAGTGCGTAATTAAATCAGAATGATGATGGAGTGAAAATAAAAATTACAAAGCAAGGAAGACGTGATTGAGGCAAGCATGATACGAAAACAGTAAGACAAAATAAAGAACATGAATTCATATAAGAGCAAGAAAAAAGAGAGAGAAGGGGTGAGTGCCAGCAGACAGAGAGAGAGGGAGAGAGAGAAAATGAAGTATACACAGCCGCAGGCAGACAGAAAACAATTGTTTCACTGCTTCCCACAACCCACTTCACCCTTAAACAGCAGATTTCTTTCACTCAATTAATTTCTACACATTGGCTGTGGAGCGGTGTGTCAGAGGGCTTTATATCTCTCCCTCTGCTTTTTCATTCTCCCATCTCACATTTTTCTCTCTCTCTCTCTTTCTCTCTCTGTTTCTCTGTCTCTAACTCACACTCTTTTTTTTCCACTCCCACTACTGCTTCTCTTTTCATCTGTATATATTTTTTAGTTATCTTCTCTTCCACGTTGGATAAACAGTGTTTTTGAATTTCGCAGAGTTTAAAGCACACAATGTCCCTATTGTAGCCTCTCTCTCTCTCTCTCTCTCTCTCTCTCTCTCTCATCTGCACAAACATTTTATGATTTCCATAAAATCCTGAGACGGCATTCAGAAGTTGACACGGCAAAGCCCATGACACGTACACGCATTAGCATTTCTTGTCCTCTTTTTATTCACTGTATTCCTTGCCAAATCTTGCAGAGGCGCTCACATCTACAGTTTAGCCGTAGCATTTACAGTACGAGTTTTGACCTTGCGACACCTGTGACACCTGAAAATGACACATTTCTACTTTCTCAGATAAATCAGCAATTATATCAAACATTTAATTAAATTCAAAAGGACAAAGGAAGCTGGAATTCCTACTCGGAAAGTTCCCTCAATAATGAGTTCAGCACATGATGCCAAATCAACATGGCTGCTCACAGCATCAACAAAAACAGCATTTTGTCTTTTATACTGTACATACGTGTATTAGCTTTAGATCAATCAACATACAGACATATTCACTTGTTAAAGCTACAAGTTCACTGTTTTGTAAATATACATCACTCATCACAGTCAGCTGGCTAGTTTGTTGCTAACACAAGACAAACATGGAGGCGTCCATTTATTTATTTTTTTTCCGTTTTGTAGCTCAAACAAGACCAGCTCCAAAATTCTGAGTCCCTACTTTCCATTTCTGAGGTAGATTGAATGCAGCATTTATCAAGGTGAACTTTGACCTGTGAATTTGTGAAGCTCCGTTTTGTAAGCCAACAGAAAACGAGGGCGGGGCTGTAGTCTCTTTGGTCAGTAAAAGCTCAGTTAAAAGCTCAGGTTATTCTCTCTGCCTGCTGGGATTCTCTTGTTAGCAATGTTAGATCCTGTCTGTTTGTCACAGTTAGTGACTTAAAGCTTAAATTGAAAGTATGAAATGTTTAGGGAAACAAGAGTGTGGAGCTTTTAAGAATGTGTAGTTAATGGAATATGTGGTTGTGGAATTGTTTATATTGATAGTTTTTTTGTTTAATGGCATTTAACATTTATGCCCAGATTAATCTCTCAGAACCCTTTAGCAAGAGATTCTAAATTTAACAGCAGGACACACTGCCTGAATTTCTCAAACTGACTTTTTTGGAGAGGGAAAAACAGTCTGTATTGGAGCGTAATTCCCAGTCTCCTGACCTTAACCCACCACAAGCGCAAGATCTGAAAGAGTTGCCTAAGCAGTGGCACAAAACTCTTGGACGTCCTGCAAGAGGCCTTGGCAGATCAACTCAGAGGAACCCATACAGAGAAAGTGAGTTTTATTTTTCATGTGAAAATTTTTCTCTAAAAAAGAATTAAAGGGTTGGTATTTAATCTGTTAAATACATGCAAACAGTCATGACTCGCAGATCGTGGGTAGGAAGGTGCAAGCTGTTTTATTAAAAATACACAAAAACAAACCTGGAGGAGACGATACTCATAAACCATACACTAGTGAATCGGCAGCTGAAGTATTAAGACAAGCTATGGTCAAGACCAGAGAGAGAGAGAGAAAGAAAGAGAGAGAGCAACATAAACAACAGCACAGTAATGTCACATACACGACCACTGTAGCAAGATTTAGCAAAATTACTAGTAGTATAAAGGTGTATAAAGCATGTGAAATGATTGGAACCACGTATGCTTGATTAGAAGTTTGATTGTGAATGGTTGAAGGTAATGCCTGAGCATGTGATTGGATGTTGGGAGACCATAGAACCCGGAGGAAACCAAGTACTTCACACTCAGCATCGTGCTCAGCTGTGAGACAGCCACCCAAAGTGAAAAGTAATAAAAATATTATTAAATCACACTCATGTTATCACTGCAAACATCTTCAGGAGGCTAAAAAAATTAGATGAGCTGACATCATTTTTTTTACACCATCCTATGGATGGCTAAAGAAGGTATTTAGGGAAACACCTGGTCTTTAATTGATTATTACAGCTGACATGTCAACTGTTCCAGATGCCTAACTGTGAGATTGGGACATTGTAGCACAAAGCCGTTCTTCCTCCCTTCCCTCTCACTCGCCAGCTGTTTGGCAGCTGATAAAGTGACCCTCTAATTCTCCCGCTACTCGCCATTACGAGCTCGCCGCTCTAATTAGTAACGTTTAAACACACTGGGCACTGGAGAGCGCTGGCCCAAGCAAAAGGAGGCAGGCATCGCTCAAACCCTGTCCTCTCGTCCATGGAGATTCCACACACAAGCACTTCCTCTCTTCCGGGTCTGCATCTGCATAATTACCCAGGTAATTACCCAGTAATTGGTGCCATCACCTGCTCCCGTGACGCACTGGCATTGTTTTATCAACAGCTGGAGTTTTAAGCCTGCATAGCATCATCACACAACGATGAGGGAGAGTGTGGGAATGAAAGTGAGAGAGAGAGAGAAAGAGGGAAAAAGAGAAGTGGTTGCCTGAGGTGGAGTCTTTCCTTGTTTAGAATGGAAATTTATGGAAATATTCCCAGCCTACAGCATGTGAATAAAAGGAAAGAAAGAAAGGTCGGGAACGACGAAGCGGGAAAGAGTGGAAAAACAAAAATGGAAAGCAGCTAAAAAGAGAAAGAAAGCGAGTGAGGGGGTGGGGGGTGGGGTTAACGCTGAGAGAGACAACATGCACAGTGGGTGAGAGGAGAAGAGAGATAATGTGTGTATGCTGGAGGGAGAAAAAGTGGTGTCAACTTTGTTTCTTTCTTTTTTGGGTGCGGAGGAGGAAATGGAGCAACATGGTTTAAAGCACTTTTGCGTATTATTCATCCTCTTAACATATTGGGCTGATTTTCTTTAAGGAAAAAAAGCATGTGTTTTTTGAAAGCTTACACTGACAGGAACTTTCCGGCCTTGGCGAGCGCGCTAATGACATTAAACAGAGCAGATGGATTGACACCTTGAGGCTGTAGCACCAGCACAATCATATCGACTTTGCACAGATCTCTGTAATGATCTTCCCTTTTTTTCTTTTTTTATTTCAAACACAAGAAAAGACACCGCCTACACAGTGTCCTCTAAGACAAGCATTCTGTACACACACACACACATACACACAATAAATAATAACCAAGAAGAGCACAGATTGTAATAATTCACAGAGACACACAAACAGAAATCTGCAGAAGTGTGTATACTGTGGAACCCTACTGATGTCCATTTATTTAGTTTTTCCACCAGTTAATGATGTGTTTCATATATAAAAGGAAGAAGTGAAGGTCAATGTCATTGCTGCTCCAGTGAAATTACATGGTGAAGCATTAAAAAAAAAAAAAAAAAAAAGCATGGGTCCCTAGCGACTCGCCTGTTAGAAATTGTACACTTTGGCAGAACTGCATCCCTGAGGTGGGCACATGTAAACAAGCATTGTACACATACACACTCATACACACTCACTTTTTTGGTCTGCTGGCAAGATAATACACATCCTTACCACTCAGGTATCAGATCTATTTACCTGTACTCTTATCCAGAGTGACTTTCAGGACATTTACATGCAACCTAAAGTGCCATTAAAAAAATCTGGCTGCAAGTTCACTTAGAATTAAATACATTCATGTACTCAGTAAACCGGAGTGAGATTTCTATCAAGGGTAATCCTTTTATTATTCTGTTAAACAGGAGAATAATATAAATTATAAATTTTATGTCTGATTACTTTCACTATCAGAATCTGTGTGTGAGTTCTACACGTGTCTGAATCACGATGTACATCAAAGAAGAAAAGACAGACAGAGAAAGACAAAGAAGAAACTCATGTTACAGATTATAATTTATTTAACATAATTGTGAGGTCTGATGGGTGGCATGATGGGCATCAAACTAATTTTGAGGCAGATGTGGGATGCGAATTGACCTTAATAAATTTGGCTCAGTGCTTGATATTCACCAGTGTGTTAAAGAGGCAGGACGCAAGTGTGTAACATTAGCATGCTTTTTATTGAGGGCCAACCAGAAGTCATCATCACAGTCCAGAGCAATGGTTGAAACACACAGGGGAAATCCTTAATCAGACATGAGAATCATGAAAGAGGATCTAAACCAGGAAGTACGCAGAGCTTGGACACAGGAAACCGGGAACCAGGAAAACAAAGGCTTGGACTTAACGGACATAAGCAATATGAGTCTTTCCACTGAAAAAAAATGAAACAAGAGCTTAAACAGACCATGAACTAATCAGGTGAACTGAAAACAGGGGAGAACAATCAAGATCTAAATCAATAACTGGACAGGGGCAGATACCAGACACGGTCCAAAACAGCCAGATACAATCATGTGATGTAAATGAAAGCCGAATCATAGAAGCGTTTCATGCTGGGAGCCATGATGCTCGCCTCAGTGCACTGAGAGGGGGAATTACATGATAACCAGATATTCAGAGAGGATGCAGAACATACACACAGTAAAAGAAAGAGGAGAAAAAACTTTGATAAAGCCTTTATTTCTTGTTTCTTGTTGTTAAAATCCCGTTAACAGCACACTGACCAGGCTCACGCACTTCTCATGGTAACGGTAACCTTGAGAATAAACCCTGCTTCATGTCTACATGTAACTTGAGATCAGATTACATCAATGTCATATAAATGCAGATCGTTTACAGACTGCCCAGTTTAGGATACATATAAACTGTTTATTCAGAATATGTTGTAAACATATGTATTGTAAACATAGCCAGTGTTGTTTTTGTTGTCTACTTGGAAAGCAGGTCCTTACGCTAGTGCAGATCAGCCCGAGTCTGAAGATACCATCAGAAACAGCAGTCAGTGTTACAAAAGTGCTTCTCTAACGTTAATTGGGTGGTTAGTGTGCATTTGAAGACAGCAAGGAACTTGTGTGATCACACTGTCAGAGGAAGTTCATTCCACTACCTGAGTTTCACTACAGGAAAGAAATAATTCTTGATCCTTGTCTTTGATGCATTTTGAAGAAGAAGAGTAGTACTTGTGCCTCGAGGGGTTTGAGATACTGTGAAGGATTTAACTATTACCATCAAGGACATGCTGATTTATTTTTCGCTTTGTAGGGTTTTAAACTGAACGCAGGAAGTCAGTAGAGGGAATGCAGCAGTGGAATGACATGGGTGAACATAGTAAGATTGAAGTCCTTATGCTGCGCTCTGGATCAGTTATGAGGATCTAATGTTCGCCCACACACAGGAAGACCAGCCAGGAGCAAACTGCTGAAGTTATGTCTCAAGAGGATGAGGCTGAGTGTTCTCCTGACAGTGGCTACTCCTCCGTATGTGCTGTGTGCTTGTGAGACATTTTTGATGTTCTTTTCGTCCTTCACACAACAAAATTTTGCACAAAGATCCACTCTGCCTCACCCCACCTCTCTCAATCACCTCCACATTCTTATCATGTCTATCGCCTTCCACGCACACACACCTATGATCCAGCGTCTGGCTTCATTCCAGTTTTTTTAAAAAATACTCTGCCATGGCCAGGTCTTTGGAATAAGGGCTATGCTCCCAGTGCTTCAGGGAGTAATGAAGAGAAATCCTCCATGCTCAAATGATTTCAGAGGTGAGACAAATAAGAAGGGAAAAACAGCCAAGCCATTATGGCTGGCAGCAAGCTGTCGACGGGAGTGCGAAGGTAAAGAATGCAAAGGGTCAGAACAAGCAGCATTTACCATTTAGAGTAGATGGAATCTGCGTGTTGAGCTTTAACACCTATTAGTCCATATGCCAAGTCTGAATCAGAGGGAAATTGCTGCTTTTGGTCTGTTGGATTTGGTTTGGATTGGTTTTGCAATGAAGATTATAAAAAAACGAACCAAAAAACACAGGGGTTGGCTCAACACATGATGGAAAAAAGGTAAACAAACATTTTGTAAGTGAACGATGAGGCTGCGCAAAGTAAATAATGAAATGATTATATAAATAATTGAGAATTATAAATAATTTATTTTTCGGTCCAAATCTCCAGAACACACAGCATTTCTGCAGCCCTACAGCTCTGTGCTTTGGTTCAGTTACAGCCCAAAACACACGGCTTGTTTGATTCACTCCCTGCAATTGAGTCGATTCAGAGTCAAATCACTTTCTCAATGCTAGTGTTTCCTTAGAAACGGCTGAGACCACCTCACTCTGTTATTTTGGTCCCCACCTGAGTGTGACCTGCCTAAAGAACTGCAAAAATGTGGAGAACCCACACTAGGGTTCCATTCAGACAGACTTCTGTTGTGTGTGAACTGTTACCTCGTCACAAGGTTATTTATTATTGAATTACTCAGAAATGTTTAAATAGTAAACTTTACTAATGCTGCAGTCCATTGTACTCGGAAAAAAATCCCAACCTCTGGCATGGAACGGTATTTCATCAGTAACTTGGACAACATCCAACTTGCCCAAGTTCTCTGACATAAACATAATGATGAGTTGATCAACATTATACATCATTTCTCTTGGTTATTCACAATGTAGATCTTTTTAATAGGTTTATCAAATTCAGAGACTACGCATATTTAGATTGGAATTTGGGGGCTTTTCGAGTTCCGAGTTTGACAGATTGCATGATAAGTCCCTGTGATTGGACACAGGTCCCTGCACCAGTCACAGCAGTGTGTCCCATACTCTCATTGGCCATTTATAGGAAGCTGATATTTTTCCCAACCACTCCATGAGTCTTCTGTCTTGACCTACACGTTTCGCGCTGGCTATGTGTTGCTGTCTGCTGCCGGCTCCGGCTATATTTTGAAAAGGCCAGCACATTTGTGTGTGGTAGGAAGAGAGAGTGCCCGACCTTTTGGAAAGACGATACCTTTTTCTTTTTTCTCTCGGTTTCTCTTTTTCATTCGCTACTCACTCCTTCTCTTCTACACCTTCTCACTTTCTCTCTCTTTGAGTTTCTAACCCAATTTCAATCCAGTTCCAAACACACTTGGATTTTGGAGTGGCACAACAATGTATCTCATCTCCCGGAACAACAGTGAACGTCTGGCTGGTTGTATTTCCTCTCTGACTCATTTACCATCTTGTGCTGCGGCATCTCCTTTTTATGCTAATGCACACGTCAAAATCTATTTTGGTTTTGTTGCTGGCATTTGTTTTGCAATGAATGCTGTTTCAGAGCTTATATGAGTTTTGCTTTACTTTCTAAGCTAAAGCACTTTGCCTTGCTGTTTTAGAAAAAATAATGGCAGTTAAAAAGAATATGCAAAACTCATAAATGAAGAAATATGTAACTCAGTTTTTTTTGGAAGACATTTGAAAAACACAGTTCAAGGAATTTGAGTTTCAATCTACATCCTTTTTTTTATAATAATCAAACTGGTATGGCTGTGATGAATCTCAGCTGTGAGGAGTTTCACGCCACCGTCCCATTTAAGTCAGATGTGCTCGACAGAGTTTCATGCTTGTGGGTGGATTCGAACCAAGATTGCAGTAGCTGGCTCATGGGATAGATTCTCCTCTGTTCGTCTCAAATGGATTACAGCAGCGTGTCATCTTATGGCTGTACAAAACCAGATAAACACAGTTTCATCAGTCTTACTACTGCTGTCTCGCATCCTTCTAAGCACTGTCGAGCTTGGTGGTCCTCAGACGAATTCTCACAGAGATAACTACTGTCTGAGTTGATGGGAAAGTTACTCGTATTCAGACTCGGCTTATGCAGATGCCTAACTTGATTTTCTGAACGGCTTGCTAAAATGATTATTACCCTCATGCAGTTCATGCCTCCGATGTTGCACAATTTTTTTGCCCAAGTTTTTCAGTTACGTATAGACCATTGCCTTTAAAGCCAAGCATTTTCCTTTAAGCCTGAAAAATTTAAAGCTTAGAAAATACAGACTGATAGAACAGAATGTATATTTCATCAACTGCAATACAATGCAGTCTGAAAACATGAGACAACTAAACAACTCTGAACTAGAAATAGCCCAGTATTTTTTAGCCCTAGAAGCATAATAAATGAAGTTAGACAGGAATGAAAACACAGAAGTGACTGAACCTTTCACAAAAAACAATTATTCTTTAATTTTTCACATGTTGATGCAGTTAACTGGACGTGCTTAACAAGATACAAAATTGAGGTCATGAATTCATAATGTGTGTGTGCACAATGTACTTTCATTGCAATATTTTGAGTTTTAGATTTAATGAATTGTGTAATGAAAGTTTTAGTTTTTTTTTTAAGCTGATCAAGCAGTCATCTGTTTACAGCTCACTTCATATGAGTAGTTTTGTTAATAATGTCATATCTATATGTTTTAAATTGATCTCGAATGCAGTTCCACAATTTTTGAGTGTATTTATTGTCCAAATTGTGTTTTCATTAAGGTGACAATATATTGTCAGACAGTGGTGCTGGACTTCACACAAGAAAAATCGACTTTAATTCACTCAGAATTGCACGTAACTGAGACACATCTCTGCTTTTTTTGGAAAGCTCTGTCCTCAATACTCAGCTTCACCACAAAAGTGCAAGCACCATTCTGTGGTAATTTGGGAACTCTGGTCTTACTCGGATACAGAGCTTTAGTCCCAGGTCAATCACTTACTTGCCACCACTAAATGGATACACGCACTCTTTCTGGCATTGCTAATGGTCATTAAAGCTCCCTATACCTCTAAATGGGACCAGAACACTCTATTCTAATCAGATGGTCAATTCTTCAGTCTGACCACAGGTAGAGATGTAGACAGACACACCGATGGGAACATTAACGAAACGCTCGGGAGATAGGTAGCCTTGTCCTTCAGGCAGCCTAACAAGAGAACATGCTGCTGGTCAATAGATGACCTCTCACTCAGACAGATCCAGGCTGGATTTTGGGGCCACAGCCTGTGCTCAGCCTCTCCTGGCTTCTGTGTTAACATGCACAGCACTCACTAGGTCCTGCTCCTTTTAAGCCTCCACAGCAAGGAGATACTCACACCATCCTGTAGAGGTGAGGATCACAACAAGCTAAATATGGCTTCCTATGTAAACATGCTGCTGCCTAAAAAATGTTCCTTTGCTTAGGTGACTGGAGAAGGTACTGACTGAAAAAAGTCGAAAATGCCTCAGAGATAGGAGAGACTTTGTGTGTGTGTGTGGCTACTGTATATGTGTGAATGTGTGCCCCAGAGATGTCCTTAAATTTTTCTGGATCGGTGTGGTGGCTGTAGGCGGCTGTGAGATCTTATTTTCTGATAGCGAACAAGCTGACTGGGAGCATGTGCTCTTCTGTGCAACAACCCGGAGAACAAGCCTGCAGCCCAAATGAAAAGAGCACAACTGCTTACAACTAATCCCTCTGACAGCCGCCATTGGCATACAATGATTGGTGTGCGTGTGTGTGTTTGTGCAGGGACTGTTTATTCCTTGTGATGATGTTTCCATGGTGTCATTTTTATTAGAGTCGCAGTAGATCCAGGACATTTTCGTACCGCACATCTCATTTAGGAACACAGCAGTAAAGAATGTGACACTGAAGCTGGGAGATGAGCTAGAGAACAAGTGCATGAGGATGAGCTGAAGAACGAGAGAGGAAGGAAGGAACAAGGGAAAGGGCCAGGAGAGGTGGCAGACCGGCATCCGCTGCAGCCTAATTAAATTAATGAAGACACATGTCGTCCAGTCAGGACAACTAGGCAGCTGTCGTCTCTTTGAGGCCTGTTGAGGAAGAGGAGAAACTAGACGACACTGGAACTCTGACACGCGCAAGAACTCAAATCATTAGAGACATTCATATCGGTGTCAAGAAGCCTGCTATCTTCTGAAGGCAGGCTTATAGGTGTTAAATCTTTCCTTTAGCCGCGCAAGAGAGGGACAGCGTACCCTTTTAGGCTTCTTACAGGAAACTTCACCACATCAACAATTACACATTGTTAGGAGTGTAACGATGCATCATGACATGACACGATGTGTCATGACGCAAAAATGTGATGTGCATCATGGAAATATGTGCTTCACATCATGGAAATCAGCATTTTACTAATTATGCATCTAATGCAATCGCACTGTTTGAACAACAGAGGAACCAATCTGTGCGACCCATAGAGTTAAAATATATAGAGAGCACACTGATCACATGATCACATTCTTTCGTGGAGAGCCTGCACCAGCTGCACTTGTGAAGTGTACGGTAGCTCCGGATCAGAATGAACGGCACTCATTATAGGTTGTATGGATACACAACCATGTTATAATGGTTAAAAAGAGCTCTTCAGTAGATTTCAAATAACAGCAGACCTTTGCCTCTCTAATGTACAGAGTCCGAGAAAGAGGCTACAGAAACTGGGCATTTTGGCCAACTTTGGAGCTCTATTTCTGGTTAAAATGATGCCTCAGGATGCTAAGGAGCTCATTATGTTTCAATCAGGCATTTTCCCCAGGTTTTTTTTTTTTTACAATTTTTGGGAGAAATTATAAATTTATTTATTTTTAAGATATAGTGAACCTGTAGTACAGGATATTTTGCAATATTGAACCTCTCTTCATAGCTATTTTTATTTATTCAGTTTTATACAGACAAAAATACACAATGTTTATGATTCATAAATAAAAAAAGGAGTCCTTTCAGTCATAATTTTTCTTCCTTAAAATTTTGCTCACAATTATATTCTAAGAATCAAATCGTGATGGGAGTGTAGCATTACACCCCTATACCTTGTTTATTCGATTATCATTCAGCTTTTATTACAGGGGCATTGGCTGTACAAGTCCCTGTGAATGAGCTGTTACTATAGAAACAATAGAATGAGCGCATTACTGTAAACCTGCGATTTGTAGCTGCACTACTGTCAGAGCTGCTGTTATAGAAAATTAATCAACACCTTCTGACCAATCAGCATCCAGAGTTCACCAGTGCAGCAGTGTATTTGAAAAATTGCACCCTCTATATTAATTAATTACAACACCACTAAAACAGTGCTATATTTGTTCATGGTTATTCCTTTGCCAGTAATAACTGTCAGAATAAATAAAACACTATATGTGTGTGTGTGTGTGTGTGTGTGTGTGTGTGTGTGTGTGAGAGAGAGAGAGAGAGAGAAGCTGGAATTTATAGGTATGGATATAAGAGTGTCCAGAGTTGGTTTAAATAGGATTGAGAGAGGCTGGCTCCTGAGCTTCACTACACCTTCTGGGCTTTAGGAGTATAAGCCATATACTGACCATTATGTAGCAGGAACAGACAGTAAATTTTGTGAGGACGAAGCAGGCTTACTGTTTAACAACTTTTTTTATTTGCTCATCCATCTGTCACGCTGGCCTGTATGTCGCTGTGGTTACTTGAACCAGAGACAATCCCTGTACCACATCATTGCTGATTTCAGCCACAAAATGGTTGACAAGAACTAATTACCCATCAGCCCTAGCACATCACATGACCTAGTCACATGTCTCAGATTACTCACACCTGCTTTGTGTTTCATTCATTAGTATCACTATTTAAGTTCTGGTTCCTTTGTGTTCACACTTTTGTCATGTGTTGTCACGGCTCACCTTGGTTATGCTTAGTCTCTTGTATGTATTAAATCACGTTGCTCTTGTTCTCACTCTTGTTTTTTGCTTGTGAATGACCCTGTTTTCCACTTGTTTGGCTTGTTTTGTTTGTGTTTTTGTTAATGAATGCTTGACCCCCTGATGCTTGACCTTTAAGATAATATACCCCTGTTGAATTCTCCAATCTGATTGGTCATTGGTTGAGTTTGATTTTCCGTAACAGCACAGCTTGGTTTATATTAATGCACTTGTTCTAATATGTCAGCATTTCTGTAGCTTTATGTGAGCAGATGGTTAACATTTATGGAAGGAGACCCAAGTGTTGGTGCTTTTCCGACATTTTCAGGACAAAGGAGTTTATGCTTTATGCGGTTCCTTCGTAACATCACAAGCTGCCTGTGGTATTTTTTTTTTTTTTTTCTTATTCATTTCAAGAGGGAGAAAAAAGAGCTGTTAACAGGAGCTAACTTGTTTCATTGACATTCCACAACGTTAAATGTAACTTAAAATGTAAATGGATAAAACATATGATGAAGCAGTAACTCTACTTCATCACACCACCCCACTGTTGATTATTTTCCTGTAACAGACTGACACAGAGTGTGTTATTTCTTATTTAACAGGTTTGGGAATCTTTGTGCTGTGATGCTTTGAAGAAATTTAGCCATTCAGCAGTATAAATTATGACCTTCGTATTTATATTCATACTAACACATGGCCTATGTAAGCCCTGGAGCAGAAATATGAGATGTGCGGCATTGTTCCGTCATCCATTCATTGTTTTAAACACTCGATGATAAGAGCTGGTCTAAGAGCTCCTTTAGTAACTATTAGCTCAAACCAACAAAGAATCTAATCTGAGATGCGCAATACTCTGAGATCCCTCAAGGCCCATTTTTATTAGATATTTTTCTTATATGCTGCTAAAAGATGCTTATAAACATGGCTGGTTCCGGGCCTGTTTGCAAAGGCGTCATCGTCACGGGTTTATTTATCACACACATTCTTTCCAAACCACAGGTCAGCTGCTCAGTATTATAGAACACATCTGTTGTGTGTATATTTGTTTGCAAGATATGATCATTATTGATCTTATTACAGTTTATTTAATTGATGTTATTTACTTAATGTTTCAGCATTTTTACACTACACTGGTCAAAACAGTTTAGACGATATAATAATAATAATTCGATCATTTTTAATCGAGGGTATTGAATGTTGTAAGCATTTCCCATGTTGTAGTATTGAAAAAGCATTTTCAAGTCCAGAAGCGTGCCAGAAGCACTCAGCCAAAAGTCGACACTAAGCGAGCCAGACAAATCTACGACCTTCAGGCATCATTTATGAGCTTCCACAAAAAGCGTGCACACTTCCGTTTTTCCTCCTCCTCTCATTTCTTTGGTAGGAGTTTAGGACAGCGTGATTAATACTGTAAAATCACTGGTGTGTGTGTGTGTGTGTGAGAGAGAGAGTGAGAGAGAGAGAGATGTGTGTGTCTGTGTTTCCTTTCTTTCTGTTCCTCTGTGTAGCATTGAAGCACTGTAGTGATGGAGTAAACGACTTCAGAATAGAGAGGCAGATAATTTCTTGCCTTTTACCCTGCGAATGAAAAATAAAATCCTGCAGGTCACGTTCCTTCCCTGTGAAGAGGTGATGCTTTCATTATTCAGCAGCCTCTTTCTTTTTCTCTCAGTGGCTCATTCAAAGAATTTATCATCTAATTCTGAGCGCTTTAATTGCTGTTTTCCTCTGTTGAAGACAAGAGTCGATATTCTGTGCAGAATGCTTTTGAATGTGTACAGAGGATATAGTCTGGAGGGATACATACAGAGCATCAAATATTTAATAGAATTAATAAATTGTCTGAGAAGTATCTATAGGAGTTTTTTTTTAAAAAAGTATTGACATCAGAGTTAGAATTAGACAAGATGTAAACCTCTACAAAAGCATACAAGAAGACAGAGTGCAATTGCTGTATGTTCATATGGTGTTTCACATGTGGATCTCCAGCTTCCTTTCATGTCCTAAAAACTTGCCAGTAGGTGAATTGGCTAGTAGTAGTAGTGTGAAAGTATGTGTGCATGTTGCTGTGTGATGTACTGGTATCCTTTCCATGGTGTATTCCCTCCTTGTGTCCAGTGTCCTCGGGATAGACTGACCCTGACCAGGATAAAGCTTGTGCTGAAGATGAATGAATGAATATATGAATATAAAAATATATCTGCTGCACTCACATGCCTGAAAGATGTGTCATATTTTGTGCTTGTGATATATGAATCATGAAAATCTAGCACAAACACACATGACATATGAAAAAGCAAAAAAATATTTCAAGTTCTCTCTCTCTCTCTCTCTCTCTCTCTCTCCTCATAGTTTCAGCCCTGAGGCCTTTTGTCCACTCAAGGCTAAACAAACATGATGCTGTGCGTCAGAGAGATCGGAGGTTTATTGAGGTTAAAGAGTGAATAGTTAACTTGTGTTCTCCTGGGCCTGTTTTTTAGCTCAGCCATTTTCATAAAGTAAAATATCTCTCCTTCTGACCTCTGCCAGCAAAGCCATAGTGTGCCAGCCCAGTAAAGCGAGTAATTACTTTAATTAGACGAGGTTGCAGAAAGCAAAAACATCACCTTGCCTCCTTATCCACACACTCACACATACATACTATAAGCACCCTGTATTCGTCTACCTCCTCTGAAACCAACTTCACTACAATGCTCCAAAACATGCAGCTTCATTCAGGAAGACATTCACGTTCGCCTTGTGGGTGCGTTTTTCTGTTTGAAGACTGAAGTTCAGGTTCTTCACTACAAGATTAAAAAAAAAGCAAACAGAATAGATGGTGCTTAAGGGTGGGAGATATGACAAAAATATATCATGATACTTCCTATGATCTGTATCACAATATGTAGGTGTAGGTTTGCTGACAAACCAGCAAAATAGTCATGTTGCCTAAAAAGAATTGTGAAGCATTGTGAATTTAATAATACTTCAATGACTACAAAAATTAAATAATCTTCTTCCTAAAAGGAGGGAAAAAAAGTTAATCAGTTTGTAATTGTTTTTTTTTTATCATAAAAAGAACAATACCCATGATATCTCAGAAAAGTGCACTGTGAAATAATTTAGCACAATATCGATATTAGATGGTCCTACTGCCCAGCCCTAATGGTGGTCTCAGTTCAGAACCTGCAAATGACCTCATGAAGTTTATTTTATTGAGTATAGCAGCAGAATGATGGAGGGAAAAAAAAGAGGAATGTGGTCAGTACTTTGAATCACCAGCAGCCACATGCTTCCTGTTGGAAAGAGCTGCAGTTTGGGCCATTTGGCTCCCACTTTTTTGATTTACCTGTGACAAAGCCAGCAAATGAGCCAAGCAAACCCTCAAGCAGGTGTTACCCTTGGTGTAGTCTCCAGATTTCTCGAGCAGCATGATAGCATTGTCCGTGCTCCACGACTAGCCAAGCCTGAAGCTCTAAGCATCATTACGCCTTTCATGCTGTCCCAAACTAACCATCAATCCCAAGCATAGATCCCTCTGACCGCTCCCACCTCATGTTATTTATCTTCGCTCGCCTCGTAGGTCACTGTCCGTGGCCTCGCCAGGCTCCACCTCCTCTATCGGGCCTCCCATAGATCCGCACTCACGTCCCTTACAGCTCGCTGCCAGGCATGATCAGTCAAGCCCTGATGAGGGAGCCATTAAGTTAGGTAATGAAGGCTGCATGAAAGGTTTGAGGTGCACGCCTTTCTTCTCGGTTCCTGCAGCAGGGGGGCTGGCAAAATAGGCTCTGGAGACAGGCAATGAAAAGCATACTAAGCTTATCTCTCTAAAGGCAGGCCTGCTGTAGCCTCAGGGTTCAATAAACCACCCAAAGTCAGCTGCAGCCCCGAGACCTGCCTTCCTTTTATACCAAAGATCTGTCATAGCTCAGTGGATAGAGGGCAAGGGATAGGAATGAAGAAATGTAGAAGTGAGAGGGGCATCTTAAGACACTTTCTTATTCTCTCTCTCTATAACTTTCTCTCTCGCTCTGGATTTTTTAGTTTTGGTTTTAAAATTTATAGACATCACATTTTATTTCATTTCACTCTATTCACTCCTCCTTCCTTGTTGCATTATTTATGCAACTGGAAATGTTAACAGTTGGTACAGTTGGAACAAATTTCATTCAACAAAAAGCATTTTTTTTTTTTCTCAATTTGAAATTCTAGGATAATGAGAATTTGCACAAGCTTTGAGGTGAAGAGAGAGGATGGAAGGAGGATGAAGAGAGGATGGAAAGATGATGAATAGAGAGAATAGAAAGAGTGCTGAATGTTGTAGAAGAAGTTAGAAATGACGTACGGCGGCTGTGTTTTTTCGCTGCTTGATGTTTAAGAGGATTCTAAAGATCTGATCACGTACTCATCAGTGTAGGGAGACAACCATGTGTGTCTGTGTGTGTGTGTGTGTGTGTGTGTGTGTGTGTGTGTGTGTGTGTGTGTGGGACTAGACTATCCTCTCTCTCCATGGACCTCCCTGTGCCCCTGAGTACCTCATAAAGCAGAGGCGCACGGAGCAGAAAATTGAAAGCATGTCCGAGGTGTCACATCTCGCCCTGGGCCACAGATAAAACACCCTGCCCAGGTCATACAGGTCACAGTCTTACTCACACACACACACACACACACACACACACACACATGCATTATGTAACAGACATCATCCGTTGCTGGATGTGGTCTGGCCTGCTACTACACTTCTCTTTTTTTCTCTCCTGTCCTCTATTCTTTCTGCGTGCTCTTCCTGACAGAATTACAGAGCTTTTTTTTTTTAAATTCAGAAATCAATCTGAATGCTGGCCACATGACCTTGAGAACACAAATCACATATTTAAAGTGTTACGCAAGGGTTAATAAGCAAAACCTGTTCTTTTTTTTTCGTACAAGTGACAGGGGCAGGGGGTTAATGGAAGACACATGCACACACACACACACACACACACACATACACACAGTCCACTCCTCTTACACAAGCCATTACCCTCTCACTTTCTCCTAATTCCTCCTCTCTCAATTTCTTTCTCTTGCTTCTGTTGCATTGCTTTGCCCCTTCTCTCTCTCTCTCTCTCATTCTTTCTGCTTGGGTGTTTGGCTCTGGAGTGGCAAGGTGACATTGTGTGTCATATCAGCATTCTACCACAGTTTCCCCCACTTCCTCTTTCTCCCTCTCTTACCACTCCCCCATCTCTCTCCCTCTCTCTGTCTATTGTGAGGGTAATTACTTCCTGCAGACTGAGAGCCTCAATTTGCCATAAAAGAACAAGAGCTTCAGGTAGTGTGAGTGAAACTGAGAAACAGAGAGAGAGAGAGAGAGAGACAGAGTGTGTGGCTGAGTGTGTTTGAGTGTTTGTGGGTAAGGTTGTGGTAAAGGTGTTGGGTGACACGTGCCATTGGAAAAGACATTTTCTCTCTCTCTCAAATGTGCAAACTGAAAGTAAAGTACAAGCACTCTGAACGCAAACACTCCCTCTTGACGGGGATAAATCTCACCGCTTTGTTGTCTTTACTCACACTCGTGCAGACCACCTCCCTTCATTCTGTTTTTTTTTGGCTCTCACATGCACTCCATCAGTTCCTCTAGGATGTAAACAGAGCCCCTTGAGTGAAGCTAATGGTGTGTGTGTTGTGTGTTCTGTGTGCAAGAGAGCGAGAGGCAGCAGCTGGACGATCCCACCCATACTCCCAGCATGTTATCTGTTATGAAGAATGAGATTCCCCTGATAAGTAAACGGTGTACATTTTAATCAAGGGAGCTCATAAGCTAGCTGCTCTTTTTGATTTGATTCCTACCAGAATGACAGGCGTGTTAATAATTGATAGTGAGTAAACAACAGTTTGTAAAGCGGGACCAGGCAGGCCAGGGAGAAGCTAATTGGCTCATTAAGGCAAGACACTGAGAAGGAGTGAGAGCCTGGCCACAAGCCTGAGGAGCCACCAGGCCCAGCCCAATTAAAGACTAATGAAACAGGGAGACATTCCCGTAACTAACAACCCACAATCACTGGGAGGACCATGGTGTCTTTGTGTGTATGTGTGTGTGTGTGTGTGTGTGTGTGTGTGTGTGTGTGTGTGTATTTGTTGAATGTGCCAGGGCTGGCAGTTGTGCTGTCATTTTTCTTTAGATTTATATGTGATATTAATATAAAAACAAAATATAAAAACAAAAACTGCCTTTGGTTACAGCTGGTCAGGCAGCATAACATTTATTGTTGTACTTTCTCAAGTAAAAGTTCTTTAAAAAATTTTTTTTAAAAAAACCCCTCAACATTCATCCAGTTAAGAACATGTGTAATCAATAAACCACTTAATAATGTGCCCATAATGATAATCTGCCTCAGGTTTTCCATCGTGGCTAAGTCTAAAGAAAAGCAGACATCACATTTTGCAGTTTCTCTTTCAAACTTAGACTTTGAAAAACTTTTAGAAAGTGATGGAATGACTGTTTAACTGATGTATCATAAGTAATAATGAGAGCTAAATTGTTTTGCAGACATTAGACAACATTATGTGTCCACTATATTACACCCATATGAGTTTCTTTCCTGTTGCCACAAAGTTGGAAGCACACACTCCTCACCTGACATCAGTGCCTGAACTCACTTAATGCTCTTGTGGCTGAATGGATAAATCCCCACAGCCAATCTAGTGGAAAGCCTTCCCAGAAGAGTGGCGCTTATTATAACAGCAGCTAAATCTAAATCTGGGGGGCTAAATCTGGAATGGGATGTTCAGCACTCACATATGGGTGTGATGGTCCACATACTTTTGACCATATAGTGTAACTATAAGTGGATAAAAATTACGACATGTCATTCTTTAACAAATAAAAAATTATCATCACTGGTAAATTCTTGTCATATAGGAGGAAGAAAACGCTTGCTGTTATAGGAAAATAGTCAGCTTTAAGGTGATAACAGTAACTCTGCTTCATCACACCACTCTGTTGTTGATTATTTTATTATAACAGCATGACACATGAGTGTTTCATTCCTTAAATAATAACTCACCATCTTCAAGTTCTTTTCATACCTGTAAGAACTTTTTCAAATGTTTTTGGCTCTATATTTATTACATATACCTACTACATAATGGTGCAAAGTGTACTATATAATTAATAGAACAGAAAGATTACTGCTGTGATAAATCGGAAGTGGCGGCTCATTATTGTGATCTCCACCACTTTAAGGAGAAAACTCGCCTATATGTTTACACAATAAAGCATTAAAAGCTCCTTTTTAAAGCTAAAGTACAGTTTGCGACAGCTTTAGTACATATGGCTCTAAATACAGATTTGTGCATGTGTGTGTCTTATTTGAGTAGAATACACTCTCAGAAATGCACCTTTTTACAGCAGTAATAACAATGAAAGCCGCTCCCTCCGTGTGCCCTTGTGTGACCTCTGTGCGGTACTGACTTTGGACACGGTAGGGTAATGAATATTACCAACAGGGCTGATTCAGGTCGTAAGTGTCAGTAAAAGGCCCCTCATAAAACTAAAGAGTTACGACCTTGCCATTCAGCGCCCTCACTTGAAGAGAGCGTGTAAAACTCCTGCACACCCTTTAACCCACACCCGAGTCCCGATCCTCATCATCACCATTCCCCCCTCCTGAAATATACAACAGGACCCGCTTCCACAGAGTCCCCCATCATTCCCTTATCCGCTGATACCCACACTGATCCTCTGTGGCAGCTGTGTACCCGGGCTGATGCTGCAGCCATTCCCCACTCTCCTCCATCATCCCAAGCTCCTCTGGGTGTAATAAAAACCCAAAATGGTCTGCTGAATGGAAGAGGGGGAAGAGGTTTGAGCTGTATCATTTGAGAGAAAGACAGAGGGAGGAAGAGAGATAGAGATATAACGTGGATTCATGCACAAGTATTATTGGAAAACACACATACACACACACACACACACAAAGATGGAATAACACATTAACGACTCACGCACAGATTTCTGCATCTCTCTGGGGAAGATGAACAGATCTGCGTCTCGCTCCGACGGCATCATCACATAGCTGACAAAGCAGATCAACTCCATTACCTTCTTCATTACGAGTCATTATTCCACTGTTCTCTGCTGGACAGCAACCTTCTCTCTCCTCTCTGTTCCTCTCTTCTGTTCTTTCCTGCTCCTCTCTCTTCTACATCTGTTGTTCATCTTCTCTTTGCTTTTCTGCTCTCCTTTCTGCCTCTCTTCCATAGTTCCATTTACACCTCCATTCAAAAACTACAATGACCTTTTTTCTAGCGAATGAAACAGCAGTGCATGAGCACTTTCGAGATGGAATAATGGGAAATTTTCCTTTACCTTTCTCTCACATGAAAGAATTTAGTAAGCTAGTTGCCTATAGCTAGTTCCCAAGCTTGAGGATAATCCCATTTCTACTCAGTTCTTACTTAGCAACCTAACATTTACTACTCCAATCCAATTTCCTAACTGAGCTACTGAGCAATGTGTACTCTTCATGCTACAAGGGTGTCAAATATGTATCACAGAAGTGTTTTCTACATTTCATTCAACGCAAGTGTTCAAGTGCTTAACAAGTATTCGGATTTCTCTAGTAAAAAATCGACTTAATTCTAATTTATATCACACTTTTAAGGTTTTTTATTTGACTGATCCTCACAGATAAGTATTTATACCCTCAGAGCCTCTAGTAGGAGAGGGCTTTGGTTCACTATTCAGCAAACTATCTTCCTTCGAAGCTTCTTCGTGTTGATCTGCTCAAGAGTTCAATCATCTTACTCATACTTTAAACTGTGCAATGTACAGAAATAATAAAACATGACAAGCTGTTCTGTGATAGGAAACTAATCCATGATGGGGTGGTGTGATACGACCTGACATGAAGCGGGGTTACACTTACCACCCCAAAGTTAACTTTTCTCCAATAACAGCAAGTGTTTTATTCCTCTTATACCACAGCAATTTACCAAAGACTGCAAGGTGTAATTCATTAACGAATGACACATTGTACATTTTATCTGTTTACAGTTGCATTTAAAGTCATGGAACATCCTTGAGACAAGTTATAAACAGTCCCAGCAGCTATAAACAGGCATTCCTACACTAACCTCTCTTTTTGATTTCTCCTGAAGTGAGTAAGTCAAATAAGCAGAAGTTCAGTGGTTAAGTCTTTTGGGCCACTGATGGGATGGTTGTGAGTTCAAATCCTGGCATCGCCAAGCTGCCACTGTTGGGACCAGAGTTTTTAATCCCTAAACGTATATATCGTCTCAACTATAAGTCACTTTGTCATGTTACTGAGAAACCAGAAAACTCCAAATTCTTTCCTGCGTCAGAAAACTTACTGACACTGGGGACTCCTTCCATAAATGTTAAATAAACGTCTCTTTACAGAAAACCTCAGCACATCAACGATTATACATTTTTCTTTGTTTAATAACAACGTGATTTTTTAAATTGTTTATTATTAGTCTTATATTACGTGGAGTAACAGAAAATTAATCAACATCTTGAGATTTGAGAATTCTATCCTCATCCTGTTTATCTCTTTGTTGATTTTTCCAGCAGTGTTCAGAAATGACCTTTGAAATTTGACCTACATACAGCACACCTAAAAAGGATAGCAACTCGTTCTGTACATGTTTTGATTGTGTGTGTGTGTGTGTGTGTGTGTGTGTGTGTGTGTGTGTGTGTGTGTGTGTGTGTGTGCGCGCGCACAGCATGGTCGATGGGCTCTACAAAGCTGTCTTGTTGCTTTATGTGTTGCCTCTGAACTGTTAATGAACACACCTAAGCCATTATTCTTTATCAGCCATCCTCTGTCTACATGTGTCCTCTAACATCAAGAGAGAAAACACACACAAACACACACACACACATACCTGAACTCACGTGGACACACATTATGGATAGATGTGTCTTATTAATCTGTAATCATCATACTCAAATCCACAGCCACAT
>CM040994.1:19053141-19114768 GCA_022985145.1 Pangasius djambal
CAGTCAACTTGCAACGTGATTGGTCAGGAGGTTAAAAAAAAAAAAAACACCAGACATAACTCTGCACTTGTGTGAAAACGTAGCAGAGGCATTCTGCGATTATAATTAACACGATATCTCAAGAACGAGTGTTTGTATGATTTATATGGATTATGATTGTAACCAGCAGATGAACTGATTAGATTTCGAAATTGATCTAAGCAGGGTCAAGGTCACAGCAAGGTCAAATGTCAGAGATAGTTTTTCTTCAATGGCTTTCTTGCTGTTTGTCATACAGAGATGTTCAGGTTCAGGAACTCAAGGCTCATTTTCTGGCTGTCTAAGATTTTTGCCATTGGTCCATCGCTAGAAAAATCTTGTTAGTGCGATATTTTAAAAATACATGTGTAAATGTGGGATTTGGCTGGATTTATCTTTGCTACCACCAGATGATCTGAACATGATCATATCAAACATGATATATTTTAAGGGCATTTGAGGTATTGGAAGGACTAGACATGTTTTCCCTCTCGACAGCACTGGTGTCAAGTTCAACTTGTTTTCAGTGTTGTAAGCTCCTTCAATGCTGTAACCTGTATTATGCAAGTAAAACGTGTTGGCAGTTGAGAAAAAAATGCCATGCATGAAACCAGATTTTGTCAGGAACTCCTTAAAGAGCATTTCACCTGTTTTACAAAGACATAATAAGGATTTTTTTTAAATTATTAAATATCATGCCATGAAGGTTCATTGCTTCGGGCAGGCCTGAGGCGGTTTGCCCCTAAAACCCCACTGTGCTGTAGGATAAAATGCAAATATCCCCAATCTGTCTCTGTCTCACTACTTAGTTATTTTTTTCCTAGCTGCGGTTATGTTGTCTCAGCAGAACCTTAGCTTTTATTGTTTAGAGGTGTGAGATAAGTGAAGGAGGCTTTAAACTCCAAACCGAGACTATAACTGGAGCAGAACCTGCTCGACCATGCCATGTATGAAAATCATTTCCATTCTCTCTCTCTCTCTCTATCTGTCTCTCTTGTGCTGTCTCGCTCTCTCTCTTTTGCGTTTGTGTAGTTGAAGATTAAGCGGCTCCGAAGAGTCCGTATTTACAAACACGCAGGCCAAAGCTCACTAGAATACAAATAGCTTTTTTATCTTCTTCTAAGCACTGGACCAGAAAAAAAGTGTTTGTTGTTCTTCTTCTTATGCACATGAAATATGAAACTTTCTTTTTTTTCCCTCAAAACATCAAGAATGGCAGTTCGGTTTGAGTCTGCTTTCATTTTCTTTACTGACATATAAAGACACAAATCCTCATTGTCTCTCTCCCGGTCCCTCCACGCCTTCCCCCGGCCTACTTTCTTCCTCTCTCCCGAGCTCTTTTTTCCCGTCCGATCCCTCCTCACAGGCGGAGCTGTGGGAATATTAGCCGGCAGACAGATCATTTAGGGGTCAGACCTGTAAATGTTTTAATTGTGATTTATGGGCTTGCAGGGCTCTCAGGTTGGGAGTAGCTTTTCTTAATTGATCACCTGAAACTCTGTAGAGCAAAAGTACCAACGTACAGTCCGGAGACAATTCATCAAGCTGTAAGATGACGTGCCACTTTCTTAACTCATGCTAAAGACTTTAAGGCAAGACAGAAATTGTATCTATGATGTAGGTCATGTATACCATTTTTCAAATTTTTGTATAAATAGCATCTCTAAACTGTCTCATCTTAAACTGTAGTAATACAAAAATATAAACACTCAAATGCAAAATCTTTATTTTATTATATTTATAATGCCACAATCTGGTATCATCCAGAAGAGGTTCTCTTCTTCCTCTTGTTGTCTCTGGAAGTTTTTTACTTCATCAGTGTCACCTCTGGCTTGTTCATTACGGGTCTAAATTTAAATCCGAATTTCTGTAAATGAATTTCACCATTTTTGTGCACTTTCAAGATCACCACATTATCTGTAGCTTAGCAACATTGAAGCCTTAGCTCTACCCACTTATTCTTTATATATCTTCCAAAACAAACCTTAAAAACAAACCACAAAATTATTTGCATTCATACAATTTTACATGTTCATTCCTGTTCCTGTTTAGAGCTATGTTACAGAGGTATTCCTCAAAATGATAATTGATAATTGTTGGATTTTATACCTAAAAATGACATTTTTGATCAAAAGATACACAATGTTCCAACAAGCTGTTGTGTTAAGGCTTCACAGTAAACAGTGTAATTCTAATAGCATCCAAAGAGTAGATTTTCAGTTTCATGAAGTAATGTGTGAGTATTTAAATAGGTAAAGCCTCGTTGGCATGAATAAATGTTTCGGAAGTTCTTGTGTGCGTGTGGTGTCTATTAGCTGAAAAGTGCAGAAGATCCTGTTCTGAGAAAAGCATGACTATACGACAGTGTTGGAGGAGTTTGCATGGGTGAATGGGCGTGGTCTTTTAAAAACGCCTTCGAGGAGTGCTGTACTGATGAGAAATCTGTCCAGTTTCATCAGCGTTCTCTTCATTCAGGTGTTAAGAGAACGACAGAACACTCAGCGATGTCTCGTGCACACCACTGCCCCGGAATACTGCTTCCTTCCTGACTGACCGCTCTCGCTAAGCTCAGCCTCATTCAGCTGACACACCTGCTTCCCTTCTTTTACCTCTTTTTTTTATTCTAAATGACGTCATGCCCCGGTCACTGAACCTAAAAGAGAATGAAGAAGAGGAGGAGGAGGAGGAGGAGGAACTCTAACCTGATAAAACCTGCTGATTGAGGCTGCTTTGAAGGAATTCAATTCCAGTTAATGTCTTTGGCATGCTGCCGGCTCCACCTACGGGCTGCCATTAACATCCACGGATAGCAGGTCTTCACACACACACACACACACACACACACCCTGTTCCCTCTGACAGGTTCAGTCTCCATGCGTTTTTGTCACTTTTCATCAGCATCACTAGTCTGTCCTTTTACACACTGTGTTTCACCACATCGCAGATAAATTCTCTGATTGGGTGAATCTGATTGGTCAGAAGATGTACATTATTTACATTATATCACCACACATCTCAGACAGTAGTTATGGCTGTTACATTATATTAATGCGCCTCGTTCTGATATATTATCATTTCTATAGTAACAGCTCATACACAGGGACTCGTATGGTGGACGCTCCACAAGATCTAAGACTAATAATAAAAAGTTTTTTTTTTTTAATTTTGGGGGGGAAAAAAACCCACTGGAATCATTGATATGGTGAATTTTTTTGCTAGAAGACATTTATGGAACTTTTATGGAAGGAGTCTCCAGTGTCAGTGCTTTGTAACAGTCACCATGCTGTAAAGTTTCCCAGCATATTACGCTTTCAGTTTTCTGTGTATCATGACAAGCTGGGCGTTTTTTTAGAGAGAGAAGGAGAGAGAGAAGGAGATGCAGGTGGGGGAATGACTGTTAATTGTTGCTTTAACGTAGGTGAGACCAGGAACTAACTTTTCTCACGGACTTTCCACAACATTACATCTTAGTAAACCATTAAAAAGCTTGATGTGTTATTCATTAATAAATTAAATATTGTAATCTCAAGAGATTGGCAAATCTCTGTGGTATATGTGGAATAACACACTCTGTATCATGCAGTTATACGAAAATAATACACTTCTGAATGGTAACCCTAGTGTGTATTATTGTCATCCAAAGACATGGTTTGTTGTGTGTTATTCCTTAAACAACACAAGATACTTCTTATCCATTTATTGTTACATGTAATGTTGTGGAACATCCACAAAACAAGTTCCTGTTATCATTTATGGTAAAAACCGCTATAAACATTTGTTCCCTCTCCAGCCCCTCTTTTTTCCTTCTCTTGTTCATAAGAAATTTGAAAGAAAAAAAAAGCAGCTTAGCATTTTACCAAGAAACCAGAAAATTGAAACTCCTCTGTCCTAAAAACAAAAAGTTTCAGAAAACTTTCAGTAACAGTTGATTTGAAGTCAAATTTGCACGTTAGCACTTTTTTTAGTATTTTTTGGAGCACCAGAACTAGCTGAAGTTCTGCTGAGCTATTTTTTTAATACTTCAATCTAAAGTAGCTTCAATTACCTTTAACAAACAGCCTGCCACACAAGACTATCGACCCAGGATTGTTCTGCTTTATTGGGTTGTTCTCTTGGTGGAGAACCTTTCCTGCATGCACGTCAGATCTATTCCTCTAACCAAGAAATAATTGTGGCATCAGACTCAATTAATTAAAGCCAATCAATGAGTAGCTGCTGCGAGCACCGGGCCAGTTTAACAACAGGGATCTCTGAACCGCAATTCTATGAAAAGATTCAATCCACTGAAGAGTTCAGTTTGTACATTTACAATGCTGTCAGAGTCAAATCGCAGCCTGCTCTCGCTGTAAAGCAACTACAGCTACGAATGGACTGGATGCGTTTATACCACAGCGCTGTTAAACCCTCGATTCTGATTGGTCAAAAGTTGTGCATCTGCAAATAACAGGTTTATATTAATGCGCTCATTTACAGGGATTTGTATGAATTAGCGGACGCTCCACATAAACAGATTAAAAATGTATGTCCCCTTACAGGGGGTCAGTTGTGGCCTAATGGTTAGAGAGTCAGACTTGTGACCCAAAGGTGAACCTGAAGGTCATGGGTTCAAGTCTCAGGTCTGGCGGGGATTGTAAGTGGGGGGAGTGAATCACCAGCACTCTCTTCCACCCTCAATACCACGACTGTGGTGAGACCCTTGAGCAAGGCACTGAACCCCCAAAAGAAAAGGCTGCCCACTGCTCTGGGTGTGTGTGTGCACTTGGATGGGTTAAATGCAGAGCACAAATTCCCAGTATGGGGGAGAAGTTTACACTTTGTGGATTTGTCTTACTAACTTCAAGGGAAAAAGAAAACAAATAGGAAAATATTTAACTTTGGGGTGGTAACAGTAGCAGTTTTCTGTAACAGCATGCCTCGTCATGTTTGATTCCTTACGTGGATGCCTTTATATACACTTCAGTTCTAATTAGAAAGCTCTAATGCATTTCTGTTTTTTTCAAGCTACCGACCGAACTCAGTATAGTATCTACTAAAGAAAGTGAGAGAGAGTTGGAAATGATCAACATTTAAAAGCCCTAAATTACCTGAGTTACTGCTGAAAGAATTTCAGAATGAATATCACCAGCTGTGGTTAAATAAATAAGCACAAATCTTAAAAAACAAGCTTTGTAAAAAAAAAATTAATTAAGGCATTTCATCCCTGGGAATTTCCCAAGTTAAGAACGCAAAACAAATTGCACCTCCTTTGTTTATGCGATATGAATGCATGGTGTAGCTCTACGGCTAATGTTCATGAGATTCAATTTCACAATATCTTAAGTAATTAAAATTTCTGATTGTGTTTTTAAAAGAATATGACAGCTCTTGTAGCCCCGCCTTCCAAGTTCAATATCATTTGAGGGTTCATTTTAGCGTTCAAGGCTTCATTTCCTCAAACCATGGAATACAATACAGACCAAAGAGGATTGTGTTTACACAAACACAATTACCTTGAAACACTATTTTGATAACGATGAAGCCACGGCCTCTGTGATGTCACAACATGGATAAGCTTAATCGCAGCAGAGAGCTAATCTGTCATGCTATGCTATCAGGAATTTTTCAGCTAAATATAACCAGGAAGTACAGAAATTGTAGATTATAAGAAAATGCTGAAAGGCACCTTGGCTGCTGTGTGTGTGTGTGTGTGTGTGTGTGTGTGTGTCTATGTCTGTGCGTGTATATAAGAGTGTGTGTGCACACTCATGCACTCACATCCGTCTGTGAAAGCATGTTTCAGTGCGTAGGAGCTGCTCTCAGACACCATGCTGGGGCTGATCTAATCGTGTGAATGTAATTAGGCTTTAATTGCCCAGCGTGTGAGACTCTGGCATCTGTCTGGGGCCCAGACGGCAAATAATAGCCTCTGACGCTGTCATTTCTTAATCACACTGTTACCAAACACGCCCATGCAGCCACCGTCGCGCAGCTGAGAGAGGACACTGGAGCACATTCGGCAGTGTTAGAGTCACTTTGACTGTATCCTCGTGTTAGATGTAAATATGACTGGAGCTGAACGAGGATGTGTATTCAGTGCATTGACAGTGTTTTAGTAGTTTTGTCACATTTATGTAAATGATCCACTTAATAACTGATTAAATCTTTTGCTCTAAAATGACAGGTTCTGCTCACTCTCATTTTCTTTATCTCTCTCTTGCCTGAGGCAATAGATCAATAAATTGGAGCAGAATATCTTAAATAATACAGCATTGTTAATATTTAGCACAAATATTTTACAGTATGTGTAGTACAGTTTCTTAGTGATGTTTATTGAGAAATAATGACTAATTTGTTTCACTGCATGTGTACAAGAGCATATGCACACAGTGCATAAAAACTGTTTATTCCATTTCAGGGATGTGTGTGTGTGTGTGTGTGTGTGTGTGTGTGTGTTCACTGGGAAATTCTCAGTGTTAAAAACACCTATCATGTTGAAGTAACACCTACCACCATGAAGGATTCATATAAGACCAGCTACTTAAAAAAATTATAACAGTGTATATAACAGTGAATAACAATGTATGCAATCCTGGGGATTTTGCTGTGTGTGTGTGTGTGTGTGTGTGTGTGTGTGTGTGTGTGTGTGTGTGGCTTGGGTAATATAATATTTATGTATATATTTGTATTGCAGTAAATTTCTTCATTATACACTCCTCTGCCTAACACTTTATTAAACCAGACCCTATACAGACCATGTATGGATCATTAAGCAGCATATCATCTGATTCTCAACAACTGATATTTATCTATTTTTCCATAATATGTTGTAAAATGCATCACTAGAGTTATATTAATGTGCTCATTCTAATACCTTATCTTTTCTATAGAATCTGCATAGGGACTTGTACTAATTAACGGACGTAAGTGGATTTTAAATCACTGATATGGTGAAGGTTTCAGTAGATGTTTGTTAGCATTTATGGAAGGAGTCTTGTTTCTCTGTAACATGACAAGCTGCACTTTTTTTCTCATTAACCTCAAGAGAGAGAAAAAAGAGAGGCTAGTGAGGAAAAAATGGTTTATAGCTGCTATAACATAAGTGAACAGGAACTAACTTATTCTGAGGATGCTACACAACAATAAATGTAACTATAAGTGGATAAAAAGTATGTCATATCATCCTTTAATAAATGAAATATTGTAACTGTTGACAAATTGCTGCGGTATCAGAGGAATAAAATAATGCTGCTGTCGAATTAAAGGCGATAGCAGTAACTCTGCTTCCTCGCGCCACTACATCGTTGATTAATTCCCGATAACGTCATGACATAGAGTGTTTATTCCTTACATATCACATGTGTGTATAAGAATGTACAGTGTTTATGCATGCTGTGTGTGTGACTCAGGATGGATTATGGTGCTATAATGGGAGGTAAACAAAGTCAGCGCCATGAAAACATGTTTTGATTTTACGCCTCACATGTCTAGAAAGGTGTACTCGAGCGAAACCCCAGCACCTGTCCACCAGAGTGACAGACTTTCTCGTGTGTGTGTGTGTGTGTGTTTTATATTATTATTCAGATTGCAATGACAATGTACCATGACTTTCCAAGACCTGCTCCATAAATCTGTACAATGTTTCTGGATGTATCTGTGCATGAGGTGTGTATATTTGGAAGCAAGCCTTTTCATTTACACACTTTCTATTTTCTGACTTGCTGAGTGTGCTGTTATGCGTGATAGCGAGACTGAAACTTCATCCCTCGTATTCAATTAATTCCCGTAATCTGGAGCCTGTTTAAGGTGAGCGGCGGCCCGGGCGGCTGGCTTCTCACATATTCTCCAGCTGGAAATAGCATTAGAGTCGATCGCCTGCTATCGACTTGCTCAGAAGGACACTAGACGAAGGGAGAGAGAGAGACACTAGGATAGATGGGGTGCTGTTAACCCTAAACTCAAAAATTATTCAGCATATTTAGGAACAAATTGAACAAAGAGATAAAAAGATTGAATACTGTGTTGGTCACACAGTACAGCTGTTAAACACAAATAAAAAATAATATGCATGTGAAACCGGTAAATTGCATGATTAGCTGTGCGAAGAGTATGCAGCTAAGTGGCTAGCTTAGCTGATGATCCAACTCTTCTCCAGCAGTGTCTGCTTTAGTAGCTAGCCAGTTTTATTACATTTCAATTGCACTTAATCATTTTAAATTGACAGAAAACAAGCTATTCTTTGATATTTTACATTATTTAAAATGTGTAATCTTTTCAATTTTACTTTAAATTTAAAATCCCTGTTTCTGCTTCACATTAGGTAATAATCTTTTAAGTGCTGAGCATAAACAAACTTAAACTGTACATAAATAAGTAAACCATCGCAATATGGGCTGTCAAGTGTAAGTAATTTAATATTCTTTTCTATTTGAGGCCAATTTGATACTTTTAGATAGTGATTCATGTAAAATAATAGTTTTATGTTGCAGAGTAAATGTTGAATATGAATCTTGCTCACACCCTCTCAGAGTTTTGCGTCAAACCTTTTAATTTTTTTCCCCCGAATTACTATCTAAATGTATGAATCATTATCTAAATGTATGAATCATTATCTAAAAGAATCACTATCTAAATGTATGAATCACTGTCTATATGTACACTATGAATCACTATTGAAATGAATCACTATCTAAAGGTATTTATCACTATCTACATTAATGATTCACTATCTAAATGAATCATTATCTACATCAATCACTATCTAAAAGAATCACTGTCTAAATGTGTAAATGACTATCTCAAATAATCACTATCCAAATGTACAAATCACCATCGAAATGAATCACTATCGAAATGAATCACTATCAAAATGAATCACTATCCAAATGTATGAATCACCATAGAAATATATGAATCACTATCTAAACGAATCACTATCTGCATGCATCATTATCTAAATGAATCACTATCTAAATGAATCACTATGTAAATGCATCAGCCTGAAATGATCAAAAAAAGTCTGATAGAAAGGAGTGTTACATTATTTACATCAGTGCTCCATAATATACAACCTAATAGACAACAGATAACAAATAAATACTTGAATGATTGAACAAACCAAAGAGTCAAAGACCAAAACGTAATGTTTGCCAGTTCACTGACTTCGTCTCTGCTCTCTGTAATCACAGTTCATCATGTTTAATTAAGTGGGGAAGCCAAAAAATCATGATCATGATTAAATTAGAGTTTTAGAATTTTTGCAGTCTTGGTGGTGAGATGGTTTTCTTTCATGCTCACATGCTTTTCTCTGCAAACTGTGTAGATGTGGATGAGTAACTGCATTAATAATCAATGAGAATGTGTGCAGAGGAAAAACAGAGAGAATGTGTTTAGTAATTGTGCTTGTGTGTGTGTGTGTGTGTGTGTGTGTGTGTGTGTGTGTGTGTGTGTGTGTGTGTGTTTTCACAGTGTCTGTACGGGTGTTACGTCCACTCCTCCATAATCCCCACCTTCCACCGCAGGTGTTACTGGCTGCTCCAGGTAAGACCACTTTCTATCTATCTATCTTATCTGTCTGTCTATCTATCTGCCTATCTATATGTCTGTGTGTCTATAGGGGAGAGAAAGAGGGAGAGGGAGAGAGAGAGATGAGATGAGATGGCTTTAGCACAGATTGAAGGAGATAATAAGGAAAGCTGCTGTTCTTCACTCACATTCAATCGTTCGCTTTCTGATTGCCAGAGGCAGTGTGTGTGTGTGTGTGTGTGTGTGTGTGTGTGTGTGTGTGTGTGTGTGTGTGCGTGTGTGTGTGCGTGTGTGTGTGAGAGAGAGAGACAGCACTGGACTGTTCTGTTGCTGTGTCTCGGCTCTGCCTCTGTGCAGAAGAAGGTTGGTGTGGATGAGGCACCTTGAAGAAAGCAGAAATCTTAGAAGAAATCTAAACACAAACACAGCGTGTGGTCTGTTTTTTTTTTTTTAAACGCGGTTTGAGACTGATCATAGATTTATGGAGAGTTTTCTCCCCACTCGGCCTGTCTGAAGCACATGATTGATCTCAGCGAGTGAGAATAAGCACATCAGTGAGAGACCTGAAGCACACGGCCGTTCCTCCTCTCACTTTCCCCAACTCTATAAAATCTGAGACAGCTTATTAACAGCAGCTCGTCTCCGTTTCATAGCGCTTTATCCCAACCATGCAGCGTATTTATATACCACGTGTGCTATGTTTACTGGCACCATAGTGAAATTAAAGGAAGCTAACAGTCGATTGACACATGGCTCTTAGACATGATTACCGCTGCTCCAGCCACTGCTTCACCCGATCAATACATTCCCATCCACCAGAGCAATCACTTGAGCTCAGATTTCACAAATGAATAGCTGTCAATAATACTCTAACTGCACAGAACAATCCAAGTACACTAACGGTGTGTTGGTGTTAAAGCAAGGAGTGTAAAAAGAACTTGTTTTTCAGCTGGCTAGCAATATGTTAGGTGTGTGTACACGTCACAGAATGCTGGGCATGGTGCTGATCGCTCTAGTGATGCCTGACAGTGTCTCTAAACACACACACACACACAAATATACAAGCTGTTGAAAAGGCAAAAACCTGTGATTCATCAGTTTAAACAGGATGCAAAAGTGAGCAGAATGAAAAGCAAAAAACTGGAATTTATTGATAGATATTTTCCAACGTGACCTCTTCAGACCTGCCAACTTCCATGCATTTATGTAGGAGCTCCACATTATAACATCATAGTACACTGGAACTTGCTCACAAACAAGCCAAAAGTTCCTTCTTCTTCTTCCCCCAATAAAGACAGCAAATGAGCATCGACGTAGAAATCTGGAAAGATTGGCAGTTTCGTAGGTGTTTTGAACTCTCTGATATTAACTCTCCCTTCTCTACGTCTCACATTAGTCACATTTCTTCTCAACTCGATTTTCCCTTGTGAGAGATGCGTCCTCGTTTTCTGTCGAGGTAAACAGATAATGTTTCGAGTGAAATAAAACCTAGCAACGTACTGTACGTTCGTCTTCAGTAACATTACACTAGTGTATAGTTAACAACATTTCACTATATTCAAAAGGGATGTCACTGAATATTTTCACACAGTGCACGTTGTTCACCAAATTTCAAGCGTAAGGAGTAAAATGTATAAAGTGCACGCTTCTGTGCTACAGTGTGAGGTAAAATCACACTTATTTATTCATTGAGATGTTTGACTTGAGCCAGTGCACACGTGAAAGACACGCATTAGTCACCATGGCCTGAATGGCAGGCTACATGATTACTGTTTACCACGGCGCAATGTGTCGCCTGCATCTTTTATGAGAGGGAATTTATTTACCACCGTCGAAGGGCACGAAGTCGCTCGAGCGTTAAAGCAAGCAAACAGCGTGAGGACGGGGTGTGGAAGGACAAGGGACTTTACTTTTTTTCCCTCTCCTGTCCTTCCTGCTTTTCTGCTATGCATGGAATAAAGTTTGCACACCCCTGCTCATCTATATATATTTTTTTATTTTAGAATAATAATGAAGACAACAAACAGTGTGAAATAACACATAGGGAATTATGCAATTTCTTAGGTAGGGTTTCTTGGATTGCTTTTTTTTTTAAGACATACAAAATGTCAGAAAGGGGAACAAAGCCGAGGTGTGTTTTACCCACTGTAGACTGAGAAAGGTGTTGAACTAGCCAAAGAGAGCGAGCGAGTCTCCGCAGTTTGTAAATGTGATGCTTTTAAACGTGGTCAATAGGGTCTGTGTATGTGTAATTATTCCCAAGATCTCTAGATCACAATATGGACATGACATTACATGGCACAAATGTGTAACCTCACAAAAAAATAGCTAATGTCTTAGGAAATCCCAGTGAGCCAAATAATCAGAAATATCACACAGTCAGAAATCACATTGTGAAATCATGCTGGTTATCTGTGTTAAGTCATTAACTCTTAAGAAACCCTGTAATGGGTTTCCAAGTGGGGTAACAGAAATGTGTTTGCCCTATCACCCAGAGATCACAAGTTTGAATCCCCACGATGCCACAGCCAACCATGGCCCAGAGACAAGAGAGGAAAATAAGAAGTGGGATATGGAGTGGCGGCGGGTTACTCTTTGGCTCCTATCGATCAGAGTGACAATAGCCAATCCTGGGCATCTGTGAGCTCATGTATGAGAAACAGGGCAGATAGCGCTTTCCTCTGGGTGTGTTATGCCAGCCTGTGAAAAGATGCGGAAGTTGGCTTCACATGTCTTGGAAGAAGTACATGTTAGCCCTCACTTTCCCTGGTTGGTAGCTGTTGAGTGACAGCTAGTGTTTTTTTTTTTTTTTTTAAACCTGGACTGCTATGTAGAAAGGCTTTATCTCCAACTTTCTCCTTAAAAATGGCAACTACTCAAACTAACATGACCAAAATCCAGCTCTCCTTCCTCTGCCGATGTTTTAATGGACGCCAAATTTCATGATCTCAGAATAGAGATATCAGATACTTGCATAAATCAAGTCTGGCTAGAATTCATTTAAAATTCAGAAGGTCTTGAGAGGTGGGGCTTTGACTCAGGAAATACTGAAGAATGAAATTTAATTGGGTAGAAACCTTTCTCTCATCACCATTTCAAAATGGAGCACGAGAAGCAGTCAAGAATATAAATTTGAATCCAGATATATGAGAATACATTAAGGAAAATATATCAGTGCCTTCATTTTCTTTACTCTGAGCTGGCTGAAAAAAATGCCAGCCCTGAAAGTTGTGAAATTGTGTTTTACACACACTCGCGCACACACACACACACACACACAAACACACACACACACACATCCTCCTGAGACTGCTCTGTCTGATACCGCAGACGGGTGTGGCCAAAACTGGTGCCAGTGTGTTATTAGCACCGACTTTCTCCCCAACCTCCCAGACTGGATGAACCATTACTTCTCTCCACACACACACACACACACACACACACACACACACACTACACTTTTGACTCTGACCCAGGTTTCCTACTCCGCAGCCATGTCCTCAGTGGGACAGTGTGAGTGGAACAGAAAAACGAAGACACGAGCATTGTGTTAAATAATGCATTCCTGAACCTGAATGCTCTTAAAGAATGGAGAAAGACAAATATCAGTGTGTGTGTGTGTGTGTGTGTGTGTGTGTGTGTGTGTGTGTGAGAGAGAGAGTGAGAGAGAGAGAGCAGAGAACCTCAGTGTCTGACATATTACGACAGGAGATGCGTCTCACTTGCTTGTGTTGTTATAGAAAAATAATCAGCGGTGGGGTTGTAATAAAGCTGAGTTACTGTTACCACTCTGAAGTTGATTATAACAGCACATCCTGAAGTGTTTTATTCCTCTTATACCACAGCAATTTGCCGGCGATTCCATTTTATTAATTATACAACACATACACGTTTTATGCATTTATAGCTGCAGTGAATGTTGTGAAACAGTTTAGTCCCTGTTATGATTTACGTTATAGCAGCTATAAACAGTCATTCCCTCACCTGCCTCTCTTCTTCTCTCTGTTGAAGCTAATAAGGCAAAAAACACAGCTTGTAAAGAGAAACACAAAGTGTAAACTCCTCTGTCCTGAAGATGTCAGAAAACTGTGATTTGCAGCTGCTGTTCTATAGAATTAATCAACACCTTCTGACCAATCAGAATGGAGAATTTGACAGCACTGTGGTGTAAAACATATATGTGACTGTGGTAGCATTTCTACTAAGCAGCCTTGCCAATAGAGCACACTTTGAACTTGAGCGAGAAAAGAAAATGAGGGAGGACAATAGAAAGGGAAAAGGAAAACAGCCGAAAAACATCACCAAAGAAAAAGCCCATCACAATATCCCCAGCGCTAATTGAAAAGAGAGCAAATTAATTACGGTAATGAAGCAATTAAAAGGCTGTCACGCACCCCAGCTTCTCGTTTAGGCCAGTAAGCATTTTGTTTTTTTATTTTTTTCATTCCCCTTGTGTCCACATGCAAGATCCGTGTCCTCTTCGCTTTCAAGATCTTTTCTTCTCTTGCTTTTTTTTTTGGAAATCAATGAGATGAAAGCTGGGCAGTGGAGTGAGATCAGGGTCACTCAGGGTGTGTGTGTGTGTGTGTGTGTGTGTGTGGGCCAGTTTGTCAGTAGGTGAAGGACAGATTGTATGGCGAGCAGACAGAGAGCGACCTTTCCCCTCGTGTCCTCAGTTGTCTGTGATGGAGGTTTTTACTCAGTCGTGTGCTGCAGCTTAAGCAGCAGGGCGACTAGAGGACGTGTCATGGATGACCGGACATCACTGATTCCTCTATTTTTTTTTTGGAGAGGAATGTTTGTCTGTTTGTAACCAAATATGAATATTTGAACATCCGAAATGAACAGATAATGTGCACAATCACATACAGTATGAATAGGAGGCACACTATTTTTTTTGTTTGTTTGTTTATTTATTTATATATTATTTTTTTCGAAATCTTTAGAAAGGTTCACGTGGCATCTGTGTGAGACTAGAGATGTGCATCTGGACTGGCACAATGCAAAAGTAACACATGCGGGAGGTTTTTTTCTTTCATGTGGACGTGAGCGAGCGTTCAGATAAGAAGCGCGACAAACAAAGAACGGGTTCATAAACACACCGATTTGCCAGTGATTACAATGTATAATCTATTACTGAACAACAGGTCGCACATTTTAATGGTTTATAGTTAAGATTTAATGTTGTGGAACATCTGAGAGACAAGTTATCACTTACGTTATAGCCGCGATAAACAGTCATTCCCTCACAAGCCTGTCTCTCTTTATCTCAAAAAACAGCAGCTTGTCATTTTACAGAGAAAATGGAGTGTAAAAAGAAAAGACTTTGCAAAGGACATCAATGATTATAAGTAAAACAACAACCCAATGTTTAAAGTCTGTTTATTAGTAGTCTTAGCTTATATGCCATACAAGTCCCAGTGTATGAGCTGTTACTAGAGAAACGATGACGTATTAAAACAAATGCTTCAGAATTCAGGCATGCTGTGGTTTAACTAGCTTGTTTACATTGTGGGAAATAGAACTAAATAAATCCGTTAGAAAATTTCACAGGGAGGTACATCGTCAAATATCGAATCGTTGCCATAAGAATCAAAATAATCTAAACAGTTATGACCAGTTACGAACTGGAGTGATGTAGCTGAGGTAGAGGAACTGTCAGGAAATGCATATTTATTGAAAATTTTAAAAATAAGCAAATAAATACAAAAACTTCCAGTTCAGGCCATGCCCACTTCAGACTTACATCTGAAATCATATAGAGCCAATGGAGTTGCATTACCCCTCCAGTGTGTGTGTGCGTGTGTGTGTGTGTGTGTGTGTGTGTGTGTGTGTGTGTGTGTGTTGAGGAGAAGGGAAGAAGAGAAGAAAAAGTGATAGACACTCTCTCTCTCTCTCTCTCTCTCTCTCTCTCTGTCTCTCATGGAGATATTAGCTGCAGGAAAAAATGTGATGCAAATCATGTGTCAAATAAGCGCCATCTATTCTCCTCTGCATTTGATTTTCATACAGAAGGAGGAAATTAGGATGCATTAGTAAAGTTAGTGTGTGTGTGTGTGTGTGTGTGTGTGTGTGTGTGCTGTATATTTATGAGCAGTGTAAATTTCACAGCAGACAAATGGAGAGAAAATCTCTTTTGGGGCGTCTGCATTCAGACACACTCTTTCTCTCTCTCTCTCTCTCTCTCTCTCTCTCACACACACACACACATACACACACACAAATTCTTTCTTTCTGTCTCTCTCACACACACATTCTCACACAGTCTCTCACAAACACACACACTCTCACTGTCATTCTCTCTTGCTCTCTCTCTCACACACACACACATATTTGATCTCTCTCACTCTCTTTCTCACATATTCTCTCTCTGCCTTTTCATCACTCTTTCACAAACACACACTCACTTTCACACACTCTCACACACACTCAGTCTCTCTCTCTCTCTCTCTCATACACCCACACACACACAACCACACACACACACACACACACACACACACACTCCTAAACCTTGTATTACTGTTGTAAACAAATTAGCCTCTGCACTGCAGACAGTTACAAATGGAGACCCCACTGTTCTGTCTGTCTGTCTTTCTCTCTCTCTCTCTCTCTCACTTGTTTTCTGTATCACTGTCTCTCTCACACTATTTCTCTCTCCCTATCTCTCTCTCTCTCTCTCCCCCCTTTTCTCTAAAGATTAGTCTCTCATGAGGAGACAGATGTCAGAAGTGTGTGTGAGTGAGAGTGTGTGTGCGCACTCCTCTGCATGAGCGACGTGGCTGAATGTCAGCTTTGATATGTCAATAAAGGAGATGATGTCATCAAAAGCAGACAGCTTCAAAGACTCAAGTAGCTTTATTTAATGGCCTTTGTGGGTCAAGAAAGCTCTAGAGAGAAAGGGCCTTCCCCAGTCCACCTGTGCCCTACACACACACACACACACACACCCACACACCCCTGCTGCCTCCACAGGCCCTCTACACACACCCCTGCTCCTACACACAGCATGTGCAACACCACCAGTGTGATGATCACACCACCTAACATCATCAGCTCTCCATGGCAATAAATTTACATCCAGTATATGTAAATTTACTGACAGTTCACGTCATTAACATATTTACAAAAACAAAATTACGAAGAAGGAAAAAACCAAGCTATAGTCTACAGATTTGTAAAAAAAAAAAAAAAAAACCTGTGTGTAAAAAAGACCTGAGTAGTCTAGCAAACCTGGTTATAATCAGACTGAAGAATCTGTCAAGAATTTTATTTAGGAATCGGATTGACGTTAGCTAAATTGTTCTCCACTTATTATTATGGATTAGCACTAAAAGACAGGGAGTGCTATTCAGCTAAACTAACACTTTCACACGGTGTAACTCTAGAAGATCCTTATGGCTTGGCATCCTGTCAGTGGCTAAATGATGCTAAGCGGTGGTTTAGCCTGCAACAACCGCACATATATACACAATGCATAGAAACTGAGCATTTATACGAAAGAAACCGAAGCGCTTTTGATGCTTATAGTGTTGTTGTTTGTGGGCACGTTCAAGATGCAATGTTTTACGATTTCAGCATCGAGGACGTCGTGGCACTGAAAGCCGACATGCTGCCCAGCCAGATGCCATAATCTTGCTAAAAGTGTCCATTATGGGCAACTCCTCAGTAAGAACATGAGCTAGATATCCATATCTTAGCTAGCTAGTTTCTTGATGTAGATTAAAATAGGCATGTTAGCTGACTAGCAGGCAAAGTCTTTTAAATTCTTAGTTAGTTAGCAAGCCCAATATGATAGTAAGCTACTCAGCTGAGATGAAACAGCCACTGCAAAGATGGACCAGCTATCTCTCCTAATTGCTGTAGCCACAGCCATCTGTCTGATTCGACAGTATGCAGTAAAAAAAACTAATGTGTTTGTGAACACCGTTCTGATTCTGACACCCAACAGCACAGCACGATTTTAGGAACTAAATTCTGGCTGTGCTCTTAAAAATCATCATAGTCTTTCTGCTTTATTTCAGAAATAATTATTTCAGAGTGACGTGTTTCACTCGGGGGTCTATGTATTTAAAGTATCAGGCTAGCTAGCTAGCAAAAATTAGCTATGGCTACTGTAGGTTGTCGTTATCTAGCCTAGCTTTAATATTTATTTAATACTACTTTATTTATTAAATTTTTTTTATCAAATATTCTGATGACAAAATGAGAAATGGAAAAATGAGTGATTCAGCAAAATGCTTTAAGCACCTAGTTTTACAGGAAAGTTAAAGATTCCATATGTTTTACAGTTATTACAATATAGTCTGAATAATTGAAGTATCATACAGGTCTGAATAAAATAGTTATTGTAGAAATGATATAAATGTTTAATATCAGTGCTATATCTAAGTAAGGAAGACGATATTTTTCAAAAAACTTTGGTTTGGAACCACATTTACTGCTTGAAAAAGTTCAGAATCATTTTTTTTTTACAACCAAAATCAGGCCAGAGCAGTTTATATCCCAAGCTGCCATCTGAGACACATTTTCTACACCATAACTGATTATAGGCATGAAAAACGTGCATCACAGTACATCACACACAGCTCACGTCTTTCTCACACACAAGCACTCAATTTCTCGCATATATGCACAGTCTCTCCCTCTCCCGTTCCCCCCGCCCTCGCTCTTTCCCCATTCCTCGTCTCCATGGAGCGTCTAGCAAACTTTTAATGTGAGAGATGCGAGTGGTGAGTCGTGCTCAGCAAAGTGCCATCTCAGCATCAGTGCTTTAATGATTAATGCCACACTGATGTCCTCAATTAATTTCCTATTACGACACAGAAGGCCGCAACCAGCCGATTCCAAATCTCTCGCATCTTCCCATTTGTTTAAGAGCGATCTCTAGTCCCGTGGCAGATGCCTATTGGGAGCTCAGAGTGTGTGTGTGTGTGTGTGTGAGAGAGAGAGAGAGAGAGAGTGAAGATAGAGACGTTGGCATAATATTTGCTTCTGAATTACTAGTCAAAAATATTTTTTTTCTCTCAAAGAAAATCCCCTTAAGACATCCGCTTTTCTCGCACACATTTTTTTCTAGGTGTTTGATATAGATTTAGTCTGACACATACATTCACAGCCATCAAATATCCACTCTTCATAAACCAGCGAATCAAATTTTATGCATTGGATTTTCCTTCTTGTTTTATTTTTTTATTATTTTTTTTTTCCCTTTAACCAACACCGCCCCCTCAGGACTGCAGGAGCATTTCGATTTAGAAGCTCTCTCCGTGTGCTGAAAGCGCTTCTGAGAACGCAGCTCTTTTATTCCATTATGTGCTCTGAAGACAGCTGATGGAAGATTGCAGGTGAAACGTCTGGATCTTATCGACTCGTGCTTCAGTTTATCGGAAGAAAACAGGCTGGCACCATAGTTATCGTGAGTCCAGTGCCCAGCATCAGACATCTTCTGATGTAGGCTTCCCCCAAACCGCCATAATCATATTCATTAGGCTAATAAAGGCAGGAACCGAACCTTAGACAAGCACTCTTAGTCTGCGAAGTTTCATAGGTACATGGAGAAGGCGGCACGACCAGGGAGTGTGTGTGCTGCCGGCTGACCCGCTGCTAATGGTGCGGGTAGGCAGGTGAAGATGGCCTACTTTATAGGGTTTAATGCAGTGCATCTTCACACGCACATTTCGGTGTCTACGTACATAAAGCCCTCAGTGAGTGTGAGGGAAATTGCCCTTGAAATGTATGTGTATGTGTGTGTGGGGGTGTGTGTTAGTGCAGTGCCCTGGGCAGCGGCCTGCTTAATGATGGTCACACAATGCTATCTATCATCACACGCACTTTGCAGCCAGGCCAGCTATTAAACACAGCCTAGAGCACTGCATTGCACACACACACACAGAGATACACATCGACACCCCCACACATAAGGATAGATATACATTTTGTATGAAGTGCAACCATGCAGCTATTAAACAGCCCCAGGTCTCCTGCAAACACAGCACACACAGACTGGCAAGAGCTAGATACAAAAATACATTATGATATAATAAAAAAAAGGTTTGATCGCCAGCCATGCCATGTGTGTTTATTTTTCAACACCAGAAATAAAGGTTTACATGCAACTTATTTTAATAAGATTGATATTCAGTGTATAGATGGTGCTGCAGATACTTTGCATGCAAATGTTTTTTTTTTTTTTCTGTGGGACTGGGTTGTTATTTTTCTTAGGACCTTGACAAGAGAGTTGTGTCATTTGCGTTCTCCTCCAAGCACAATGAAGCTTTTTTCTGTCAACCTAGAATTCGAAACATAAGTGACACATGAACATCGTCTAATGACCAGTTCACAGTGTAACTTTTCTGATTTGAGAGGAGTGCGGAGTTTATGCTTTCCAGTCACTCAGTAAAATGACAGAAAGAGAGAAATAGAAGGAGAAGCTGGTGAGAAAACCTATGTGGCCTATGCTATTTACAGGAGTGAATGGGTCCAATGTGTCTCAGAGACGCACTGTGATCCGAACTCTTAAACCACCTTCAGAGGTGTTCCGGGATGCATATGAGCACATAACATTTATAGTGTGAACATAAAAGCGTCTCACTGTGTCCAGGACAGCAGTGAAGTAACGCCTAATCAACTGCATCATCGTAACGCCTAATTGACTGCATTATTGCCCTAGCTGGAAAATATGTAACCACTGCGAGACTGTTTGGAAATCTTGTTCTAATGGGTGAAAAGAGATGGCAGTGAGGATGCCTAGCGAAACCAGATGCCTGATCTCCATTTGGGCCGAGGACTCCTGAGAGTCCTGTCTCCCATTCGTTTACAAGTTTCGTTAGCAGACTGCACGATCGAAATATTTGAAACAGACTGTACAGTGAAATGATAAAAGATTCATGGGTTTCTGCCTGAAAACAAATGTAGCAGATGTAGCAAATGAGACTGACGTAATAAATGTGTGTGAAACCCTTCCTCCAGTGGAAATGATATATGAAATCCAATCACGACTGGTCACTGGAGACGCATTCAAAATGCCAGGTGTAAATGGCTATGCGCTTCAGCTGTCCACTTGTTGATGTTGATACCAGGGCCTATGCGATAACAGGAAGCAACGTGCCTCACGAACGTTCCACAACCTTAAATCGAACTATGAACCCTTAAACTGCACGACAAACCGCTCCACACTCCAGACCTTCACAACAGTCTGTCATGTGTTATTCTTTACATAAGCACTTTGCTCCATAACTGCAAGCTGCACAGAGACAGTCATAGCATGTAGATTGTGATTTTAAATCGAGTTCACAATATGTACAAAGTGAACGTGTAGAGGAAAAATAATAGACATCTAGGCACCAACTGATGTACAATAACCTCGACAGGCTGAAAATGTAGAAGGCTTAATGTAATACAGGGTGCATATTATATATATATACACCCTGTAGAGGTTCACACACATACACATGCACACACACACAGTAGCATGATTGGGTTTGGTCTGATGGTTTTATTTTCATCATGAGCATGTATGTTCCTGACGTTCTCCCGAGCACACTGCATCCTGGCAGCGTGTTCCTCATTTCGCTTTAGTGACAGCTCAGCTGTCAGCTCATCACAAACACACACCGAGCAAACACACCCTGAGCAAACACACACACACACACACACGTTCCAACCTAAAGCATAACAGGTTTATATACAATTTACACACTGAACACAATGTTACATACAGCATGTGTTTTGATTACGGTAATGTTTCTCCTACTTTAGAAAGATCATACTAACATGGATATGTGTGTGTGTGTGTGTGTGTGTGTGTGTGTGTGTGTGTGTGAGAGAGAGAGAGAGAGAGAGAGAGAGAGAGAGAGAGACTGTCAGCTGCAGTGTTGGATGTATTTCAGGTATAGAAGAGCTGGCAAAGTGACAGTCGACAGTTGTCACACGCACACACACGCACACACACGATGAATGATATCCCCCTCTACACAAAATAGTAAACCAAATGTACACAAATCTAGGGAGAGAAAAAGAGGGGTTATTCCTCTCCAGTTAATGTATTGCCTTTGGTAAGATGAAATGTGTATATATTTTTTTAAAGTTGTTATGTATTGGAAAGAGTGTGTGTGTGTGTGTGTGTGTGTGTGTGTGTGCGTGGGTGATTACAGAGACCTGTTGCCAAGCTACAGCAGCACCAACAGCATGCCGTGAGCAACAGCAGCTCTCCTACCGTGGGAAAAAAAATGGAGAGACAGCAAGATTGTTGGATTTTATGTTTATTTATTTTATTTAATAGACATTAATACAGAGCACCGACTGAGGCTGAGGTCAAATCTTTAGCGAAACCATACGTGCATCAGCTTTAAACCAAAACACATACACACACACACACATCAGCAAACAGAGTGGAGCAAGGCCAGTATGAACAGCACACATACCGCCTGGCGACGTGGCTGTTCTACACGTGGAATTTAAGCACAGTTGTGCAGACTGCTGACACTCATTTGTGCCCTTGAATAAGTTTTTAAATAATAAATAAATTATTAAATATGAAAGAGATTATTATTTCTCATTTCTCTTTAACCTCGTTGGTGCAAACCCTGTAGGCTTTAGTGGATATAAGATGCATCCTGAGAAAATAGGCATTTAAAAATTTCTAATTTTGATATGAAATGCAGAAATAGACTAAACCATATTTATTTTTATTAAATTATTTTACACTATTTTAAATTTCCCCTACATCACTATATTTTAATGTAGTATATTAGCGCAACTTAAACTAACCTTGAGCATGCCCTTTTTATTTATCCCTTTGGAATGAATGCTAAGGCATATTAGCAACAAATTCTTAGCTAGCTAGATAACTTAACAAACTAATTTATAAAACTTAACAGCTAGCTAATTTAACTAGCTAAATTACAGAACTTTTACAGAACTAGCTGATTCACCAAAACCTATAACTCAGCTTATATTTGATGGTGAATTTTAAAGGTCACAATTTAATTTTCATGTCTCATCCTGTATTAATCGGGTGGAGGAAAAAAGAAAAAAATGTCAGGGCGTTTGAGATTTTCAACAAGTACTTTGAAGGTCAAAATGAAAAATTGTGTTTTGTTTCTTGGAAATTTATTCAATTAAGCATACAAGTGTTTGTACCTGCACTTCCTGAGGTACATACTGTACATCTGGCCCTGAGACTAAACTACTACGTTTAGGGATTGATTGATTGATTGATTGATTGATTGATTTATTTATTTATTTTTTTTTTTTTTCCAAAAATATTATTTAATTCACTATTTCACTCAAAGAAAAAAATTACAAAGGTGGGCCTGACAACGTAACTCTTGCTGTAGGACTACAATAAATTTGTCCAGCACGTTTGGAAAAAGGAGAAAATGCAAATTTGAGCTTCAGCTGTAAGACAATCAAGCAAGAAAGTCTGTACTTGTAAATGTCAGCGTAGTTGTAATATAAAGCAGCTCATTTCTGAAACAAAGCTCAATATGTTGCTAGCAGGTAGTCTTGCTCTATATTGTGTGTGTGCACAGTGATATAAATAAATCAGTAGAATAAAGCCTTATAGTTTCACATTGATGTGAAATAAAGCAATGAGAGTCTTCACACCCCAGCAATAAGCCCGTAGCGTTCATGAAATTTATACCTCCATATTCATTAAACCATTGATTTCCTCTTCGTCATGGAGAACAGCACACATTCGCTTTTCCAAATCCGCAAATCTGTCTTCCCGCACGCATGTTTCCTTGCTCCGTCTGAAAGAAAAAAAAGGCTCAAGGTCAAAACTCAATACCAACACCATGCACAATCCAGTGCACCGTTTATATCTGCATCCTGACACACAGCTCAACTCGTCTCGCACCACCATTACTGTGGATCCATACAATCCATACGACTTACACATGTACACATAATCACATCCAGTTCACACTAACGCACAGCCAATCACCTCCACGCGCATTTGTTACCTGTAAGGCAGGTCCAGTGGATTAAAAAAAAAAGGATTAATATGTACAAATGCAGCAATTTATGTTCTGGTTGTTTTACGTGTCAAACACTTAAATCAGTACATGGAAAAAACTGCGTGTTGAGCCTGTGTTCTCTGTAGGAACAGAACACAATCCAATTTGGTTATTGTTTGAGATGGAGATGAAATCTTTTCTCAAACCCACTGCAGGTTTTGTGTGAACACCCTGAAATATTCATCTCCCTACCCCTCTCCAATCTAGCACCTGGCACTGCAAAATTAAAATGCTAATACGACCGTCAGACAGAAGGTTGAAAAGTTGATTCTTGAGTCTTTCACAGAGACTCGGAGAACTTTCCTCCCATGCGTAGGCTGTCGGAGGGAAATGAAAGTGTTAAGACAAAGACGTTTTAGGTTGTTAAACGGCAGAGAACGTTCTGCACACGCCTCTTGTTGTGTTAAACCAGTTGATGATAAGATCTTAGGAAAGCGTGCAGCGGTGTAATAGAGCCATTACAGTGATTAGCTTGCTTAGTGAATGCAGGAGAACGAGGCAGATGAAGCGATAGAGAGATGTTTTACTCCTCATAGGGGTTGTATATGTATGAATTTGTATTTGCCGCTAGGTGATAATTACACGCTAGCAGGAGTGTACATTCTCAAAACCTCTCAAAGAAATAAATGATTTTAGGATTCTTCTGCTTGTGCCTTTCAATTATGAAGAAATGTTTTTAACCTGACACAGCGTTCCTGAATTCTGGATTCTGATTGGTCAGAAGGTGTTGATTAATTTTCCAACAGCAGCTCTGACAATAGCACAGGTTTATTTTAATGCACTCGTTCTAACATAAAATATACACAGGGACTTGTACGGTAGACACTCCACATTTAAAAAAAAAAATAATTGCTGAAGGTGAAGTTTTCTGTGTGGAGACGTTTATTTAACATTGAAGGAGGTTCATTTTGTATTATTAGCTTTAAAAAAAAAAGACAAATTAGGCTGCTGGTGAGGGAATGATTGTTTATAGCTATTTGTGATCATAAAAACTTGTTTTCTGGACCATTGCCAAAGATCTGGCTCATACTCAAGCCTCTCTATCACGATCTACAAAGCTGACCATGAATGATTACTCTTGTCTTGTTTCATGTGAAATCCGGGAACACTTCTTGCTGTTCCTTCGATACAGTCGAGGCTGTTAGGTCTATCGTGTGAATAGGAGTCGATAGGCACATTTCCTTCGAGTCTTCCTGCGTGTGAGGGAACTAGTTTGATTACTCATTTGAAAGGGATTGTAGCCAGATTGCTGTGGTCCCCAAAGCTATTCATATCCCCCTTCGTACAGTCGATGCAGCCCCAGGCCAGCTTAATGTGCTCTAAGCAATACCTATTACTCATACGCTGTCAATTTAGGTAATTTATTGCCGTAATTCTGCCCTCATATGAATTGTGGCAGTTCAGAGTTTGTAAATACTTTGAAGTTAATTGAGGGCATCAGTTCCTGGGAGAGTGAGCAAGGTGTGTGCGAGAGATTGTGCATGCTTTGCCAATTAGCATCTCTCCCACCTCCTGCTTCCAATCTCAAAACAACTTGCAGCATTTAGAGCTTTTACTTCCCAAAGCTTGTTCCAGACTCTTTACCGGAACGGCGTGCATGTTTGCAGAGATGTCATCGAGTGGGTTAATTCCACTTCCTGCTGATGCGCACTTTGTGTCAGACGAACTCCGAGCAGCTTTTCTATAAAGACACGATGTTTTATTCAAGTCTTCCAACTCCTTCAATCGACCGATGAGATTTTTTTCACACTCTCTATTAAGTAACAACCTTGACCTATCGTTGTCGTCTTTCCTTTTCAATTTCCATTTGCTTTTGTCTTCTTTGACTGCCTCCTCCTCCTCTGCCTCTTTCCCCTCTCGTTATGTTCGCTCTTTCATCTCATCGGAGAACCATTCTCTCTGTCTCTCTCCTTCCTTCTCTCTTTTTTCACTCATGTTCACGTCCCTCTCTCTCTCTCTCTCTCTCTCTCTCTCTCTCTCTCTCTCTTTCTCACCCCAGAACCCAGACATCGTTCTGGTCCACTACCTTAACGTTCCGGCCATAGAGGATTGTGGGAAGCCATGCGGACCAATCCTGTGCTCCATCAACACAGACAAGAAGGAGTGGGCCAAATGGACCAAGGAGGAGCTCATCAGCCAGCTCAAGCCCATGTGTGAGTATTTATGATATCTTAGAGGATGTAAATATCCCCATGTTCAGCCCGTTCTTACTCCTCCACTCTTCATTAAGATCTAAAAAGAATTACACACTGCATCAGTTTCATCACAATTATAAAACACAATTAAAGCCATCCATTCAGCTGGAATGAATATTAAGCTTGTAAATCATACATGTCAGGGTATAGATGTGAGGTTTTTTTTCCCAGCAGTCCATCACGTCTCCCAAATTGGAGACAGCAAGTTGCCAAAAGCCTGACAAACTGAAGATCACTCCTGAGTAGTTCTGACAACGCTCCCGGAGCCCGCTGAGTGTATGACCTTATATAAGTCCATACAGAGGATCGACTCACTCAGTGCATTGACAGGTAGCTGTCATTTTCGGTATAAAGCCTCAAAGAGAAGGACACACTTGTACCAAGATAAAAACTTTTAAAAGTCGGACCACGACTTGTCTCGTGCTGATTTCTCGGCCGCTTCATTACGCAGTCTGTAAAAGCGTCTGTAAATTTGAGTGACTTTTAAACCTCAACACACTTCACTGCGTCATTAACTTCATGATGTGATGTGGCAATGAGGAAAGGGCAAGCAAACACCACTCACATCCAAATCTCTTTGACTGACCTTCTGGCACAAATGGGCCATCCATGCTGCAACATTGCCATCTAGTGCTCAAATAGCAGTATTACAAACTATTTTTTTTCCGCAGACTCAGGCAAAAACAGAGGATCTGCTGACTCTTCTCCCTTCACTCCCCAAGTCATGAATTTTAAATGAGTCGGTTATGCACTAGATTCTCAGGTTAAATACGCCCCCCAAACTGCCCCCAACCAAACCCCCCAGGCTTGTCCTTATTTGGTTAGTGCACGTTTGCTCGCTTTACAATTTAAACTTCTTTAGTATCTATTGATGGGTAGTCATGTCTGTTTTCGCTCCAGCAGATTAAAAAGGATGCTCGTAATTGATGAGGTGCACGCCTGTGCTGTGGAATTCAGATTAAGGAGCAGACGCGATAGCTTTATAGCTTTTGCTCCGTGTTAGCTCTTGTTCCGCTCCACTACCAATCCCATCACGGCACACTCAGCACATGAACAGCATGGCTACACTCTGATACTGGAGAAAAATAAGAAACCACGTTACGCAGAGCTGTAGGAGCTGTTCGGCAGACGCCGTCACCCTCTCCTCATGTTCACTAGATGTGATGCTGGCATAGAATATGGCCCGATACAAGCAAAGAAGCTGACAGAAAAGATTTATGAGCATAGTTTATAAACCTATAATACGTAAGGAATAAAACAATGCTGATAAAGGAAAATAATCAAGCAGAGTTACTGCACCACCCCAGAGCTGACTAATTTCCTATGATAGAACAACATGTCATACTTTATAAACATTTATAATTACATTTAATATCATGGAACATCCACAAAACAAGTTAGTTCTCATTGAGGTTATAGCAGCTATAAACAGTCGTTTCCTCACCAGCCTCCCTTTTTCCTCTCTCGTGAAGTTAGAAGACAAACAAAAAAAACAGCTTGTCACGCTACCGAGAACCCGCAAAGAGTAAACTCCTCTGTTCGAAAATGTTATAGCTTTACCTCTGACTGTTATAAAGCTAAAAAAAATACATAAATATTAAGTAAATGTCTCCTTGCAGAAAATGTTGCCATATTGACGATTACACACATTTTTTAATCCATTTGTGTGGAGCGTCTGCCGTGCAAGCCCCTGTGAACAAGATGTTACTATAGAAACGATAACACATTAGAACGAGCGCAATAATATAAACCTGTGATTTGCAGCTGCACTACTGTCAGAAATATAGAAAATTATGCTATAAAAATTAACCAACACATTCTGACCAACCAGAATCCAGAATTCAACAAGCGCTGTGGAATAAAACGTGTTATTATATGATATATATTGTGTCTGAGAGAAGACTAATAACAAGTGTAGCTGTAAAAAAAAGTGAAGCGTAATAATTTCTTTGTGCATTTTTGAAAGCAAGGCAAATCATTCTGAACACTACACAAAGAAGAGTTGATTTTTGCTGCTGCTAAATGGGTGTTAGGATGACAGCTGGTAGTGGTGTGTGTTCTTTGCATGAGATGTTGAACAATCGTGTGTGTTTTAGGCTTTAAGAAGTTTTGTTGTGTGTTGATAAAGCCTGGCTTGAACTCCTGTATCTGTGTATAGTATATCCTTGTGCTCTAAAAATGTGCTGAGAGATTCTTAAATTTTGTGGGGGGTTTGTGGGTTTTTTTTTCCTAATGCCAAGACTTTTCCATGATAAAAAAAAAGGATAAATATTAATTAGAGCACTTTAAGAGCATTAACATAAATAATCAGGTTTCGTTTTTAGATTATCGTTATGAACACAGGCAGCTTTTCCTCACATAAATATTGTGTTGTGTTTTTACTGGGTTTTTTTTTTAATGGTGTTTTTTGTAACTGTTCTGTTATGTATTAAAACCCAGTTATAAGAGTGTTACGTACACATCACATAAACAACATGTGACATTATGAAGACATTACAGTGTGACTGTGTTTGAACTGACAGTCTTTGATAAAATAGTTTGAAGGACGCATCCCGTGACTTCAGTGTTATAAAGTTCTGTCAAGACATACCAGCTTTGACTTAAGAGGAAAAACTCTTGTCAACGGTTGTGTAATTGAAGCCGCATTTGGTTTATATCAGGCTGTTTTTTGATTAATCATCCCTCACCAATTTAAAGTAATAAATAACACCTAATTACATTTAAAAAAAAATTAACACCTCATTTTATCAACATGTTCAATAAAATTTGTGATTATACACAGCTTTCGGTCACACACAGGTGGACTTAATGAGCCTCCTTTGTTTTCATTCATGGATAATTTAGATAGATAACAGTGTAAGAATGATATAGATGACAGACTAATCCTAAAGTCCTGTTTGTGTTAAACTCACATACACTCATTTTGTGACACTGTTCATTCAGGATCATGATTGGTTGGCTGTAATAAAACTCTATAATAGCAAGTTTATACTCAGCATAGCACTTTTTCAATATCATACCAAAAAAACTAAAATAGCTAGAAAACACCAAATAGGTGTAAACATATTTAACCAAAATGCCAGATAGAACCTTCTAATACTAAAGTCACAGTTTCCCTCTAAGAATGCTGATTAAGAACCAATAAATAATAGATAATTCATCGATCTGATAACCAGGATCGGTATCAAGTCGATAGCAGCAAAAAAATATTTTAAAAAGAATGAATTTGATCCGTTTATGTGACAAATGGAAAAGACCGGAATTGGACTTGGAAAAGTTTTTTTTTTTAACTGGAAATATTTAAATATAAAGAGGTGTTTGTTTGTTTATTTGTTTGTTTTTGTTAGGAGTGATCTTTGTTAAATGTATAGTTTCTTCTTTATTATATTTATTATATTTGCAAAGATATAAAAAAGTTAATTTCTGTGAAATAGTTTAAGTGAATAAAAAGCTGCAGTTTTGGTAAGTCATGTTTATAGTTATGTATTTTTTCCTCTATTTTTTAAGTACTTCAGTTTTTTATGCTTTTAGAGTTTAGTAATTTTAGAAAAAAATATCGAATGGGTATGGATATCAGCTGATGATCTGAAGTATCAGAAAAAGTGGTATTGCGTATCGTCTCTAAAATTAATCTAAATAGCAATGGGAATTGTCAGTACTCATGACTCACAGTCATGTTGATTATGTTTGATTAGATTTTCTTTCTGTAAAGAGAGTTTTAAAGATATTTACAGAGTTATAGCTTAGCTCATCAATCACACAGGCACATCCCTCGGCCATGTCGGTACTCCATGTGATCAGGGAGCATGAGGCTGTCTCTCCCTTGCAGTGCCAGTAGAGGGAGCTGGTGAGGTGGTGGGTGCCGATGTGCCGCCCGCTGGTCTGTGTGGCTGTCTGGCTGACGTCTCTGTCTCCTCCTCTCTTCCGGCAGTTCATGGCATCAAGTGGACTTGCAGCAACGGGAACAGCAGCACCGGCTTCTCGGCTGAGCAGCTGGTGCAGCAGATCCTGGACAGCCACCAGACCAAGCCACCTCCCCGGACTCACAACTGCCTCTGCACGGGGACGCTGGGTAAGGGAATGCCGGTCGGAGAAAGGACGGGAAAGGCATGACTGCAAAGATTTATACTGGGCTTAACAGAGAAATTATGTAACATTTTAAAATAATGTCAAAAGTAGAAGATGATCTTATTCAGTTTTAATCAAATGAAGGCAAACAGAGTGACGTAAAGAATGGACAAAACATCAGAAAAAAGCATTTGGATGCAGACAGAATATATTTTATTACTGTCTGAAGGGGATTGTTTCTGAGGTGAATAAATGGGAGGGTGTTTTCTCTGTGCATGCTGAATCCACCCTAAAGCTTCTTTCAGCACTGAATTTCCTCGAAGTTACATCATATTGCTATACGGCGTTTAAATAAATATCATGAAGATGAGAATTTTTTCTTTAAACAAAAACTGTTCAGACTAGCTTTGTATTATCTGTTTATTGTTTGTCATGGAGTATATGATGAGTATAAAATAATTTTCAAGAAAACCTAGATGATCCCAAGATGATTTTTCTAAAGTAAATATGTTTATTATGAGCTCATAACTTGCACTTAAATGAAACTTATTAACAAATTGTTCAAGTTATGAAGTCCTTCAATGCCCCATTTTAACAGGATGTAAAACACAAATCAAGATTCAGGGTTATTTTATATGAAAGACACGGAATGTTGAATTTCATGCATAATAAATATTCAGAGCCTATATATTTAAATTTTATTGCTTGCATCTATGTATTTGTTGCTATGCAACAATGCAACTGAAATCTAGTTTTGTGTCTGTGCAGTATAGATATTTGTCACTAGATGGCAGCCTTGTTGTACATATGAAATTATTCTTCTCATCCCATTGCAAGGAGGAAAAATATACTGGTTAAATGCGTTTATACAGATGAAAATTATATGCCACTAAAACAACAAATTGCATTATAGGACTAAATTGACTTGAGTTTTCTTCACCTTTCATCACTATTCTCAATGAAAATATAGTTTATGAGAGGCGTTGATATAAGCTATAATATATAAGATATAAGCAGTCACATAGGGCCCCCAAGCCACCAGAAAGCTCCATAAGAATGCAGGGTATATAATGGAGGATAGCGCTTAAGGCCCTCAAAGATTCAGGCCTGTTGTATGAATTGTTATATAAAACAAAAAACTCATGCAGATTCTTACCACTGCGTCTTTTCCTGTGTGCTCCAAATGTCCGCAGGTGCTGGTAGTAGTCTGCATCATAAGTGTAACAGTGCCAAACACCGCATCATCTCCCCGAAGGTTGACCCACGCTCTGGAGGTGCATACAGCAGCACTCACTCCGAAGTCCAGAACAGTGATGTGTCTGAGGGCAAGACAGAGCACACCCATGGAGCAGGCAAAAATGGCAGGGCAACGGGCGATGGACCAGGTGGATCAACTGCACGAGAAAAGAGGAACAGCAAAGGACCGAAACCGGCTCTACTTCATCAGAACAGTATGGAGGTGTCCTCCACCAACCAGGTTGAGGTACCAGACACTACCCAGAGCTCTCCTGTCTCCATTAGCAGCGGGCTAAACTCTGATCCAGACATGGCCGATAGCCCAGTGGTGACAGGTATGAGTCATGTGGCCTCCGTCATGAGCAGCCTCTCCCAGTCCGCCACTGTCTTCATGTCAGAGGTCACCGGTGATCCCGTCTACAGCATGTCTCCCACTGGAGATCCCAGTGCTCATCTCCTAGGCCCTGACACAGCCTCAAGCAGCTTGGTGCTGGCAGTTGCTGCTGACAGTCACAAATTTGCTTTTCCTGGGGCTGTGGGTGTGGGTTTAGGAGATGTAGGGTCTACAGAGAGGTTGGCTATGCTTTCTGCAGCTAGTATGTCAGAAGAGCTTGTCCTTTCTAGCAACCTGGAGTCTGGGAGCATCAAGCTGCCTGAAACCACCATGAACTTTGACCCAGACTGCTTCCTCAACAACCCCAAGCAGGGCCAGACATATGGAGGTAATGGGCTGAAGACAGAGGTCAGCAATGCCAGCAGTTGCAGCAACAGAGGAGTCCGCTGTTCACCTCCTCTCGCCGACAATGGTTATGGCTTCAACGCCTCACTGGTCAAGAATATAAAGACGGAGGACACATCATTTGAGCAACAGCTGGCCAAAGAAGGTGGTTACCAGGTCGGAGAGGTGGTCAGTGGTGCAGGAAGCCTGTCCAACTCCTCAGGCAGTGGCTCTACCCAGAGTTCCCTAGCTCTGACACCAACTAGCTCATTGCTCCCATCTGGGGGTGGCCTAAGCCCTAGCACCACACTGGAGCAGATGGATTTCAGCGCCATTGATGCCAAGCAGGACTACTCTTCTACCATGATGTCTGCTACAAGCTATGGTCAAGCTATACCCAGCCCTCAGCTGGCACACCAGAGCCACTCTCCCAGCTTCTTCCTACAGGGCTCACCCCAGTCCACCCAGACACAAACCCACCAGAACACTAGCACTTCTGCTCAGAACTCGCACGACTCCACTGCTTTCATGGGTTTGTCCGTAGTCAAGACTGATTCAACAGGCACCAATGGGCATCACCACCACCACCACCATGCTCATCAAGGCCAGCACACTGCGTCCAACTGCAACGGCAGCTCTCCAGCTGAGAATAATGGTCAAGGTGGCACTCTGCAACTACTGCAGTACCAAAACCGCTTCACAGGTGCCAGCAAAGAACACGAGGAGGTTGGAAGTCTGGAACAGCCAGCCAACTCAGAAGGACGGGACACAGGTGGGCAAGAAAAGGAGACAGAAGACTTGCTGAAGGCAGGGGATCACCTGCAACACTGTGTGGGAAATGGGGCAGATGGCAATGGAGCTACAGAGCACTACCTCCAACAACCAGAGAGCTCCACCTTGGGAGCAGGAGGAGCTGGAGGAACAGGAACGGGTACTAATAGTGGAAACCTGTGTAACGGCACCGATGGCAATAGGGCAACTGGCAGTCCACATCAGCAACTCCAGCCTCTCCTACAGGGAGCAGGGCTTGTCCAGGGGCTCTTTAACAACATGGCAGCCCATCAGGCTCTGGCCACAAATGGAGCCAATGGAGGAGGATCCATGGAGATCAGCCTAGATCACTTTGATGTCTCCTTTGGGAATCAGTTTTCAGACCTCATCAACGATTTCATTTCAGTAGAAGGAGGAAACAGTGCAGCAATCGGGGGACAAACGGGCAACACACTCTACAGCCATCAGATAATTGCCCACTCAGGCACAGAAGGGCAAGTGTCATCTGGAGCAACCACCCAACAGGTTGCTGAAGAAGGACCCACCCATGGAGCTGCAGGGTACAACTCTGCAGAACTCTGCCTCCAGCCCTGTTGCAGCCCCCAGTCGGCCCAGCCCGGGGCATTGGGAACAGACACTGGGCAGTTGGCATACATGCAAGTAGAGGAGGTAGTGTCTGCAGCTGTGGCTCATGGGACCATGGGGATGCTTCAGAACACTGGGGGACTGTTTGTGGTGACAGACTATTCACCAGAGTGGTCTTACCCAGAGGTGAGTAAGTCACCGTGTCTGTGGGGTTTGTTGTTTAATGTTTGTGGTGCTGGTGATGGGGGGTGAGGGGGTTTAACATTGCCACCTCACAGCTCCAGAGTCCCTGGTTCGATTCTGAGCTTGGGTTAATCACTGTACAGAGTTTCACATGTTCTCCCTGTGTCTGTGTGGGTTCCTTTGGTTTCTTCGGTTTCCCTCCCAACTGTAAAAAACATGCCAAATAGATTGATTAAAATTGCCTCAAGATGTAAATGTGTGAATGGTTCCCTGAGGTGTATTCTCACATCAGTCCCAGTGTTCCAAGGATAGGCTCTGGCATACTGCGAGCATGACCATATAAGAGTTACTGAAAATGAATGTGTTAATATTTGTTGTGCACAAGGAGTATGCACTGGTTGCCATATTGTTGTGGTTGATTTTCATGTAGTTGTGTTGAATAACAACCACAAGGTGGCAGCACTTATACAGAAATCATGAGGACGAGACAAAGAAATACTAGTTTGTCCCCTAGTTTACATCAGCTGGAAATCATATATATAATGTCATTGGGCAAAGGGGCGTTATATAGATTAATACACACAGAAGCATAAAACATCCAGACAAAACCCCTAGTAAGTAATTTCAAACTCCACTTACACTTTATATGATTCAGACATATTAATTACTAATTGCTCTGTGTTTGTCCTGCTCTATTACTCTGGACACTGTGATATAAACAGTGGATGGAGAGTAAGAAGTGTGTTTGGATGTTGTAGGGTGGAGTGAAGGTTTTAATCACAGGACCATGGCAGGAGGCCAGCAGTGACTACACTTGCCTGTTTGATCAGATCACGGTTCCTGCCTCGCTCATTCAGCCTGGAGTGCTGAGATGTTACTGCCCAGGTAGGAATTCAGACAGAATATGCATGCATATAACTACAACCTTGAGCCATTCTGTATTCATGTACAAAATGGGTATTGATTTTTAAAAGTATTTTATAAGTAAAATTGGAAATCATTTTTCCTTTGTGTTCAAAAAGGTGGGGTTTTTGTCATAGCTAGCTAGCAAGGTGTTTCAAAATGTTATTAGGTTGTTCTGGAAAAGTCCTAAAAATCTATTTTATACAAAGAAGACAGCTAAAGGTACCCTGCTACGGGTGGAACGGTGACTGGTACCTGACATGAACCTGTCTAACCCGCATACTAATGTTATAGCATATTTTACATGACAGTATAATTAAATATTAAAGTAAGGCCCATATATGATGGCATTTTAGGGCCACTTTTTAAAAAATAAAATACAATTTCAAGAATAGTCATTATTTTAAAAAAAAAAGTCTTAATACACTATATGGCCAAACCTTTGTGGACACCTGACCTATGCACCCATATGTGGTTCTTCCCAAAACTGTTGCCACAAAGTTGAAAGCACAAAATTGTATAGAATGTCTTTGTGTGCTGTAGCATTACAATTTTTCTTTCACTGGAACTAAAAGGCCCAAACCTGTTCCAGCATGACGATGCCCCTGTGCACAAATCGAACTCCATAAAGACTTGGTATGTTAAAGCTGGAGTGGAAGAACTCGAGTGTCCTGCACAGAGCCCTGACCTCAACCCCACTGAAAGCCTTTGAGATGAACTGGAACACCGACTGCACCCCAAACCTCCTCGACATCCCAACATCAGCGCCTGACCTCACTAATGCTCTTGTAGCTGAATGAGCACAAATCCCCACAGCCACGCTCCAACATCTAGTGGAAAGCCTTCGCAGAAGAGTGGAGCTCATTATAACAGCAAAGGGGAATAAATCTGGAACGGGATGTTCAACAACTGTGACACATGAGTGTGATTGGTCAGGTGTCCACATACTTTGGGCCATAAAGTGTATATTGAGGGGAAAAAGGGTATATTCTGGTCTTATGAGAAAAAAGGTGCAGTATTTCTAGAATAAAATCATAGTATTTGGAGAAAAAAAGTCATAATGCATTTATACACTCAGTAAAAAACAGTCATTCTGCACTCTGTACAGCAATCGAGTCCCCAATGCATCATGGGATATGGACTCTCCAGTAAGATTTAAGTTTTTCGTACAAGTCCATATGTAATAACGCTTTGGGGACTCGACACCGGAGTTCCACTCATTCAGGATTGTCTGACTGTTTGAATGTTATGCAGATGTAAACATCAGTAGCCTTGAAGGTGAACACAACCTGTGATTTCTTCAACAAAAGACACAATCACTTCACCAAATCATCAACGTTCCTCATTTTAACACACGAATGTTGCTCTGGCGGTTTATTCTTGAAATACTGCAACTTTTTCTCATAACATTATGACCTTTTTCTCAGAATATTACCATTTCATTCTCGAAATCTTCTATTTTTATTTTTTAAACAGTGGTCCTAAAGAGGTTCACTTTAAGGGGTTAGGCATTTCCATATAAGGAAATGTACATGGAATAATGTATGTGGCATAAATATTATTTGCCAGCATTGTAACTCCTTACAGATGCAAGCAGTAGATTACGAATCAAAGAGGTAAACAGAGCGTGTGTTTCCTCCTGCAGCTCACGACACAGGCCTGGTGACCCTTCAGGTGGCAGCCAGCAGCCAGATCATCTCCAACTCTGTGGTGTTTGAGTATAAAGCCCGTGCTCTCCCTGCCCTGCCCACCTCTCAGCACGACTGGCTCTCACTGGACGGTAGGTCACCTCATTCCTTTCATACGCTCTTAACTGAGGCGCTGCTTTTCACACAGGGATTCGTTTACAAAATGTCTTGATACAATTAATTGTATCACTGTTTCTTATTTCTGATCTTGGATCCCTGCATTGCTGCTTTTAGTGTCACCCGGTTTAAATACATCCATTTGTAACTCATGAAAGGCTATAATTATTGTTATGGCATGGTTTTTAATGATTGTTGCTGTTTTCTGCCTTACGCTCATGAGTGAGTAGCTGCTGCATTTAATAAGCAAACATTTAAAGGTGTGTAGGTGTGTGTGTGTGGGTGTAATTACTGTATAGGCCGTATATATATATATATATAAAACTTTATGTTGTCTGATGTCTTCAGGACAGAGGAGTTTACACTTTTTGCATTTTCTTGGTTACATGACAAGCTGCGTTTTTAGCTGTTTATACTGTAGCTACTGCTAAGCTAAGTGCTAAGTGACGTTCCACCCCATTAAATATAACTATAAACAGATAAAAAAAATTCTCCTTTAGTTAATAAAAAATGTACTGCTTGGCAAACTGCTGTGCTGTAAGAGGAATAAAACACTACTTGCCCTCCAACTGTTTTATTCCTTATGTACAAGTAGACATTGTGGATTGGTGTTTAGGCTCCGATACATGATTTTAAATGTACAACAATTTGTTTTTATATAAACCCAAGATCCAAGTGAGCTCTTGGAAAAGATTTCAACAGAAAATACATGTATGTTGCTTTATCAACAGTGCGTTGATATCTGTTGCAGCAAGATCATTTAAGATCATTCATTTTTTAAAAATAATTAGTGAACACCTTTAAAATTTAGGACTGTTATTCAGCGGGAGTAGGATCAAGTCATACCACATATTTGCCTCATACTGAAAATCTGTGGAAGGTGTGTAAGATTAGGTATTTTGGGAGAAGTGTTAGTTTTTTTCTACACCCAACCCAATCATAACTTTATTATAAAGCCCTTTTGGATTTTAAATGTGTTAGAAGTAGTTAACACTAGCAACACTGGGAAACGTCATGGACTAAACAGATCTTTGTGTGTGTGTATGTGTGTGTAGTTTTGTCTTTCCAATCCTTGACCTGATTAATGGTTTTGTTAATCTTAGTGGGTCTGCTGTAACATGTGCATGATTTAGAAGAAGAAAAGACACCTTTCTGTTCCAGATGCATAATAATAATTAGCTATATAATGGTTACTCTGTAAGCCTTTGAGAATAAAATGCATTCCTAAGTGGAGCATTAACATTCGTGCCTGGGGCGTGAGTGGGACTGTGTCCCTCATTTCTCCTGTATTCCATCCATTCTTACAAAGCACAAATGTGCACAACACAAGTGTGTGTGTGCAGTAGAGGGGGTGGTGAGGCTTGCTAAAACACACAGTGACAGGATGGTGCTATGAGCAAAGCTGCAATGCAGGGGCCCATAGCAGAACCACGTGTCCGAGTGATGGTCAGGTAACACTGGCAAAGGTGCTCTCCTATTCATGATTCATGATAAGAGAGGTGTGTGTGTGTGTGTGTGTGTGTGTGTGTAAGGCCAGCTGGATACACAGGCAAAACAAAGCTAAGATAAGTTATGTGAAGTGCTGGTTAGGTCACAGGTCTACATAACTAACCAAAAATGATTGGGTTTAAAAGCTAGCAAGTGTAGCTAGCAAGATTATTCCCAATTTCTATTGAATTGCTCTAAAACTGTCCATTTCACATGGAGAACAAAGCTACAGTTTATTTTATCTTGCTAGGGCTTTAAAAAAAAAACCTCAGACAATAATGCCTGTAACGTTACATATGAAGGCAGTCCTCAAAATTATAAACACAGATTTGTTGTTTATTAACAGGATCAGTTGTTGCAGTATTCACTTTGTCATTTATGAAGATTGTTGTTAATAGATAGTGTGAGTACAGCATCACGAAGGCAGCTTTACAAGGGATATGATTTTTGTCATTTTTACTGAGCTGTGTCATCCTTTTGCATCATCCATCGGTCCAGGCCTGGGTTTACATAACTTCTGTGTTAGCAGATTGGTTGTTAGTGCCTTTTTTTAAAAAAAAAAAAAACTCTGATTGTGTACACTTTGAAAGGAGATTATTTTATTTATTTATTTTTAGTTGAGCTAGGGACTACTGAAGATTTGCTTCAAAAAAAGTTCCATGCTGTCAGTCTCATCTAAAGATTCCATCTGTTCTCGATCTGTTTTTGTTTCCTCCATTTGCTTAAACAAAACTGACTTAAAAACACTCTTAGAAAAATCACAGACTCACCTGTCTATGCTTCATTAGATTAGATTAGATTAGATTCAACTTTATTGTCATTACACATGTACACAGCATCTAATCAGTAGTGCAAAAAGCATGGACCCCACTTTGAGAACCGCTGGTATCAGCTTGCCTTTCTTCATGCTGCGTTATCGCGGGCCTGAGTGCACACTGCCCTTTTCAGATACATAGTTATTATTGCACCTAGTGGTCAATACATGGGAACTGCAACAAGTGCTAATAGAGGCCTATAGGGGCAGGAATCAACTTGGCCCATGCTTAGGGGAGAAGCAGCAGACAGGACAGTTAAAGACAGGGTTGCCAGATTGGGACAGGTTGCCAGATTGGGACAGGTCACCATGAGCTTGTTTTATAGCAAATCATTGGAATTAAATGTAATGAATTTCCACAAAAAAAGGCAAACCTGCAGTGCAGTGCAGACATTGTGTCTATGATGTACATAATTTTTTTCTCCTGTGTGATGTATTGCAAAGAATGGGAGAAGGAAAGAGGGATTACAGAGTGGATAATGTCTGTTAAAATATGTTAACAATACATGTGAAATTCCTGTTTGCCCACACAATTTCACATGATTTTTGTTTTTTGGACTAGCTTTAGGTCATTTGTGTGTTTTGGGGATTGTAACTGAGCTGGAAATTTTTCTGAAACCTGTAAACCCTGGTTAATGATATCACCCCGAACACAGCGGAACAAATGTATGTCTAAAACCGCTCAAAACGAGCTGCTAGAATGCACGCTGGATGACTGTATGTTGTTGACTCTCAACTGCCTATTGCAGAGTTACTCTGAATATACATTAGATTGTAGCCTATAGCATAGGTCAAGTGTCATAGCCTCTCCACTTCCTTTAGCTGGAGGCTTATTAGTGCCATCCTGCCTCACTGAAATCTACAGTCACAAGCTGCTCCTGACTGGTATAGCGTCCGCTTATTGGCTGGATGAGAGAAGAGACCTTTGTGCTTTGTAATGAGTACTTTAAAGTTTTAAATAAAAATCTAAGGAGTAAAAAGTATGGTTTTTACCCTTAGAAATAGAGTGAAGTAATAGAACAAGTATTCCACCTGTTCTCAATTCTTATATATACTCATACCGAAAATAACTTATGCATACTAATGCCTATGTACTTTATCAACAAGTAACTTTTTTTATTATTGCTATTCTGACTACACAAAAAAAGTGTAGTTGACTAGCTAGCTAGCCTATTTATGTAATACTCTTAAGACAATGCCAGAGTTTCTAAACCTATAGACATTTTTTAATGTACAGTAGCACACATAAAAAAAATAAATAAATCTGCAAAGCAAAGATGCCTTCAAAAATTATGAAAAAAAAAATGAAATGTCTTCTACATTAAAAAAAAAAAACTTTTATAAAGAGCAGTAAATCATAATAAACTAAGTCAGGAAGTTAGCTGCTAAGTATTTCCAAGCATCTTGGAGAATCTGCCACAGTTCTGAACTAAAAAAAAAAGATTCAGTGGTTCAGTAAATATGACAAAAACAACTCTGTGATTTTTACACAGAAAAGTAAATTATTAGAATTACTTAAACACGCTGTAAGTTCTATACTAAATTATTTTCTGTAAATATGCAGCGGAAACTGAAAGTGTATATTTTACTTACGTTACTGTCTTAAATTTTGCAAGCGCTCAAAAAGCCAGAAAAAAGTTTTTTTTTTAGTTGAACCGATTGCATACAAATGTATGGATGTGTTTTTTTTATTCGATTTGCATATGTGTTTGCAGAACTTTAAACTGATTTCATTTTAAGTGTTATGGACGGTTTGTTTTCAGTGTTTGTTTTGTGTTGGCTTTGCATGTGCCCACTGGAGAGCTGTTTCTGGTTGCAGTGGTTTAACATGTTAGTGGCCAGTAAGTAGTAAGTAGTAAGTAGTAATGATGTTTAATGATTTGTGAAATCATTTGAGCTCTCTTGCATGAAATAAATAAGTCAAATTACCTTAAAACAAAGGAACAAAAGTTTGATTTACTTGTTTATTTGCAATAGTTAACCAATTTACTAATAACAGAAAGAAAACTGCTAGTTAAATTTACTGTTTTTATGAGAATAATTCTTGGTGCCATGTTAACCTTACTTAAATCTATTTTTTTTATTATTATTATTATTTTCTGATCCAGAAATGCAGAAGTCATAAAATAATCATCTAAGACACAATGAGTAGTTTTTAAATTAGGTGACTAAGACATTTACAGTGTTGTATATCCCTCCCAACTCAACAAGAAAGAAAGCCTGTGAGGGTTTTTCTGTTGTTGTTTCTTAGGGTTGTTGTTGTTATTGTTAGCCAGGGATGTGAGTGAATCCTGTGCTAGTTGCTGCCGTTTAGTTTCCAAAATCCAGGCTGCACATGAAGCGAATGCGAAATTCCGCTGAATGTCATTATCACGACACACACACACACACACACACACACACACACACACACACACACACACACAGCGTGTTCGCACATGAACCCGATAACCCGAGTGTTGCGTGCGGCGTGGACGCGTGAGAAAGCCCTCTCCTCTCCCCGCATTGTCATAATGCAGTGGGGAAAACGCGTTTTTCCGCAGCGCTGCAGCTGCACAAGCACAGGCACAAGCCAGACGAGGGGGCAGGGGTGCACAAACTACTGCCCACTGACCCCCAACACACACCGCACAACACAGCACACAGCACGCGCGCGGCACAGGAGCCTGGTTTTAAAACGCGCTTTGTGGTGCGGTTTAACCGGAGCGATGGCGCGACTCCGACAAAAGCGCGGCGCCTCATGTAGCGCCATCATGTGGATCTGTGTTAGTGGAAACGCTCCGATTTCGATTTCAGTTAAAGATCTACAGCAGTGTAATGAGATAAGATGACATGAGAGCAGCGCGGCAGTGTGGCAAGGAGCATCAGCTTTTGTCGGGTTTTTTTAAATGTTATTATTATTACTATTAAATAGCGTGACTCTTTTACAAGCCGTGTTCACGTGTAGCGAATTAATAGTGATGCATCTGATGCACCTGCATCTCTTAATGTATTTTATAATCCAAATAAACAGTGTACGAGTTAATTAAACACTGAAAAGACCGCTTTTAGCTTCGCGCTTTTTGCGTTTAAGCGCCAAGCGGATGGATGGAGGAGGAGGAGGAGGAGGATGGAGGAGGAGGAGGGTCTTTATCTTCCTCTCCACTCCCCTCACTTCCACTTTGTTCTATTGTTGTTGGGTCTGTTGGTGAGCTGCTCTGTGTCAAAGCGCAGGAGAGAAGCATCTGTGAGTGACAGGAAGCAGCACCAAGCGTTCTGGTTAGTACAGGATTATTATTATTTCTATTCATTTTAATATTGCAGATATATTTGTGGTGTGTGTGTGTGTGTGTGTTTATATTGTAACGCTATATGGAGTGCACTAAAGTTTGACAGCACTGCGTTCAGCCTCAGAGTGATAAAGCATGTTGTTATTTAACTGCTCATTGATTCCTTTTATGTTTGCGTTTAGAAGCTCTTGCTCATTCACTCCTCATAGTAACTCAGGTTGTAGTGATGTGTGTCATTCTTCCACATGTGAGTAATGCAGCCTGCTGTGCAAGGCACAAATACAAATACGTGGTTGTACAGGGATCTGTGTAAATATAACCTACCTGTTAGAATACCTTGAATTCTTCCACAAGTTGATTCAAAATATGGAGGTTAGTCAGGGTTTTTTTTTTTTTTTTTGCCATTGATCTTCAGTTGGACGTGCGTCTTATAATTCTCAAAGCGTTATAAATGCCAATCAGCACTCAGCATACAAATTGTTTAGCAGTTCCTGGGTGATAAAGCTCTGGATGTGGCTCAGACAGTGGAAATATACAGGAAGGAGCAGGACTATCAGCGTGCTAGCTTTTAGGCCAAAAGTGTTTTATAACCACTCATCATCACTGATTTAAATAAAGATCATTCACTTGTTGAGCTTTCTTTGTCAACAAGTCAGAGTAAAACCATATAAAATAATTCATCCCTTTCTGAGAAGTTGGACCTCTAATCCAGTCTCCAGTCTTGCTGTGAAAGTTCAAAGTTCTCCGTTCCACACTGATGAGATTTCCTGCTTGGATTTGTTATTAAAGCTTCAGTCTGGCCTCTCACGTTAGAGCAGCTCTGTGCTTGAACTTATCTGTCAAGCTTCCTCATTTCACAGACAACAGGAAACTGAGACAGCATGCTTGTCAAGGAACGAGCTTCCACTTTTATCTCTACACTAAAAGATGCTGGACCTGGATGATCCTGGAGCAGTAGGAAACAAACAATGTGTTCCACCTTTCTGCTTTAAAATACGGACATCTTATATTTTATATTAACAGAGAAACATGTTTCTTATAAATGATGCACTGTGAAGTGAGTGTTTCTGGAAACTGGAGTGCATTCTACAATTTATTTTGACTGAATCTGAATTCTGATACATTACTTTTGTATCTGAAATGAAATCTGTCTCCACAAGGCTCCAATGATAAACAGCATCATTACAAAACAAAAAGCACAGTGCCCGGGGAAAACAAAGCAGGAGGAAAAAAGAAATCATATCACTCTGGTTTCAGCTGTCCAGGCTTGTGTTTCTCTAAGTTCACACTCAAAACTATAACTTGTCTAGGTGTTGTACGTACAATCCTGTGTGTTCTGTTCCCAAAGAATCATTTTTTTGTAGAGAAGAACAGCCTGGAAGAAAGGCATTGTTGTGCAGCCTTGTGTCCTACATGCAGTATTTTGTCTGGAGGATGGACTCAGTGACTTAACACACAAAGTCAATGCTGGGATTGTGATTGCAGAGGTAATGGTATTACCCTAAATCCATTTCGCCTCCCACTGTATCTAAGACCACAAGCACCTGTCCGGGGGTGTAATCCACCGGCGTCCACAGCATTAGGACCTGTTATCCCAGCTGAACTAAATCCCCCTGAGACACAATCACTATGCATTACAACTCCAAGTCAGATCCCCAGAACATACAATCATGACAATCTACAAACTCAATCCTGTTAGCTGTTTATTTATTTATTTATTTATTTATTTATTTATTTATTTATTTATTCTATTTTTTATACATGTTTTGTGGACCGTTCCGAATCTAACATTATTTCAGATTTCTAAGTCCTTTCTATGTCCTTTTTATTTTTTTACCTTTTCCTCTGATCTGATAGTGCTGGAGTGAATAAACTTACGTGCCAGACGTGGTATCCGTGACTCATCTGTGGATTAAATCAGTAATCAAACAGCCGGCTGCATTTCCTCAACACAAGCAGAGCCCTGAGTGCTGAGCAGCAACAAGTGTGCGAGTGCCTCAGTAGAGTTTAGGACGAAGAAATGGTGCAAGATCCCCCACTTTAGAGCATGATGCAACATCGTGATGAAACAGAGAAACTGGGCTCTGCAGCAGGGTATATTAGAGTGAAATACACAGAGAGCCTGGCAACAGCGGCTTTAGCGTCTCCATCACAAGGTGGACTAATGCAAGGCACATGAGATCCGACTGACCAGTTGGACGGCACGGGCCGGTGGACTTCCTGCTCTGATCTCTGATGCAACAAACCGATAAAGAGGGTAACGCCGTGAACTTGCTGTTCTATTTTTTTTTTTGAGTATTTTTAGGTGTACTTTTATTTGAGTTGTATGATGTACTTGTTTGCATTAGATTATCACTGAATGGGAATGTGTCTGATTTAGATATTTAGATATCTAAATAGTGTCACGTGCACTCAGTCTTAACAATTCTAGTCTTCTTTTTGTTTTTTTAAATAATGCATAAACAATGCTGGAAAGACAAAACGCGATGCAACTGAAACAATAAGGTCAATTATTAAGGGCAGGTTATAAAAATTGTTTTTAATCAGGAATAACAAATAATTTTAATTCTTTTCTTGACAATTAAGAGCTGATTACTTAACCTGCACTTTGACACAGCAGTGTTACACTGTGTTTAAACTGGTTCTGACGATAATATTTTTAGAGCACAGAGTATAGTTTGTAGTTCGTCTTTACTGAAGCGCTGCCCTTCACCGATTTGAGCCGTGGCACAAAGCTCACGGCATTTAGTAGCCCGGTTTCTCTGTTTCTGCCCTCGTCTGATTCGCTGTCTCCAGGCTGTGGGAGGTGTCGTAAGAGGGAAGGACTGAGCGTTGATTATATCGAGGCATTGTTGTAGTGTCATCTGGTCCCTCCTCTCCCCCATCTCCTCCTCCAACCTGTTTTTGGCGTACGTGCACCGCATTCTGAGTCACTCAGAGTGGACAGAGAGAGAGGGAGGGAGAAGGGAGAAGGGAGGGAGAGGGAACGAACAGCAGGTGGAGATGACATCATCTGCACTGCACCAACACTGCAGCACTGTTCGAACAAAGGCACGCTGTAGCCGCTACAGCTAACACAGAGCTGCTCTCTTCGCCTGTTGATAGGGTGGAAATGTGCAGAACATACACACACGTGTACAGATTATTATAACTGTCTTGTGTTTCCTTCGCTTTTCCCATCCATGAAACAAAGCTTGTATCCACGCTACGCCTCCATTTCAGTCTTCAGATAAATTTTAACAATGTCTCTAAATAAATATTTATCAAGCTCAAAGCCTCATTTTTTTTCCTACTGTGACTGCAATAAGAATGCATCCACGGTTAGACGTAGACGTAGACAGTAGACGCTCTCTTTAACACAGCGTGAGCACTAATTGACTCCTCTCCTGTCCATTCCACAGACAACCAATTCAGAATGTCGATCCTGGAGCGCCTGGAGCAGATGGAGCGCAGGATGGCCGAGATGTCTGGCCAGCAGCAGCAAGGCAGTGGTGGAACATCTGAAAGTGGAGTAACAGGAGGAGGTGGAGGAGGAGGAGGAGGAGAAGGAAGAGGCAATGCCGACCAGACACAGGTGTGTACTCAATTATTATAATATAATTTATAATACTACAATTATAATTTATTTCCTGGATTTATACCACAGCCCTGGTGAATTCTGAATTCTGATTGGTCAGAAGGTGTCGATTCATTTTCTGTTATCACATTTATTATTCTACTGTAAATCACAGACTCATTGAAATATGTTATTGTTTCTATAGTAATCTCTCTTCACAAAATTGGATTAAAAACGTGTGTAATCTTTGATATGGTGAAGTTTTCTGTAGCTTCGTTTGTTTTTAACACTTAGGAAAGTTTTTTATTACAGAGGAGTTTTTATTACAGAGGAGTTTACACGTTGCAGTTTCTCAATAACACGACAAACTGCTGTCTTATTAACTTTAACATTAATTGTAACTATAAATGGATAAAAAGTATGACATGCTATTATTTAATAATTAAAAGAGGAACCATCAGAGGAAGAGTCACTCTGCTTCATCACAGCATGTTATGATTATATAGTAATGCAGTCAGATTATATAGCAATGATGCGATGTCCCCTCAGCAATCCCCGGGTCAGAGTCAGAGCCAGGGACAAGCTGGAAGCTCCTTTGAGAGTCGTGTGGTGGTGGTGTGTGAGAAGATGATGAACCGGGCCTGCTGGGCAAAATCCAAGCACTTAATCCACTCCAAAACTTTCCGGGGTATGACCCTGCTCCACCTGGCAGCTGCCCAGGGTTACGCCAACCTGATCCAGACCCTCATCAAGTGGCGGTGAGTTCATATTTTAATATCACACCTGAAATATTGGTCAAAGCACTGATGCATGGTGCTAATTTTTAGGATATTTTTCCACAGCACTAAGCATGCAGACAGCATTGACCTGGAGTTAGAGGTGGATCCGTTGAATGTCGACCACTTCTCCTGCACCCCGTTGGTGAGTTTTTGGGGACTAAGTGGTGAAATGTTTTTTTTTTAAGTAAATGCTGTCTTACATTGATATCTTTTTTTTTCTAGATGTGGGCTTGTGCTTTGGGTCACACAGAGGCAGCAGTGGTTTTGTATAAGTGGGATCGGCGTGCCCTGGCTATCCCCGATTCTCTCGGACGCCTGCCGTTGGCCACAGCCCGATCCCGGGGCCACACCAAGCTGGCGGAGTGTCTGGAAAATCTTCAGAGGGAAGAACAGCAGCAGCAGACTTCCGCTGCCAGCATGCCTTTCTCCTCATCTGCGGAAAGCTCCACCACCGAGGGCTGGATGAATGTTTGGGGAAGTGAGACTGCTTCTGGAATAAGAGGGAGCAACATCACTAGCTCTGCACCAAGCTCAAACCAAGGTGACCAGTGATGCTAATCCTACTGATAAATCTAAAATGTGCATTCGTCGTACTTACACTGTACAAGTAAATAGTAGCTGAATTTAAAGTATGATTCCACTGTTGTTTTACAACTCTGCAGATTTGAGGAGACCCAGGTCTGAATCTTCCAGTTTCTACAACAGTGAAAGCCAAGGAGATGCCCCATTAAGCAAGAAACACAAACCCAATCCTGAGATCCACCAAGCAAGGCCAAGCAAGCCTGGTTCTACCCCTCTCAGTTTAGGAGAGCAAGTCCACAAGGCTAAAACATGCCCCGCTAAAGCAGCCAGAGCAGGTACAGTGGACAAAGAGTCAGGAAAAGGCGACAAGGCTCAGACAAAGCTGGGCTCTGCTTGCGGAGGTGGGCGATGGAGTGGCAGACAGACCGCAGGTCGCAGAGGGCCAATTGGAGGACTTGCTAAAGAAAGGTTGGCAAACAGGCTGAGGTTACGAGAAGCATCCGGTACGGGATCAGTCTCCGAGCTTCTGGTGGGCCAAGAGGATCTGGAGAACACAGGAGACGTACAGGTGTGGAAATGCACATCGCTATCCAAACCAGTTTGTTAGTTAATATATTTCACTTGACTGCAGCATAAATGAAAAGCCTTGATCACACCTCATCTATTTTAGTCAGGAGCATTTCTAACAGTCGTGCAGCTACAAATTACAGGTTTATATTAATGCGCTCATTCTAATACATTATTGTTTCTATAATAGCAGTGCATTCATCACACCACCTCATCACTGATTATTTTCCTGTAGCAGCACGACACAAAGTGTTTTATTCTTTAGATATCATTTTCCTAATATATTACAGACAGATCTGATAAAGTGATTTTAAGATTAACGACTAAATTCCTTCATGTTTCAGTTGAATATGATGACTTTGGCCGAGCACATCATCGAAGCAACGCCTGATCGCATCAAGAGTGAAAACTTCGTGGCCACAGAGTCAGCACCTCTGGACAGTGTTGAGGTCAACAGCACTATGAGCTGGTTAGCTACTTACCTTGGAGATGCAGAAAGGTAATACGCTCATACTGTGACTATACCGTAAAGGATGCGTTATATGTCACGTGTTGTCATTATAAATTTAACCATAATTTATTTTTCCAGGTTCTTATACAGCAAACCGCTGGTGTGCGCCACAGGATTGGGCGGTGGCCACGCTGGCAGCCACCCGGAATCTGAAGGCCCTTTCGGAAAACTTGGACTTCCATCTCCAGCAGACTGGAGTGCATTTCTCAACATCTCTCACAGCAAAAAGGAGCGGGATTTAACCCAGCTGGCCCTGTCCGACCACGAGCAGAGGGAGCTGTACGAGGCAGCGCGCCAAGTCCAGAGCACCTTCCGCAAGTATAAGGTAGGGCCCATCCGGATCCAGGGACATCTCTGTATCACTGCTCATGTAGGCTGTCATGGTGTTCCCCCTATTTTGGTGTTCATTGTGGCCTGGTTTCAGTCATTGTGCTGTATCGTGTGGTGTTGTAAGGTAAACCCGAGATATAAACCAGATCTCTCAGGTTTTTGGGGTTTAAAGGTGACAAGATGGTTTGTGTTTGGATTTGTGCTTAAGAGGCATTGCAGTTAAGCATGAGGAGTCTTGCTTGAGCTAAGCATGGCCTGGCTACAGGAAATGACTGCGTTGCTCTCTATATATACAGTTTGTGTTATGTGTGTCCCATTCCCAAGTCTATAACATACTGATCTTACATCTCCAGAGGATGTCACAAAGTTTCAGGTACTTTGACAATCAAAGTGGACTTCCCGGCCAGCCGAAAAAGTGGAATCTAATGCCATCTCCGTGGTCATGCACTCGCAGGCCCACTGCGAATACTAACCTGTCCCCTCTCCTGTCCTCTCTTCCTCTCTTTGCCTCTTCCCTTATTCCCTCCCTCCTGCAGGGGCGTCCACTAAGAGAACAGCAGGAACTGGCAGCTGCTGTTATTCAGCGCTGTTATAAAAAGTACAAACAGGTAAGCTCAAAAACTAGGAGATGCTGTCCTGTCTACTGCTTTACTCTAGTCAATAGTCGATATGACTATTTGCATGGTATACCTTCATCTCCTTCCTCTTTCTTCCACAAGCTGACATGGATAGCCTTGAAGGTAACATGATCATTTTTCATAGGACATACATGTGATTGGAGAAATGGTGCGATGCAAAAGATTAGTACGTCTGGACGTTCACAGTCTTGTTTTTCCTTCGGCAGTATGCACTTTATAAGAAGATGACGCTGGCCGCCATCCTAATACAGAGTAAATTTCGCAGCTACTATGAGCAGAAGAAGTTCCAGCAAAGTCGTCGGGCAGCCATGCTAATCCAGCAATACTATCGCAGCTACAAGGAGCTGGGCCGACCCAACTCGCACTCTCACGCCGCTGCAGCTGCAGCCCTAGTGCAGCACAAACTCAGGTACGAACATGCCAGCAATCACAACCAGAAAGCACTCTGTTGAAGGGGGCTCCCATGTGGCACAACAGAAAAGCTTTCGCCCTATCATCCAGAGATCGTGAGTCGATTCCAAGACAGCAAAATTGGCCATGCTTTCTGGGTCCCAGCATCGGTCCCAGCATCGCCAAGCTGCCATTGTTGGGCCCTTGAGCAAGGCCCTTAACCCTCTCTGCTCCAAGGGTGCCATAACATGGCTGACCCTGCGCTCTGACCCCAGCTTTCTGGGATAGCAAGCTGGGATATGTGAAGAAAGAATTTCACTGTACTGTAATGTATATGTGACAAATAAAGGCTTCTTCTCTTCTTCTTCTTAAACATAAATTATTTAAAAAGTCACAATAATAGTACAAATGAATCTATTAATATATTATTAAGCATTTTATTTTTTAAAAACCCTTTGCATCTTCTGAGTGTTTGAGCCTGCAATGCATATTCATTGCTTGTCAAATGTTTCTCAGCTGATCTCTACATCTAAAATAACCGAGTGATAAATTCTGTATAAGTAACTAGAAGAAGGTTCAGTAAATTGGTAAATGTTTGAAATTATTTTATTTAAAACTAATTCATATCAAATAAGCTGAAAAGCCTAAAATCATAATGATAATAATAATAATAGTGATTAAAATGTAATTATACCACAGCACTGCTGAATTATGTATTCTGATTGGTCAGAAGGTGTGGATTAATCTTGTACATGAGACATATATAAATGGATTCTTTGGTAAACAAAACATTGTAATCAGAGTTTGATTTTATTAGAAAATAATCATTGTTGATTCATTTTCTGTAACAGCACGCCTTGTTGTGATTCAGAAGAAACTCCAGGGCTTGCAAAGCTTGTGTTAGCAGTGACTATATTATACTGCCATTATATTACATGACTGAATCCACTATTACTTCTCTTTTGTTTCTTAAAGGTGTTTACGTTTAAAAAAAAAAATTGAAAAGGAGAACATTTTAACATTTTAAGATTTTAATATGTTATTCATAATTAAGTGACCCTTTAACACTCTGTTCCAGAAGTGGTCTGCTCACCAAGAGGCAGGACCAGGCCGCCAGGAAAATCATGCGATTTCTACTCCGATGTCGCCATAGGTATGTCACAGCACTGATTAGTCTCCTAAAAATTCAAAACGAAGCCACTCTCTTTTTACATAGTTAATTTTAGTCTTAACCTTCAACTCCATTTGATGTTACATAAAGAATTTACTTGCACAAATGAAAATTTAGCAAAGAATAAAAAAAAAAAAAAAAAAAAAACTATTTGTCATTATTTCTGAACAACTAATGCTCCTAATTATCAGGATTAAATAGCAGACAGGAAATGTTAATTCACTCATGGATCACCTTGCACCCCGTTTTATGGCCCCTCTCTTCCCCCCCAAACCCCACCTGACCATCGGTATGTGCTAATAGCTATGTGGTGTTGTTTTGCTGTTTACGCAAAGCCCCTTGATGGACCATAGACTGTTCAAACGGGTGAGTGTAGCCTCGGCAAATCAGCCTGTCCCCCTCTGACGTCCTGTTTTATCCAACCCTCTCTCCTCCTATATCATGCTCTTTGTTTTCCTAAATTCTTAATCTGTCTCAACTCTTCCTGTCCTGTTTTCAGTTTCTCTCTCTCTCTTTCTCTCTCTCTCTGTCTATCTCTGTCTATCTTTTTCGCTTTATGCCTGCTTGCATGATGGCCAAATTGGAGCCTCCGTGGATTTGAGCCTCTGAATGAGAGAGAGGGGATGATCGTTATAACAAACGATCAAATGACAGATATTTACAGCAAACGCTAACCAAATCCCCCGTCACTCAATTCATTTCTCCTCCATCTCTCTTGTCATGAGGATGCTTTCTGAGAGCACTATGGACTGATGGACTGCTGGATAGTGTGGATGGCATTGCATGCTGGCCAGAGGAGGCCTTGCTTCTTACGGGGCATGCTATAAATTACATCACTTCCTTTAAGGAAGGGTTTAGCTCTTGAATGTCTGGCTGCCTGTTTCTTATACTCTACTTGCCATGGGTTTTAATAAAAAAAAAAATTTTTTAAAAACCTTCATTGAGGGGTCGGGGCTGCGAATTTCAGCAGTTTTATGATTCTTAGTGTGTTTGATACAACAGAATGTTTGCAGTAATACAGAGATGACGTTATTTATGCTGTTTATTAACATTTTGTCTTCTTAACTCTCTTGTTGTCATATAAATTGTGTGACATGATGTATTGTGCATGTGTAGAATAAGTTACTAACCACATTAGCAGTGAAACTTTTCTTTTAGCTGTCAAGTCATTATTACTTTTTATTCTGAATTTATTTTGAAAGATTTTGCATGTAGTGTTTTGATAATGTCAAACTGCATTGTATTTTTTTTTAATGTCTAAACATAGTGGGAGAGTCAAGGCGGGACGTTATTTAGTCAAAATGTTGTGAATAATGAAAGGGTCGTTCGTCTCATGTATATCAGTAGGAGTGCTGGTTAACTCCAGTCCTGGAGCTTCCAGTAGTGCATGGTATCATGTATTCCCTGATCTAACACACAGCAAGGGTTCGACGTGGTATAATACAGGAATGCAACACAACACCATAGCGACCCTGAATCATTTCACTGAAGCTATTGAGTTATTATTGCTCCTGCGTGTTCAAATTAACAGCCTTAGTGTGTGTAGTTTTATAATTAAGGAATAGAACACTCTGTGTCATGCTGTTATAGGAAAGTAATCAATGATGCAAACTGTTACTGTTACCTCTACAAAGTGCAGCATGTTACAAAGTGTTTAATTCCTCTTTTTAATTAAAGAACAACACTTCGTACTTCTTAGTCATCTATAGTTACGTTTAATTATAGTTCCTGTTATCACTTACAACATCGCAGCTATAAGTTTTCCTTCCCTCGCTTTATCTTGAAGTTAATAGACAAAAAAAATGCAGCTTGTCACAGAGAAATCGCAACGCGTAACATCCTCCATTCTGCAGACTTTCCTGTAGTGAAAAAATGTTTTATAAAACAAGTTTATGAAACGCTGACACTGGAGACTCCTTCCATAAATGCTGAATAAACGTCTCCTCACAGAAAACTTAACCATATCAATAATTTTATCAATCTGTTTATTATCAGTCTTAGGTTATATGTAACTTCTGCCATACAAATCACTATAAATGAGCTGTTACTATAGAAACAATAAGATACAGAAAATATCAGAATGAGTGCATGTCAGAGCCGCTGTTAGAGGAAATTAATCAACACCTTCAGACCCGTCAGAATCCAGAATTCATCAGCACTGTGGTATAAAACAGCTGCATAATCCGGCTAGGAGCTGCGAGTGACGTGTGTGTCTCCTTCTGATAAATATTTCAGGGAGAAAAGCGCTTAGAAGCATCTGTCTAAAACACAAACTAACCCTGCATTCCTGTCTTTCATCTTTTCTTTCTTACAGGGCGAGAGAACTGAAAAAGGCCAAGGAACATGAGAGCTCGCCAAAGAGCCCCGTCACAATGTAACGTCCACCTCCAGTCCAGACTGTTCCCCTTTTCCTCTTTCTGTTTTTACACGAAACGAACAATTTACCAAAAGGCAAAAACTATTCAAGAAAAAAAAAAACAGAAGCGAGAAGATATTAAGAACACGTGAACACGTGAACATGTGACGGTTACATCATTACTGATTCTGTCGACCCTGGTACTGCCACAGCATTGTGTATTTTTCCTCTGCATTGGGGAATGTGGGGAGTTCTGCGTAAAACAAAGACTTTATCTGGGAAATAATGACATCCTCATGCCATTTTTTGCACTCTTCATATTTTTTTTTAAATTGAGGAACGATTACGGTGGAGCTGAACGCTTTTTTTCCCTGACAGCACTTGTAAGATAAGAAAGATGACGAGATTAAGAAACACATTGCATTAATGTAATCATGCTGGATTCTGCTTATGATTATTACGTTTTTGTATTTTGAACGAAAGGGGGAAAAAAAACAACCGATTTGAACAACAAAAAAAGAACAAAAATGACAAAAGCAAACCAAAAAAATGGCCTCATCTCATTGATCATGTGCATGCAGAGTTTTCCGTCAGCTCAATGTATATCAACTCTTTGTTTCTTACTAGTCCGTCCTTTCATCCGGTGAAAAAGGGATGGGCTGCACATGAATGTAGACCGGGGTTAGGTTTTAAAAGAAAAAAATTCTGGGTTTGAAATATCAGTGTCTTACTTTTTGTGGTTTTGGAGTAAGTCACCATTTGGGACAGAGCCGAATCTCTGTTGGGTAACTGTTTGTGTGCACTGTTTTTTGACTTTCTAAACGAGTCCTTTTCTTAATGTCACCTTTCGCTGGCCTGACTTTGTGAGTCCCGTGTTTGCTGAATTTTAAACAGGAAATAGTGCATGTATTTGAGCCGAGTGCTCCTGCATGCTGACAGAACTGTTTTGTGGGGTTTTTTGTGTTTAATTAACCTCAGCATCGTTTCTCTGTCCTGTCATACAAAATATACATCCTTTTTTAAATTTTTTTTTTTTTGCCTTACCTCATTTACCTCTTCTTTTACATGCATTCTGCTTCCTATATTTTTAAAATGAATTTATTATTTTTGTTGTATATTTGTCTCATTGTGCCACAGAAACACTATTTTTGCTGTATGTTTGTGTGCGCGTGGGTGTGTTTGCTGACAAGGTTTCAGCACTTTACTTTGTTGCTGTTTTTTTCCAGAAAGTTGTTAAAAGATTTTCGTTCGGAGATTCCCGTAACACTGACGTCTTAAAGACTTTTTAAAGGGTCCCTATAAACAACCTCCATATTTTTGACTAAAGCGTGGTCCCTGTACATAACAAAGACAAGAGGGAAGGTACACGGAGAGCCAGAACCCTTACCACAAGAGGATTGTATTTAATAATATATATTATTTTATTCATAAAAAACATAATAACATGATAAAGAGATAGCAAAAAAAATAACAAAAAAAATATTGTATAGTTTTGTTTGAACGCCCGACATGTACGGTTGTATTGTTTGTAAATACTGTAAATATCTGGTGCAAAAGAAGGAGCCATGTGCATGAAACCTTACGATAATGACACAGAGCATAATATAAAGAAAAAAAATGTAGTGGCTATGATCTAAACAGATTCATTCAGTTTCAATATAAGAGCCTTTTATTTCAAATGTTCTTATAAAGAGCATTTAGTAAAGCATGACTTTTTTGCAAAATCATGATAAAACATAGAGTTAGTGGAGACCCGAAAAAAAAATCTTCAGATACGACTTGTTTATAGAGTGACGAGAAGTTTGTATACCCTAATGAATCATCTGGATTTCTGTATAAATGGCTCCAGAAATGTGACGTGATCATGTGATAATAAAGGGAGTATAAATAAACACACGACATTACACATGACACATGCCGTGTCTCTTGGTGTAAAGAGTCCAGGGTAGTAATGGAAAAAGTATATGACCTTCTTGGAAGTCTGGGGTTCCAGTTCATTCAGGTTTGGGTTTGACCTGTCATGTGAACACGCACACACACAAACACCCGCACGCACAGTTCTGGTTACCTGTTATTAAATGGACAAAAGTCAGTATGGTGGTACCAGAGAAATTTAGGAATTTCTGGAAGGAATTTCTCACCTGCTCCTCAAGAACTTTGACCAATCCTGCCCATTCGAGTAGGACTTCTGACCATTACCACACACTTCCATAGGAATTCTGGCCAATACCACCCACTCCTGAAAGAATCTGACCAATACCATCCATTCACATGGGTATTCTGACCAATATCGCCCATTCCCTTAGGAATTCTGACTAATACCACCCAGGCCTGAAAGAATTCTAAGTACTGTCTTAGGAAACCTGATGAATACCTCCCATTCCTGAAGGAATTCTAACCCACGCCCGCACTCTCTCACAGTTATTATTTTTGTTTGTATCCACCTGCAATAATTTTCTATTCAACTGATTGGTACTGTTTCCAAAATATAAACAAATTAATTGGTTAAACCACAGCGACCCTGACCAGAATAAAGTGCTTAGTGAAGCTGAATAATTGAAAGCTCTAAACATGTCATGCACGTGTTGCACAAGCCTCATATTTGGCCACTCATTAAAAACTCACACAGCTTTTTTGTTGGGTCCCATGGGATCGCAGATACACACCTCTGTTCGGTTTTCTCCTTATGAGTGTGCATCGTATAATTAACCCCAGGGGGTGAGCCAAGCATCTCCAGACTTTACTTAAAGTCTTCGTTCATGAGTCTAATATAAGAAAAAAACACACACAAAACAGGCGTGGTGCTAAAGAAGTATTATCATGTGGAAAACTACTGCGGAATGAAGCACATCTCTAGTGTAGTATCTGGTTTAAGGGGGAGGAGGGAGCTCTGGGATCAGTGGTTAAGGCTGTTGGCAGAATGATCAAAAGGGTGTGAGTTCAAATCCCACCCAAGCAAAACACTTACCTTCTGCTGCTCACCTCTTTATCCAGGTCTCTTTGGATGAAAGCAGATGAAACCAAAGGAATACGTGTAGTAAACACAACCTGGATGGTTTCACTAATGCACTAATGTTAAGAGGGTTCATGAATACTGAGGATATTGTGTAGCACAACACCAGTGTATGTAGTTGATATAAAACTCAAAAGAGTAAATAAAGAATGGTTTTGATAGAAATATAAGTCCAAATCCAGACTTCAGTCCCAGTCAGATTCAGTGGTGGAATTAAACACAGGGTATTTATAAGTCAAACCCACTTACACTAGAGGAATTAGTAACTATAACACCTGGTTGATTATTGATTACCCACTATGTAATGGGGTCTATAAACTTTTTCCATTAATGACCTTGACTACTGCTTTAATTAAGTTACGGCACCGTGAGCCATTTATACAGAAATCGAGATGATTCCAAGCTTTTCCTTTTTTTTTTCTCCCGACAATGGCTAGCAAGATTTTTTCTTTTGCCAATAGTGCCATGATATCTGTATATCTATTAATGAATTATTCTGCTCAACAGATGATTATAACAGAGGTTAGAATAGAAAAAGGACCTAAATTCATTACATCACCCTCACAGTCGTACAATAGACAATGCCCAATCCACAATGCACGGAAGAAGAGATGCCTTGTCTCACTGTAGTTCTGTCTGTTCACTTATCTCATGTCTCAGCATAAATGCAGAAATGGACATGAAACTGAAGCTGTTCTGAAAGAAATGAGGGGAAGGTATATTGAAAGATGTTGAATATGCAGGATGAATTTGTAAATGGCAGTCTTGAACAGGGAATCTCCCTCTACGTTGTTGGAGACTGTAAACGCAGATAATATTTATATTATATTTATATTATAGTAATCAAAGTCACAGATATGTCATGTATGATCTGAGAGGATTAGTATTATCTAAGAGAAGACTCATCAGATTTTTCTGCCATTAAATCAATGCATCATTGACTAAATCTGAGAAGGAAGAGAAAAGCGATTAGTTTGAACACCACATCCTTATACGAGTAAAGAGATTCATCTGATCAAGCCTGCCATGTTTTAGACGTATCTGTTCTACTCATCTCATTATATTCTGTTTTTCTTCAGTTGAAGTGTTCACGCTGTGTAATATGGCTCAGTTAGGAAATCATTGTGAATTTGTATGTATTTATTTTATGTCGTATCGGGCAAAAAGAACGCAAGGGCTTTGGATAAAACACTGGATCGTCATGGGTGAATCGGACACGAAGCCAAATTTAATATCCGAGTATTGGACGTATGAAAAGGGATCATTTTCTGACTCACACCAGCAGCTACACTCAGAACGTATGGTGCTCATTCACAGGTCTTAGGGTGTATATCTGTTCTCCTCCCATTTCAGACTTCAAGTGATTACATCAGATGTTACATTTTCATCCTTCTATCATCACAGAGATTTAATATCAGTATTATCGTAGAAAGTGCCTAAAACATAACCTTCTGAGAAAACCTTCTGAGATTTCAGGAGTTTATTACTTACAGTGACGGTCAATATTAACTGATTCCTCATTTTTTATTTTTTATTTATTTTTTTTTTTGTTTGTTGTTTTTTTTTTTTATATGTGTGGATATGCAAGGCTAAAAAACTGGTTTTATTGTTCGAAGAGTTATGACATCCCTTCCTAGCCCTTCCTCCTTAACCTTCTTCCTTAGAATGTGGAAATTCCCTACAAAAAAAAAATTGTGCAAGCTTTTTTTTCTCCTTCATTTGTTTTTGTCAGGGATGTTGGATCGATTCATTCATTCAGCTTTCTTTTTTTTAAAAAAATCATTTAATTTTATTTAATATGTTTACAAGAAGTCAGATAACAGAGCATTAACATATACAGAGATATGTGAAACATGACCATGCACGGCGCATTTGCATGAGAAATCAGATTTCAAATGAACTAATAATACACTAAGCATGCCTGTCGTTCATCTCTGTACTCATATAACACAGTAGAGTAGAGAAGGGGAAATGTTCTGTCATGTTCATACACTCGTTTCATATACGTCACATATCACAGCGCATCACACTTCATTCCTATTTGTTGCAAGGCAGGCACAGTTAGAACCACACTCGTTAGAACCACACTCGTGTTGTCATTATTATTAATAGTACTTTTATTTTATTAGCATGACTAAAACTATTTCCTATCGTTACTATTCCTCATAGTCAAAACGTTCTTCCAGAATTGAGCATGCAACCTTCAGGATGTCATCACCAAATCTCATAAAACACCATTTTTACCATGGCTGGTCCTAGATTTGGCCTCCAGTCAGCTAATTACGCAGGGTGTTCGATCAGGAAAACACAGAAATGTGCAGTCTAGGATAGAGAAAACACTGAAATTGTGCTCATCCACCAAATCAGTATCCTCCTGTTGTGCTGTGTCTCAAACTACAAACGAGTGCTTGAGATTAGGGAACATTCTGCCTCCCTTTTGTAATTTTACTCAGGGTGCCAAAACTGGGAGGGAGAGTACAGATTTAGATTAAATTTAGAACAGGTCAGGGCTTTGGGCCTAAGAGGAAACCATTCCATTAATACGACACGAAGGCATTGACCACAAATCGCTAAAACGCCGGGAAGCAGGGTAGGCCTCATATTACTGCTGAGTTCAAATCATCATCATGTAACTGAGGGAGCGTCGCTTAAACATCACTCATTTAACATTTCCAAAAATGGAAAGAATACCTCAACATCCATCACGTCAGTGAAAATCTGAACATCGTTACGTAGACATGACATTTTTTTTATACTTGATCATTCATTCCATGTTTCTATGTGAGGTGAGAGGATCACACAACTCCATCCTCAAAATGAATTGCACAAAGCCTTGTCCAAGGGAGTTGTGCTTTAGTGCTGAGCTCGTCTGATGTCACACACTTCTCTAAAGGCTCAGATACAGATGGAGGAATGACATATAAACATGTGAGAGGTTAACGTTTCAAACCTACGAACTGTTCACGTGCTGTAACAGATCAATAAAACAGAGATTTTGCTTGTTCTGTTTTCCTCCCCCTCTGAAATAATCAAAACGTAGAGTAGGCCTATAATGAACCAATCATCACTCTTCTTATTTACAAATTCAGAGCAATAAACAGTTTCGGTTTCTTTAAAGCAGAGTGCTATAGTTTAAAAGAATTTAGAAACATTTAAAAAATTATAATTTAAAAAAAAAAAAAGTAAAGACATGCTTAGTTCACGTCCTCTTATGCAATTAGTGGTACAGAAAGTCAGGCATTCAGTGATCTATGGATATTGGTTTCATATTTCCCGAAACCCTAATGCACGTTTTCATCATTTTCAAATGATCAGAAAAAAAAAATAGGTGAATATAAGCCCAGCTTTCTTACAAGGCGATGGGCAATCAACACTCTGCATGTAAAACTAGTATTAGTCCTCTCTTTTCCCCCCTTTTCTCTTTCTCTCTTTGTTCCCTTCTTTCTTCCCTCATTCCCTGCTTTGTATCCCTCTTCCTCTCTTCCTCCGATGAGTTTTGTCCTCACATTCTGTTTTTTCCTCAGCTGTCTCTCTTTCTGTCCTTCTTGTGAGATTTATTTTTCTGTAATTGTGCATGTAAGAGCATCACTGAATTGTTGGATATGTTTAAAAAAAAAAAAAATACTCAGCTGCTGAAGCCATGCAAAACATTTTGAATTGCCCTCAAAACATGGAAAATGTTTTCTGAATGCTTTATATAATTTCTGCTGTAAAATAAAATCTGAAAATGAAAAAAGGTACACATTTTGCACGTTATTCCAGCAGTACATGGAGGATGTAAACACACACACACACACACAGCAATCACTAGTCACAAAGCAATCATTCAGGCAAGCTATGAAGTAGAGAACTTTGAATTATTATTAGAATAATGTGACAGAGTCACCCGTGAGCAGTGGGCAGTGGGCAGCCTTTTTTGCTGCAGCGCCCAGGGAGCAGTTGGGGGATCGGTGCCTTGCTCAATGATCTCACCACAGTCGTGGTACTGAGGGTGGAGGAGAGCGCTGGTCATTCACTCCCCCCACCTACAATTCCTGCCGGACCTGAGACTCAAACCTCTGACCTTCAGGTTACAAGTCCAACTCTCTAACCATTAGGCCACAACTGCCCCCCTTTCTGTTTTATTTTTTTAAATAAAAAAAATATATATCTTTTAAGACAGTAAGTTCTCAAACCAGTCCTCAGGGCCCCTGTGGGGTCAATAGTTTCTATCCTGGTTTCCTTCCAGTGTTCATAAAACACTGGGTGCATTCCCGATTCATGCGCAGCGCTCCTGGGACAGGCTCTGGATCCTGGGATAAAGCTATTACTGAAGATGAATGAATATTTCTGATGCACAAGGTGTTTTATGGTGCTCCCTTTCCACAGAGCATGGCTTCCCAGCCCTGTTCCTGGAGAGCCCTCTGGTTTAAACACCGGGAAGCAGGGTAGGCCTCATATTACTGCTGAGTTCAAATCATCATCATGTAACTGAAGGAGCATCACTTAAACATGACTCATTTAACATTTCCAAAAATGGAAAGAATACCTCAACGTGCATCACGTCAGTGAAAATCTGAACATCGTTGCGTAGACATGACATTTTTTTATACTTGATCATTCATTCCATGTTTATGTGAGGTGAGAGGATCACACAACTCCATCCTCAAAATGAATTGCACAAAGCCTTGTCCAAGGGAGTTGTGCTTTAGTGCTGAGCTCGTCTGATGTCACACACTTCTCTAAAGGCTCAGATACAGATGGAGGAATGACATAAACATTCGACGGGTTAGCGGACAGAGGGTTCTCCAGGAACAGGGTTGGGAACTCATGCCGTAAAGGGGTTGATGGAGGAAGTATAGGAGATCAGTTCAACATGTTGTGCAGGACAGAGAGTTCTCCAGAGGGTTCTCCAGGAACAGGGTTGGGAACTCATGCCGTAAAGGGGTGGATGGAGGAAGTAGAGGAGATCAGTTCAACATGTTGTGCAGGACAGAGGGTTCTCCAGGAACAGGGTTGGTAACAGGGCTGGTAACCCAAGATCAGATCAACACATTGTGTAAGACAGAGGGTTCTCCAGCGGGTTCTCCAAGAGCAGGGTTGGGAACTCATGCTGTAAAGGGCTGGATGGAGGAAGTAGAGATCATATTCACCACATTGTGCATCTATAAAGTTCACACATCACAAAATGTCAGCTGAGTGAAACAGGATGTGTCCCAATACACGATAATTGAAAGTACCTGTACAGAGAAGTGTGTGTGTGTGTGTGTGTGTGTGTGTGTGTGTGTGTGTGTGTGTTTGTGTTTGTGTGTGTGTTCTGGTATTTCCCTGATGTGGACTAGCACTTTAAACACAGCTCCTGCTTCAGTCGCCTCACACAAGCGCTAACACACTGCTGGTTATATTTTTCTTTATCACTTTTATTGCTCCGTGTTTTGGTCTACAGGAATCATGTAAGTTTCTTCTATACTTTTTGAAAACCTCTTTAGTTTGAGTGTCATGTTTTTAAAAACGTCTCATTGTGTAGAGGAAAAAAAAAAGCTGCGCCCAAACTTCCTGCGGCCTCCGTTAGCAGCTAACGCAACAAGTTAGCATAACAGCTAACTAGCCTTTTATTTAATTAATATTTTATTATTTACTCATCTGGAAAGACTGTGCAGTCTCTTTTACGTTGTTTTTTTTTTTATCAGTTTGTCTCATATGTAGAGATTTTTAACACGATAATATTACTTTATAAACTGGATAATAAAGTTGCTAGCAAACTTTCAGTGTAGCTGGGTAACCAACTGTTGCTAGCTAATGCTAAACAAGTAACGTTTTATGGATACTGTTGTTTATTTTATCGCTGTAACTTTGAATTTTAAATGTTTTTTTTTCTTGTTTTCTATATATAAACCCACTGTCACCTTTTAAAACGTTACACTTTTAGCAAGTTAAACCTTGTAGTTTGGAGCGCAGCTAGTTAGACGTCTTAGTTCTGCGTGTTTGTTATTGTGGGATTAAAAACTAGACTTTTCCTGAATTAATACTTTTTTTTACAGGGTAATAAAGTTTTAAAGGGTTAAAAAATCAGCACACAGGTTTGTTTAGTCATCCGAGGAGCTGAAAATGCGAGTCTGGGATTTGTTTTCCTGCTATTGTTGAACTAATCTGCTTTTTCACAATGCCATTTAGTCAGATTATAAAAGGCTGGGAATAATTACAGGTAAAATGCTTTAACCTCTAATTCAACATGGT